>ML779007.1:849231-875944 GCA_009831015.1 Picea engelmannii | reverse complement strand
AGACAGAAATAGTAAAAGGGAAATCTACAAACAAATGATTTACAGACTCCCAATTGCTATTACATAGATGGCATAGACCTGTCCCTATATGTCCTCTGAGTTGTAAATTCTCCCAAGTGAGAATTTTATTTTTTGCAACCAACCAAACAAAGATTTTGATTTTTAGAGGACAATCCCATAACCATAAAATCTTCCTCCATCCTCCAATTGATTTTTTCCACCATTTTGTCTCTAAGGCATCGTACACATTTTTAACTGTAAGCTGGTCAGAATAGTCACCACCCATCCATTTTAAAACATCTGGTCTGTCAAGCAGCTGAACTCCATAATCGATTAAGGCTCTTCTGAACATCTCCCATTCTAACGCTAATTCTCCCGCCAAGCCCAATTCTTCACTGGTTAGACAAATAGAGCAGATCGTGCCAGGGCACAACTCACTTCTAGCATGATATAAATAATGAACACTTTTTTGATTTATTTTAGTTACCAGATCTTCAGAAAATATCAAGGATTTTCCCGTGCCCAGGATCATATCTTTTCTTATAATAATGGACTGTCTTGAACCCAGACTCCAAACAAGCCAATGTAATATAATATGCAAAGTTTTAAGCAGATTTCTCCAAGTCTGAGATCTCTGCATCACTACATTTGTGGTCGATCTCAACCACCTCATTACTATCCCGTGTGGAAGATACTTGTCTTTTATGGCACAATTCCATATTCCATTTTTCATCAAAACCCTCCACAACGTATTAGTCATCAAGGCCCTATAAAAGATATAGATGTTTCTCAGACCCTAGCCCCCGAATTTTTTTGGCCTTGCTATGGTCTTCCATCTGCACAAATGATAGCTATGTTTCTGTTGCCTCCTAACCATAGGAAAGAGAAAGCCAATTGACAGATCCGTTTAAGCACTAAAGACAGAATATGTGCCATCACCATCCAATAGACTAGCTGGCTCTCTATAACTTCCTTAATTAGCACATAGCGTCCTCCAATAGAAAGCCAGTGATTGCACCAATGATTTATTCTCTTCTCAAATTTTGTAATGAGCTAATGCCAATCCTCCACCTTATAGCTGTCAGGTTTTAGGAAGTAACCCAGATACCTGAACCCTTCTGAAAGTTCATTAAAATTGTAATGGTAGAATTCTTTCAGACTATCAAGAGTGTCCTACTGCACTCCAAAATGGAGAATTGTGGATTTCTGAACATTAATCAAAAGCTCTGTAGCTCCACAAAAAAATGTCAGAATTCTATTAATCTCCTGCCATTGTTCTAGCGATGCTTTTGGCATAATGAGAATATTATCCATGAGTAGAAGATGCAAAATACTTATTAATCTTGAAACCTTTATCCCTGTCAATTTTCCTTCAGCTTGACCTTTTTTCAGTGACAAACTCAGACCTTCCATCACAAGAATAAACAAAAGGGGCGACAGTGGGCAACCCCGTCTTATACCTCTTCCACTCTGGAAGAAAAAAATCGACTCTCTATTGATCAAAATGGTGAAGGATACCGAGGTAACACAACCCATTATCCAATTAGTCATAGGAAGTTCAAATCCAAATTGGAGAAGTCTTAAATGGAGAAAATCCCAACTTATATAATCGTATGCCTTCTTTAAATCTAGATTTAGAATAATGGCTTGTAACCTTTTTGCTTTATACTGTTAATACATTCCTGGGCTGTTCCTATTGCATCTAAAATCTGCCTCTCTTTTAAAAATCCCAGTTGTTCCTCAGAAAATGAGTGAGATAGAACTGGTCTGATCCTTTTGGCTATAATTTTTGCAATGATTTTATAACACAAATTACACAAAGCAATCGATCAGAAATCACCAAAGGAAGTAGGACAATTGAATTTAGTTATACGAGCTTAAAAGGTTGAGTTTATTGACCTGATGACTTTGCCACTATGCCTTGTTTCCTCAACTGCATCAAGCAGATCCTTGCCAACCAAATCATAAAAGTATAAAAAGAACTCAACAGTCCACCCATTAGGCCCTGGAATGTTTTCCTTGGTGAATCCCTTTATAACCTCTAGGACTTCCTCACTGGTGCAAGGAATATCAAGAGTAACAACTTCTTCCTCTGTAACAATTCTTGGAAAGAGTCTTACCATAATTATATGTTATTCAATGGTATTTTTCCCAGTGTCCTGATAGAATGAGCTAAAGTATCTCTTTGCTTCTTCCTTTATAGCCTCATGTCCAGTTTGTACCTGGCCATATTCATCCTTTATCTCCCATATATGTTTTTTGTTTCTTCTATGACTAGCAAAACGATGGAAGAATTTAGTATTTTTGTCACCACTTTGAATCCATATACACCTGCTTTTTTGACGCCACCGATCCTCTTCTGCTAGTAATAGTTTATTGCGTTTACCCTCTAGAAATTTCAATCGGTGATAAAAAAACATAACTGATCGCACCCTGTTTCTTTTTCTTATAGAATGAGGCTAGTTCCTTTTCAATATTTTCCAATGCTAGTTGTTCCTGTATTTTTCATTCTTTTGACCAACCCTTTACTCGGGTCTTGAGTATTCTCAGCTTCCCTACAAGTCTCCTCTGATCTCCCTCTTCCATTTGGGCATGTTGAGAATTCCACACCTCCTGTACCATAGATGAAAACAACTCTTCACGTAACCATGCTGGGTTAAATTTGAAAGGATGAGCAACTATCAATAAGCCATGATCCAATTGTAGCAATACAGGGGAATGATAAGAAATATATGGATATTCCACCCATGTCCTATATCTTACCGACGATAGAAGAATATCCTCTGAGGAAAAAACTCTGTCTAATCTATTTAAGATTTCTTCCTCTCCACATCTGCCATTTCGCCACATCGGTACCACCTCCACAGACGAGATATCAATAAGTTGTTTTTTAAAAGAAATTCTTTGAAAAAAGCCACCAAAGGATCTAATAATGTTTTCGCACCCCATACCTCTTCTGCGCTGGTGGTGAAATTAAAATACCCTTCTATGATTAAATCACCTTGTGCCAATATGCCCCTAACATCCACCTTTTCCCATAAAAGCTTGTGCTCAGTGCATGGTCCATAAACATTTTAAAAAAGTAATCCTTCTCTTATCTGATAAATAATAACCAAACAATAAAATACCACCACAGCTTAGGAAAGACATTAAATCAAATACTTTTGGATCCCATGACACCAATAGTCCACCAAACTTCTCTAATGAATTAACATCATAGATCATCCACTCAGGTCAGAAAGAGTTCATGAAGTGTCTAGCCTTATCCTTAGCTACTCGTGTCTCTTGAAGAAGGATAATATATCGAGTAGTTTTGGAAAGAAGTCTTCGCATGGAGGCCTCTTTTAAGGGTCCTCCTATTCCTCTTAATTCAGAGAGAGGAGGATCATGACTTGGCCCTTGCTAGGGATTTCATGCCTCTAAGCGCCCCTTGTTCAAGGTTTGTTGTCAAATGTTGTGCAAAAAAAGAAAGATTTGTTCCCGTCCTCTTGCATGAAATCCTATTTTTAATAGGAGAGACCTCTATCCCCAATCCCCGCGACCATGCTAATTCCTTCCCAGATCCCCCCCCCCTATGCAAGAAGAAGCCCCTAAATCTCCACTATCCTTAACTCAGTTGATAACTTCCTTTCCCAGGAAGGTCAGGATGGGAATAGGACTAGAAGCCTCCCTAAGGGATGGAACCAAAGAATTAATCACACTATCCAGTGAGTGGTCACCTACAACAGGACCCATAGTCCTTGGTACCATGCTGGGCCCTTCCACAATTGTTATGGGGGAAATTTCAACTGACAGAGTCACATTAGTGGAATCATGCATGGGGCTAGGGACAATACTAATGAATTCATGGTCCGTTCCCACTAGATCAGTCTCAACAGAGAAGGGAAATGAATCTTTAGCTTACTGACAAAGGTGTCGTTTGAAATCCGAGGACTTTCTCCAGATCTCTCAACTGCATGTTCCCCCATCACTTGAGAGTCTGCTTCACTCATATATAAGTCTTTAGACAAATCCTCCACAGAGTCCTCCGAGTCCGATACCCCAACCGTTGGCTGGCAGTCCTTACGCAAGTGACCATTCCACCTGCATAGAGTACACCGAAAGGGTATTCCCAGGTAGTCCAATCTCTAGACTATAATGTGGCCTCGCCAATCAATTTCGAGAGACTCCAACAAGCCCATGTGGATATCCACCTCAACCAGAACCCTAGCCATCCTTTTATCATGTGAGTGCAAGGCAACTTCATCAACCTTGATNAGGTAGTCCAATCTCTAGACTATAATGTGGCCTCGCCAATCAATTTCGAGAGACTCCAACAAGCCCATGTGGATATCCACCTCAACCAGAACCCTAGCCATCCTTTTATCATGTGAGTGCAAGGCAACTTCATCAACCTTGATGAAACATCCCAACACGTTTCCAATCACCTCCATCGCTTTTGAATTCCACAATTGGAGAGGAAGACCCGGTAGAAGTACCCAGATATGGCGGAAGCTTAAGTATTCAGTTGTCGGGTCGAAGCGTATGCGCCATATCTTTAGCATTAAGCTTCCTCCCTCAAAGTCCCAAAATCTACCCAGGATAAATGCAGAGTCCTTAGGATTTTTAAACACCAAACCAAACCATCCTCTCGGCAGGGTCATTAGCTCAGGCAAATACCCTATAAGTGGCACCCATGTTCTCTACATCCATACAATGAGTGACATTTTGCATCGAGACTTATAGGAAAATATCCCTACTAGTGCATAAATAAAAATATTACATGATTCCTCTAATCCCACATCCACTCCCATTACCAGTCGATGCTTGGTCTTTTTAGGCTTCCACACTCGAGCACCTCGCTTTTGAAAACCCCCCTTAAACTGTAAGCTACCCCTCTGTGTAGACTCTGTCTGTGCTCCAGCCGATGTAGACTTCACTTCATACATAAACCCATCTTCCTGAGGTCCTACACCCTGACCTCTACACCCCACATGTAAACAAGAAGGTTCCTTACAACCCAAACCATCTTTAAACTGACTGTGCAATTGATCTTGTGCACAACAATGACGCAGAGATAGTTTCAACCCTGTGTTTTGAGGTAATGGAAAATTCAATGAGGTTATGGTGGAGAATTAATATGTTCTTTATTTATGCACCCACTATATTTACTCATGCACAACTCGTCCACCAAGGAGTACATGCCCTCCCTCTCCTAAAGCTCCTCGTTAGTCGCACCCATGAGTGTGTTGAAATCACAGTCCATTTAGAACTTCCACCAACCTCCTTTAGCCTACCACCTCAGAAGAAAATTTGAATCATGGCAGATATGACAAGTCTCCGAGATTAATGTTGTGTTTTGATGGGAGGGGAATGTTATGGTAGTAATAAAAGGGCCCCTGTCAAATCCTGGCCATTCTCCCCGATAAAAAGATGAATGTTCCAACTAAAATAACGGATGGAAACTCTAGGTCCAACGAAGAACCCATGACTATAACACCCCACCAGTTGAATAGGATAGGGTGTTAGTCATAGTTACAAGGACTTCAGTCCTTCAAACAGGGAATACAAGCACCAAAAACAACCACTGAAAACCTCCACTAAACCTCCAGTTTAACCTGCAACCGACCAACCGAAAGATACTCAACTATACCTCCATTTATGACTACTCTCCTCTCTAAAACTTAATGAAAGTGGGACATAGAAAACCCGACCTCCATTAAACCAACAACTTCCATCCTTTTGGTAGCACACTTTTCTAAGGACCCCTCTCTACTATTCGAAAGCATTTGAGGTGCTTAAAGTCACATGAAAAATTGAAATGAAATGCAAATGGAAGCAATGATTGTAACAAACTTCTCTTCTCATAACATTTGTGAACAATTTTGTTATCATAGTACATTCATAACCATTATATTAAACAATTTTATTTCCTCAATTTTTGGTCACTTATTTACATCTTAGTATCAATTAAAAGGAAAAAAAAACTTAAATTCCACTATAACAAACTTCTTTATATTTCAACTATCATATTAAAATATTCACTCATTTTTTGACTCAAATATTCACTCATTATTTAACACATACTTTGAATGAAAAAGAAGTTTGAAATTTGGTCAATGTGTCATTCCCTTTCCTCTTTTAAGAAAAGTTTTTTAATAAACTTTTATTAGAAAAAAATTATTAGTTGCCTTTTTTAAATGGGGGACTGTGTTTTAATTTTATGGATAGGATATCCAACCTTTCATTCATTGAAACCAATTTAGATGTTATCTTCATCGTCTTATATTTCCAACGATATAATTTGTTTTCAAATCCAACTCCCGGATCTCAATATATGATCGCGTGAAGTCGAGATGTCAAGCAGATTTATCAGCAATGCATACAAAGTTTGCTGACTGATATTTTATTTTTTCAGAAAATTTTGGCCTTTTTCAGATCTCAAAACATGTCCCATCATCTTCTTCATCTAAATACCTTTCTAACAGTATACATTTTGTGCGATTCCGTCGCTCGAAGCTCAAGTTATGGCCTCTGCAAAATCACGACTCAACAGTGTTTCATTAATTTTGATGGGGCATTTTGGGCCCTTAGATTGAATTTCGACCTCCTTTGTTAAAATTTCAACTTTCTGTTCAAAAACTTATCCCACATGCATTGGGATGTTGGAACCTTTAGTGTATATAATACTGAGTGTATCATACACTTAGTAAAAAACATAAAGAGAAGATTATGGAGTTTTGAGAGCTCGAACCCTTAGAAAATTAATGAACTAATTAAAATTTTAATTGCCCAGTCATCATACACCTCATGCCAGTCAATGATTAGTCAGTAGCGAGTCAACATCCATGTCATTACCACATGTCATGTTGTGATTGGATATCATATTTTCCACATGTCACCACCCAATTGGTTGTAGGGTTTCCATGTGTCACCAATGCTTCTCTGCCATGTGTCACTTGGAGATGTGCCTCAAAAACTTAGGATAAGAGACATATTATTAAAATAATATGGTGGGTTGGCGGGTTTATGTTAAGATGATTAGCAGGGTTACGTTAAGATAATGAGGGCGTGTTGGAATTCAAAGGTGCATTGTGAGTTAGAAAAATTCTTCATATTTCTTTTTGCAATATCTCCATTGGACTTATGGACAAAATTATGCATATCTTGGTCGTATAGACTCAGATTCCGATTCCGCGAAATGTGTGGTGAATCTCATACCGAGGGCTACGCAATGAACTTATAAGAGTTCAAAATTTTTCTTCTTCCTCTATCATGTTTTTTATCATTCCAGGAGGGGGAAAATATATATGACCAATTTTTGGTCAACTTAAACATGATCCATAAATTAAACAATAACAAATTACTCAAACCATGATCCTGTTGATTTTTCAATAGAAAAGGTTTAAGAATGAAGTTAATTCCATTTTAAAATTTTACTTAAACCATAACCAATTATGTTGTAGCAACCAAGATCACAAGAAGAAACACCATGCACAAGAACACAAGAAGTATCCTGGGAAACCCTTCTCAACAAGGGAAGAAAACCTAGCCAAATCCTTTGCTATATTCTTCAAGAGAAAGACCTTCACCACCCAAAAAAACCTAGCACACAAGAGGGTTCTTGCAAACCATAGAAGACTAGTGCCCAAGAGAGGTGAAAACTTTTCCCAAGAAGATGTACTTGCTGAAATTTCCAAACTCGCACAAAAGATATGATTCCTCAATGGGGAATCTACCTTTACTTATATTAGACTTGACCTGTCAACAAAAGTGTCGATTGGCACAACAGGGCCAACCTCTCTAACTCACAATATCATTAATAATAACTAGATTAATTATCTTTTACATTAATTATCAATTACATTAAGGTAGGGCCGACCTGTACCCTTTACATTACAATTAGGGTAATAGGCAGGTTTGACTCTTGAACAATATAGCAAGGGATCTCATACACCCACTAGTTCTCAACCACTAGGGGCACATCCATAGGGATTTCCATATCTCTATCTTGCTGCATTACACAAGAGAACCACTCTCACTAGTGCTCAACCACTAGGATCACGTTCCCTATGCTCGTCCATAGGCATGTCCACTCAACAGATCTTCTTTCCCACTGCATTACACATGAGAGTCATCTGGAGTTCATCATATAAACTGTCTGCTCATAGGAGGATAATACATCATCTTCATCTCTGTCTCATGACAATGCACCTAGCTCTATGGGAATTCACATGTTCACCTTGTGTTCAACCATAGGCACGTCCAACTCAACATATCTCCTTTCTCACTGCGTTACACATGAGAATCATCTAGAGTTATTATCAACTCTTTGTAAGGAGGAGGCCATCACTACGTTCCATTTCTATCTCAGATAGGAACCACACACCCATCTTAGGGGATCTCTCTCAGGTTGACTCAATTAGTTTGTGTCCTGGAGAATGTCTCACACAACTGTAATCATCAACACTCCCTCTCAGCTAGGGAGGAATTCTCCATCAGGCCAAGTCTCATACAAAAGTACTTCTAACTCTGTCTTGGTTGTAGTCATCAACACTCCCTCTCAACTAGGGAGGTATCCTTCACCAAGCTAATTTGGAGAAGATGTATGCAATCAACTCATGTGTAGTAAGGTACTGCATGTGTACTATTTTCCTCCGCATCATGTCTCTGATATAGTGATATTTTATCTCAACGTGTTTCGATCTATCATGAAATGCCTGGTTCTCAAAGAGATTTACACACAGCTTTGGTTGTCATCATAGAATCCATCTCATGATCAAGTAAATATGTTAGAAGCTTGTGAAGCCACACCGCTTTGCACACTCAATTCTATATACTCTGCTTTTGTGGTACACAAGGCCACAGAGCTTTGTTTCCTGCTGCACCAGGAAACCGTGATAAAATTCACAGTAAAACAACAAACAGATGTGCTCTTCTAGTCCACTGTACTTTCTGTCCATTCAACATATCCCTGCAAACTCAAGTATACACTGGAGACATATCTCAAGCCATATCTAATTGTGCCTCGTATATATCTCAATACATGTTTCACTGTTGTTTGTCTCGACTGACTCATGGAATGACTAAGTACATTCACTGCATAGAATGAATCAAGTCTGGTGTTAAGAAGATACATTAATGATCTAATCAGCTATGGATCAATCTCGTCTGAATCATCATAATTCATTTTCTTCAAATTCATCACTATGGATTTTCATTCTGTCATATTGAACTTCTTTAATATTCCCATTGTATATTTTCCTTGACTCAGGAAAATCTCATCGGTCCTTTGTCATACTTCTTGTCCCAAGGAGTAGTGCATCATACTTAGATCCTTCATCTCGAAATCAGAAGTCAAAGCTTACTTGTATCCAACAACAAGGTTTTCTGAATAAGTCATCAAAACTCAAGCTCTCGTCACCAACACTGTAGTAATATAGGTTTGGATCAACAATACTCTTGTTGAAACCCAAAATCATCAAGAATCCATCCATTTGGTATAGTCTCCAACTCATGGATGGTAGTATGGATGGAAGTGTATCGGGCTTACTGGATCAAGTGTCTCATTATAAACAATTCTCTATGTTTGTGAGAATCCTCTGGCTATAGATCTTGCTTTATATTTCTCGACGCTTCCATCAGATGCATGCTTGATATTATAGATCCACTTGGAATTCACCACATACTTCCCTTCTAGTATCTGAACAATATATTGTACATCAATCTTTAAGATATACTGATATTATTCTGTTATGGCATCTTGCCATACATGTTCTCATGTTTCTTCTTCAAGACAAGGAGGCTCAGAATCAATGAATTGTCTCATAACATAAGGATAGATTTGAAAGATCTTTTTCTTTCTCAAGGTGTCCCTTGAGGGACTTGTATGTTTCTCTGCCTTATAGTAGATTTTTGTTGACCCTAGGCAAGCCTTTTATGCCCTACTATAATATCTCTGGTCATATCAACTGGAGTAGCTGAATTTGCTAGAATACTATCTATATTCCTCTGCACTGCTGAAGGTATTATCTCTTTCTTCCTTTTATTTTGTTTTGACTCCCTCTGAGTCAAGTAACTCTCTCTGAAGTCTGAAGGAATGGAGTCTTCTTTATTGTTTGTTATATCTTTTATGTCTTCTTGACCAGCATAATAATCAATCAAATAAGGTTTGGACTCCCGTACTAGGGATAATGGTCCAAGTCTTGAGGGCTCCCATACTGGGGATAATACCCTTCATTTATTAAGAATGCAATCGACTATAAAATTATAGATCAAACAATTTACCTGGGTTTGTTGTCATGTTTAGTTCTGAGTTTGTTTTTAGAGGAAGTACTTCTCCTCTCTCTTATCTTCATTCTTTTGAGATGGATCTGGATCAATGTCAGTGGTGGAATCATATTGTCTTCCCTTCTTCCTGGTTGGACAATTTCTTGCATAGTGCCCATATTTGTCACATCTAAAGCACTGAATTTATGAAACATCTCTTCTCTGATTATGACCCAAGGTTGATGAACACTTCTCATCTATGAATGTTTGTATGAAGTTTCTTTTGAATCTTCCTCCTTTCTTTGTTTGAAGTGAAAGAGCATGTTTTTCATCAGTGGAGTCTTCCACTCCTCTATTTCTAAGTCTAAGTTCTTCTTGAGTACAGTCTGTCCATAAATGATCGAAGGTTGGTAGACTTTATATTCCACTAATACTTTGAAGAAAAGGATCCCAATGTTTTGGAAGGTTGTTGAGAGTGGATAAGACAAATTATCTGTCGGAAATGATTTCTCCAATGGCTTCTAGTTGTTCTTTAATCTCTGATATATTCATAAAGAAGATAGCAACCATATCACCTTTCATCATCTTGGTACTTTGAAGTTGGCTCTTCAAGGTAAGATCTATGAGCGTGTTGTCACTTTCAAACATTTCTTTTAATTATTCATACATTTCATAAGCTGCCTTTAAGTTGGCAATGCGATGATCTCTTACTGAGTAGATGATTATTTTTATTTGCTTGACATATTCTTCCTTTCTTATATTCTTCTCTTCATCAATAGTTGTATCTGGTAAATTTTTTGTTACCACATCCAAAAGGTCATCTTCTTCAAGGGTGACCTAAAGCCTTGATTTCCAGAAGCTGAAGTTGCTTGCTCCATCAAGCTTATCTTCTACTAAAGTTATGTTCTTCATTTGTTTGGATTTCTTCTCAAACTCTCACCAACTGGACTTAGAAAACCTAATGATTAGGTTGGACTAGAACCTTAGATTTTGTTAGGATTATAACTGCCAAAAATCAACTTTGAGAGTGTCACATGAATGCTTTTTGAGTTGAAACATTTCTTCAAAAAGTTATAGAAACTCTAAGATCAAGATTTTGCAGAAAATTTCGGCACCCTAGAAACCTTAGGGCCAAAAACTCAAAATCCTTAGAATTTTATTTTGAAGGTCTCTAGGGATGCGCTAAGGAAGGCGATACAACTTGGTCCAAGTTTTAGCTTCAACGTCCACTTGTAAAGTGTTGAAAGACATGATTAAGTGAGGGTCATATAAATTTATGCAGAAACCCTAGAGGCCGTATGGAGCTGTAGAAGGAGGACGATTTATCCTTTTAAATGATTGTTCAGGGGTTCTTCAAGACCTATGCTCTGATACCATGTTTATTTTTCAATAGACAAGGTTTAAGCATGAAGTTCATTCCATTTTAACATTTTACTTAAAACATAACCAATTATGTTGCAACAACCAATATCATAAGAAGAAACACCATGCACAAGAACACAAGAAGTATCCTGGGAAACTCTTCTCAACAAGGGAAGAAAACCCAACCAAATCCTTTTATATATTCTTCAAGAGAAAGACCTTCACCACCAAGAAAACCTAGCACACAAGAGGATGCTTGCAAACACTAGAAGACTAGCGCCCAAGAGAGGTGTGCACTTTTCCCAAGAAGATGTACTTGCTGAAATTTCTAAACTCACACAAAATATATGATTCCTCAATGGGGAATCTACCTTTACTTATATTAGACTCGACCTGTCAACATAAGTGTCTATTGGCACAACAGGGCCGACCTCTCTAACTCACAATATAATCAATAATAACCAGATTAATTATCTTTTACATTAATTATCAATTACATTAAGGTGGGGCCGACCTTTACCCTTTACATTACAATTAGGGTAACAGGAAGGTCTGACTCTTGAACAATATATCAAGGGATCTCATACACCCACTAGTGCTCAACCACTAGGGGCACATCCATAGGGATGTCCATATCTCTATCTCACCGCATTACACAAGAGAACCACTCTCACTAGTGCTCAACCACTAGGATCACGTTCACCTATGCTCATCCACAACCACATCCACTCAACATATCTTCTTTCCCACTGCATTACACTGGATTTCATCATCTCAAATCTCTACTCAGAGGAGGATAATACATTGTCTTCATATTTGTCTCATGATGATGCACCTAGCTCTATGGGAATTCACATGTTCACCTTGTGCTCAGTCACATGCACGTCCAAATCAACAGATCTCCTTTCTCACTGCGTTACACAGTAGAATCATCTGGAGTTCTTCTCAACTCTCTGTAAGGAGGAGGCCATCACTACGTTCCAGTTCTATCTCAGATAGGAACCACACACCCATCTCAGGGGCTCTCTCTCAGGTTGACTCAATCAGTCTGTGTCCTGGAGAATGTCTCACACAGATGTAATCATCAAAATATCCTAATAAAAATACTATTATTTCTTTACAACAAAGCAGGGAGTAGCCACCTTGTGGCTCCATCTTATTTTGAATATCATTTTTGTAAATTCAAACTATGAGAAACATGATATATATTGTAATTATTCTTTTTGATGCATTTAATGTGACAATTTTCTTATTAGTGTTTTCCTTTGCCAGGGACTATAGTTTTCACTTCGTGGTCAATGAAGATTGACTTCATATTACTGAAACCAATTTTTAGAAGTTATGATATGCTTTGTGAAAAATTCTTTTTAATTTGAATTTTTTGAAAGTTAAAATTTTCATTTTTTTTTTTAATTTCATCACTCTAATTGTTCATTGGTCTAAATAGTGTGAAAAGACTTAAATAGTCCTGGTGTATGTGTTTATTTTTCTTATATTTGTGAGACTAAAAAACTATTTTAAAAAAAATAAAATTTGAAAAATATTATACTTCAACACATAACTAAACCATCAATTATATTCATAAGCACCATTAAATATTTGTCAAAGCTCACTACAAATGATTCTCTTCTTTTCTCATTGCAATCAATGCCAATGCTTCACTACAAATGATGCTCTTCTTTTCTCACTGCAATCAATGCCAACGCCTCACCACCAACTTCTCATCGCCTCATCGCCTCACCGCCTAGACACCTCCTCACAATCTCATTGCCTATGATTACACTACATTGAAGATGCTAAAAATCCACTCGACTATTCCATCTAGAGACTCCATGATTCTGGTTTCAACCTTCTGCAAAGCACTCTAAAAATACTAAAGAAAATTACAACCGCTATAGTTGTGAGCACTAGGACTCTGATAATAATAACTACTTTGCAAGAATTCCTGATTATATCATTTGAATCCTTTGGATTCCTAATTATATCATTGATTTTCACTTTAATGATTTGCTTCTTACTATTAACGAAAACAAGGAATTCAAATCTTTGTTAGTAATAGTCATTTACATTGTGATTTTAAGGAGAAGGGTAACTACAACAATTAGCCTTAGTTTTTTGTAAAATTACAAGTCTAGTAATAGTTAATTGAGTTGTGATTTAACAATGCAAATAACCCAAGTTTCATAACAATTTTTGATAAGTTTATAGAGATATGGGATAAGTTGCAAATTATGTTGGTTGAACTACTTGAGTCCAAATGTCAAGTGAGGAAACATCTCAAAAGACAAAGAAATACTAATTATTAGAACACAAAGACTTCTCAACAATCGATACAATAGTAATGATGTCTTATGTAATAAAAGATTGCAAAGGCATTAAAATAAAACCTAATTATTATTTTCAATTGTATAACAGGTGGGCACTCATAGCCAGGAGAATTATAGGAAGAAGCGATAAAAAAATAAAGAATCACTGGAATACCCACTTGAGCAAGAAAGTGAGCAGAAACAGATCTGGTGACTATATTTGCAACAAAGGAAATGTTGTATAAACATCAATGAGTGAAAATATGGCCAGAGAGATAGGGGTTGAGGATTATAGGGGTTGAAACACTACCTTTTCTTCATACTAGTGTTCACTCTAGAAACACTATAATAACCCTTCAATATTGAGACATATGCTTCATATTATGCTATCAATGTAGTCCTCACTCAACATGGAAATTCATTGGCCTATCACAGTCAGACACTTCTATGCGGTTTGTAGGTACCACCTATGACAAGGAGTTGTACTTCATTATGCAGGATTATCATAAGTGGAAGCATTCTACTCTAGGGAATGAGATGTGATGATGTGGGTAGCATCAAACATGTATTTTTGCACAGGTCTAAGTGTCTAGGTGTGTGGAAATCATCCAAAAACTTCTACCTTGAGACTTTACTTTAATTAAAGGAATGGTTAAAGTAAAGTACTTTTATTAGTGAGTTGAGTTTTATTTAAGGAAATTATTTAATTAGAATTAGTGAATTAAATAATAACCATTGATGTTAAGTGAGGTGAGAAGTAATATCAAACATCAATCACTTCCGAGATTAGGATTAGGTCATAACTCAATATTATAAAAGCAAGGCTAGGGTGAAGGTGTAAGACACTTATATGAAACATTGTGAGATTTTTTGATATGGAGAGAAGAGAAGGACTTTTTCTCAGGAGGATTGGATCACGAAGGACTGTGATTCAAAGAGATCTTGGATAGGTGGAGGAATTTTATCTGTAGATCTATGCCAAAGGAAGAAAGAACAAGTGTGAAGTAGAAGGATTGACCGCTACAGAAATTTCGGGTATTTTGGTACAAGTCATGCTGTTAGTGTGAGTTTTAGTATATAGGTCACGCATATAGCTTGAGTATTCTATTACAGGATGCACAAAGAGTGCAAGTATTACCGTATAGGTCACGATGTAGCTGTTAGGTACCAAATATTGCAGAAAATACTAGCAGAACAACAAAATATAGAGAGCCACAACACCCAAAATGATACCTTTACTGATAGAAATCCAAGTTCACTTACCTCTTCAAGGGGGAAACCTCCAGTAGAGCAAAGGTCTATTACAATATTTCTCAAGACAAGACTTTCTCATGTCTTCTACTCCTATTCGTACTAATTCTATTTTCCTAAAGAACATCCTAGAGGAAGATCTTTCTAGAAGTGTAAGCTTCTATAAATTCTTCATACATTAAACTTGTTCACATTATTAAATAGTCCTTATTAACTAATGCCAACCTTTATTACATGGAAAATATTTTTCTACATACGTGAGGGGTTAGGGAGGCCAGGTCCCTAAAATTCCCTCCCCCTTGAAGAACAACCTTGTCCTCAAGGCTTGAGATGAGGAAATTGTTTCAGAACGATAGTCAGATCCTAGGTGGCATATTCTGGAGTTGCATCTTTCCACTGAACTAACACTTCCTTGATGGTGCACTGACGAAGACAACACTCTCATTGGTCCAAGATTGTTTGTGGAAGCAACGAAATGGAACCTTCTTCATCCAACTCATGGATATTTTTTTGATTATATCACTTAGTTCCACTCACTTTTTTTAAGCACGAGACATGAAAAACATGATGGAGCTTAGAATGACTCAGAAAATCTAACTGGTATTCCACATTCCCCACTCGCATGATAATTGTGTAAGGACCATAAAATTTGGGGGAAAGTTTATGATAGTGTTCATATTTGAGTGAAGTCTGCTTATAAGGTTGCAGATGAAGAAACACCTGGTCCTCTTTAGTGAATTGACGTTTGGAACAAACCTAATTTGCTTGTTGCTTCATGCAATTTTGAGCCATGACCAAATTTCTTTGAGGGTATGAAGAATGGTTGCTTGGACTGTAAGAGTGTCATCAACATCCTAAAACTTGGAGACACCTGAAATATATGAGAGAAACAATGGTGGATTTTTCCCATAGACTACTTCAAAAGGAGTCATGCGAGTGGCAATATGGTAAGATGTGTTGTACCACCATTCAGCTAGGGGTAACCAATGATCCCACTAAAAAAAACCACAAATATATTTCCAAAAACTTGTTGAATGCCTCAGTTTATCCACCAGTCTGGGGATGATAGGCAGTGCTGAGATGTAATTGGGTTCCCTAGAGCCTAAATAATTCTTGCCAAAAATTTCTAGTAAAAGTTGGATATCGATCAGATACAATAGAATGAGGCATGCCATGGAGTTTGAATATATTATCCATAAAAAAATGAGCGACTGTGGATGTGGTGAACGAGTGTTGAAGAGAACATAAATGAGCATGTTTGGAAAGACGATCTACTACAACCATGATGACTGAATTATTATCCAATTTAGATAATCCAACAACGAAATCCATATAAATATCCCTCCAAAGAGAAGGGGGAATCAGAAGCAGTTGGAGTGTGCTTGGAGCTTTGACTATTTCTCCCTTCTGCGTTGACAAGTATCACATTCAACCATAAATGTGTATATGTCCTATTTCATACTGTCCCAGAAAAAATAACGTTTGACCCTTTCATAGGTTTTGGTAAACCCTAAATACTTAGTTGTGGGTGAAGCATGCAACTCAGAAAGAACCATGGATTTAAGGTTCAACTATTTGCTTAAATATAGGTGACCTTTATAGCGAAGCTCTTCATTGTGCCAAGAGTACCTTGGAGAAGTTTGAGGATCCTGTTGCAATTTTTGGATCAAGCTAGAAAGTGTGGGGTATTGCAACCATTCATGGTGAATGGATTGAAGCCAGTCTGCTACAATGAATGAGAGGGAAAATAGTGACCCTTCGTCTTCATATTTCCTTGAAAGAGCATCAACAACCACATTTTATTTTCCCTTTTTGTAGGTGATCTCATAATCATATCCAAACAACTTGGTCACCCATTTTTGTTGCTCTAGTATTGAAATTATTTGTACCAGAAAATACTTAAGTCTACGATGATTATCTTTAATTTGGAAGCGTTTCCCCAATAGAGAAGGAAGCTAGAGATCCACTTCATGCAAAATATCCAACATTTCCTTTTCATAGGTTGATTGGTCCAAATGTCACTCCGATAGTTGTTTTCTAGTGAAAGAAAAAGGTCTACCATTTTGCATGACCACTGCCCCAATTCATTTCTCCAACGCATCACATTCCAGGAAAAAATTCTTGATGAAGTCAGATAGTTTCAGGATAGGGGTTGTGCACATAGCATCTTTCAAGGCTTGGAAGGAGTGATCAACTGTTGGATTCCAACTGAAAGGATTATTTTTAAGGAGAGTCGAGAGAGGAGATGCAATTTTTCCATAATCTGAAACAAATTTGCAATAATATCCCATTAAACCCAAGAAACCACATAATATTTTAAGAGTTTTAGGGTGAGGCCAATCCTGCATAGGTTCAATTTTCTTAGGATCCACCCTTACACCATCATTTCCTACAATATGAACTAGGTACTCAACTTCATAGGTTCCAAAAGCACATTTAGATTGTTTGAGAAATGGTTTGTATTTAGACAATAGATGGAGAAATTGATCCACATGGGCGAGATAGGATTGCCAATTTTTACTATAGATGAGAATATAAACAAAGAAAACTAAGACAAACTGACGAAGGAAAGGATAGAAGACATGATTCATGAGACTTTGAAGAGTGGAGGGGGAATTACAAAGGACAAAAGGCATGACCAAGAACTCATAGTGACTGTCATGAGTTATAAAGGCAGTCTTGGAGATGTCTTTCTTTTTCATATGTATATGGAGGTAGCCAAAACAAAGATCAATTTTAGTAAAGTACTGAGCACCAATCAATTCATCCAATAGGTCATCAATGACATGATTTAGAGATTTGTCTTTGATTGTGAGTTTGTTGAGGGAAAAAAAATTGGGACACATGCACCAAGTGCCTTCTTTCTTGAGTATCATGACCACAGAAGAAGAACAAGGGTTGGTACTAGGATGAATAACACCCACTTCGAGAAATTATTGAATTTTTTTCTCAATTTCATTCTTCTGGGCAAAGTGACGATGATAAGAGTGAACATTGGGAGGAACATTTCCCAGTATGAGACACATGGAATGATCATGGATTCCATGGGAAGGGGGAAGGCCATGGGGAGTGGTAAAAACAACATGGTGTCAGGAGAGTACATATTAGAGGTATATATGCACAAAGGGTGTCTCAATGGATTGAATGGAATGGAGTTGGGAAATATTACCAAAATGGCCTTTTCTGAGGAGATTTTACATTTGATGGGAACTGATGATATCATGGGAACCTGTTGTGATTCCTTGGAACTTATACGGTTGTCCCTCCTATTGAAATTGCATGGTTAATTCCTTAAAATCGATGAGAATGGGGCAAAGAGTGCGTAACCATTCCACACCTAACAAAATTTCACAATTTCCCCTGTCAATAGCAAACATATGATATTTCAATTGGTACTAACCAATTTGGAGGCACACATTTTCACAACGTCCCCCACATTTCATGGAACTTCCATTGGCAATTATGATTTGAAAATGATTGACTACACGGATATAGCAATTGATTTCTTGGTAAATGTGACGATGAATAAAATTATGGGTGCTGCCACTGTCAAATAGGATGATGATGTTCATATGCTTAATGTAACCAATTAACTTGAGGGTTTGGGGAGCAGAGAAACCAGTGAGGGAATTCAATGAAATCATTGATTCAAATTCTGGTGGATCAAATGGAAGAGTAAGGTCAACTTGTTGGGGTATCTCGTCCACAAGGGAAACATATTCCTCCTCTTTAGAAGCATCCTCATACATGGCCATAAAATGCTTTTGTTCCTTACCCTTGTGCCCTGGAAAATATTTTTCATCATAGTTATAGAAAAGACCCTTGAGTTGGCGTTTAGCCATTTCTGCCTAGGGTAATTTCTTAAAATTAAGAGGAGTGGCAGGAGGGGCGAGATTGGTGGGTTTAGAGAGAGGAATAAAGGAGGGTTTTCTAGTTTTGGAGGAGACAATTTGTTGCGCTTCCTTGGATCCTTTAGTAGTTTCCAACTAAGTCTGGGGGCGAGCCATTAGGACGTGGGTATAGATTTCATCCTTTATTACACTGATAAATCATTCCAAAAAGAAGGTATTTGACATGCCCTATGTTATGAAATACAAGTGCTCAAAGGTGGTGATAAATTTGTCCATTGTGCCATACTATTTCAACTTGGTCAAATGGCTTAAATGGTGGGTGTCAGTGTCAAAACATTCATAAAGATCTGCAACAATCTGTGTCCAAGAAACATACCCTTTGTGTGAATTTCTATGCCATTGCCACCATTTCTAGTGTTCCATATATATATAGAGGATATCCTAATGAATTTTATCCAACTCATCAGTAATGCCATGCAAGGAGAAACAATGCTCCATTTGAGTGACCCAGCCCATGGGATCCAAGACATCAAATTTTTTTACCTCAATTCTGGGAAGGTGTAGGCCATGATGAAGGTGACTGAAATGAGTTCCTTGGAAATGGGAAGAGTCGGTGTCTTCATGATAGGAAGGTATTTTAGAAGAGGTAGGGTTTAGGGAGAAACTCATCGATTGGTCGAGTGTGTCTTTGATGTCTTTGTGGGTGGCATAATTGTCCTGGAGGATCTGAACGAAGGAATTGAGTCTACTAATGTTGAAATTGATGATATTGATTTTCTCCTTATTATGGATGTTGTTGAAAATCAAGGTATTGAGTTCTTGGTTGAGGGTAGTTTCCATTTGGGTAAAGACAAAAATGGGCAGGTGAGTCCGCAAAGAAAAAATAATTTACAGGGGAAGGGTATCACGACAGACAGGACAAAGAGAGGAATCAAATGGGAAAGGTGGAAAATAAGGGTGTCGAGAAGGGTGGGTGGGATCATAGAAAAAAAGGATTACAAGTGATAGGCTCCATCGTGATCAGGGAGAAAAGGGGATCCAATGGGATAGGTCCCAAATAAGGGTGTTGGGAAGGGGGTCGGTTCCATGAAAAAAAAGGCTTAAAAATGATAGGTACCATGGTGATTATGGAGAAGAGAGGAATCCAATGGGTTAGGTCTCGAATAAGGGTGTCGAAGGGACTAATATGATTTTTTTTTCTACTCCTGTAGAGTTATACTCGGGCCTGAAGAATACTGCAGTGATGAATTTCCCAAATTGTTAACAGGAAAAATTATGTAGGAATTTTGCAACCAGAATGCAAGAGGCAGAGTTATGCGACAATAGATCTCGTATGTTCCTTTTCTGTTCCATTTCTTTCCCAAGGGTTAGGGTTTTCAGGGTTCCTACAAAAAAGGGTTTTCTCTATGCTATAACTCTCTGATATACATGTGGGGTCGAACAGTAGTAATCAACCCAATATCTCAGGGAACAAACTAAGGAGACTCGATTGTACCCTTAGTCATACTACCCGATTACCTAGGTACTAGAGAGTATCTTCCCGAGTTATGCTCTTGGTGTCACTATAGCAGTGAAGCGACTGCTAGATTAATCTAGAGCTCATTTTAGGATACCTAGGGGACTCCTGATATACCTAAAGGTACATGGGAGTGATGGCCATGTACAAATTATTTCTTATGTGGTACTACTCGAAGGGGTACCAACATGGGTTACAAAAGTTTCCAACAAGGTGAAACGTTTGTTTCGAGTAATCTCGTGAAACTTTATGTATTTCTTGTGTGTAGTATTTCCCAAAAACAGTTTTGAACGACATATCACTATGCTTTAATGACGTAAAAAATACATGTCTCTACCCTGGAAAAAAATTCCCACAATTTCTGCAGAGGAAAGTACTTTGATACCACTTTCTAGGTACCAAATGTATTATAGTAAGAAAAAAACAAAAATATTGCAACAAATACTAGTGGAACATTAAAATATAGAGAGCCGCAACACCCAAAATGATACCTTTATTGATAGAAAGTCAATTTCACTTGCCTATTTGAGGAGGAAACCTCCAACGGAGCAGAGATCTATTACAATAATTCTCAAGACAAGACTTTCTCATGCCTTCTACTCCTATTTATATTAATTCTATCTTCTAAAGAAAATTCTAGAGGAAGATCTTTCTAGAAGCAGAAGATTCTATAAAGTCTTCTTACATTAGACTTGTTCACATTATTAAATATGCCTTATTAGCTAATGTCAGCCTTTGTTACATGGAAAATATATTATTCTACCTATGTGAGGGGTTAGGGAGGTTAGGTCCCTAATAATATTCGCACATGATCGTACAATAACAATGACAATAGATCAACCAATGAGGTTTTGATGTACTCTGTCTCTTTTCTATTTGGGCCATTTTCCCATTAAGGGAGTCCTTGTAAGATTTGAAGTAATTCGAATGATAAGCTCAGTTGATGAGTAAATTGTTTTTGTGTATATTGCATGCAATTTTGGGTTTCCAATATATCTTCTATTATCTTTATTTGAGTTGAATATTTCAGTAGTGTATTTCTTTTTTGCGAGTTGTTATTCTGATTTGTATTAATATACAAGATACCTAGGTGTCAGAGTAGGTATTTCAACATGGTATCGGACCCATCGCTCTGTGAGGAAGCTAGATCTCATATCCATAACTAGCAGGAAGAAATCAAAGGAAATATTTTAGGGAAACAAACATACTGCAGTTAGATTGGTCACCAAAGATAACATGGGTATTCTATTACAGGTCGCATTGAACAATGTGAGTATCAACATACCACTACAAGGAAAAGACCCTTTAGCAGAGGTTATAATGGAGGTTTTTAGTGTTACAAAATTGGAAAAAATTGTCAAAAAAACCTCTGTGAAAACATCCATTTTTGGTAGCAGATGTTTTTGCGAAGATTATAACAGAACTTCAATATAACTAAAAAAAAATGGAAGGGTGGAGGTTGTAGCGGATGTTTTTCTAGGCGGTGCGCTTCATGGTCTATATGCACATGTGCATTCCTAAACATAAAGCATCAGTGCCTACATTACATCGAAAGCACCAGGCGAGTCCTAAAATATTGGGGTACCGGTCCATTTATACAAAATAACACCTCGATTCTTTAATAAGAACAACGCACTGGTGGAATCTATGATACCAAGCACCGATGCGTTCTCTAACTTAAAGCACTGGTGCTTACATTTACAAGAAATAACCGGGGCTATCCAAAAAATATTGGGGCACCGATGCTCTTATAAGTAATAACGCACTGGTGCCTTAATAAGAATAAGGCACCGAACGAATCTGTGATACCATGCACTAGTGCTAAAAAACAAACCCCATTGGTGCATGATATTCATAACGCATCGAGGCGGAAGTGTGATACAAAAGCACCAATGTGTTTATTAATTAAACACACTGCTAAAGGTTTATTATTATTATAATTATTGGTTAAATAGTACGAAGATCGGTGCTAGTTCCTTGTATATCAACACCAGTGTAAATTTAATTACGACACCGATGCGTTTTATCTTGAAACACACCAGTGATTTTTATCATTAAACACACCAGTTGTCATTTTTTATTTTTAGAAACATTGACCTGTGACAGTGCACAATTATTGTTATTTTTTAATTCCATTGTTCATAAAAAAATTGACATATATCTTATAATAGTATTTTATATAAATTAAATTGTGATTAGTGCATTTGGATATGATGTTTGGATTAATTTGTTATATCATCATATTTCACATCTCTTCATTATAATATTTAATCAATGATGTAACATTTCACAGCAACATTGGACAACACAATAGAATAAAATAAAACATATTTTGTTATATATGAATAATAGGCTATTTGTCATACAAAACGGGTCGAAACTTATTAGTAACCCCTTGTATTTCGATTGGGACACTATGTCCATTACATTAAACAAAATGTCTGATTTTCATAGACAATTATTTCAAAAAATACAACAACTTGCATTGATATCCAAATATATTGATCATCATTCTTTGTTGGAACTGTTGTCAGTGCTTGAGCTACTTCCATGACTTGGGTTATTTGGTCGAATGTTTTGTTGATTGTCTCAATTTTTTTCCTCTTCTTCAAATGATTCCATCTATACAAATAAAAATAAAGTGTAATGAGTGTATCTACATTGGTGAGAATAATGAAAATTGAAATAAATAATATACATGAATGTAAATTGAAAAGCAACATACCATAGCAAGAATTGAGTCCTGAATGATACACATTTTTTCAAAACCAAATCTCATGCCTTCTGTCAACAACTCTTATGTTGGAACATTTCCATACTTTGTTTCCTACAAGTTTTATACCCCATAATAAATCATAGATTTAATATAAATTTTTTTCCATTAATTATAAAATGAGATAAGTAAAACAACATAAGATACTTACAAATTCCACAATTAATTTTTGATATGATAACATATACTCACAACCCTTACTTAACCCGATATCAATCAATTCTTGTGATGGCTCTTCTTTGTATGTTAGCACATGTTTGAAGACATTCAAGGATGGTTGCTGTAAAACAAATTAAAATATACAAAAATGAAATCTTAAGATAATGTTATAAGAAAATAAAAATTACTCACAAAATTTTCTATCAACCCTTTTCTTCCTTGTCATCCTATTTTATGTGCTGAATGAGTTCCATTTTGTTTTCTTTTTTGCAAGAAAATACTTGAAAATTAATATTTAATGCTAAATTATTTATTTATATGCACTTAAGAGAAAATTTCAATGATTTCATACATATGGAGCACGTTGGTGTTGATATGGATCCTTCTGCTATGCAATTATGTCCATTTGTTTTACCATCTCATTGTACACTTTTTTTGACATTCCTACTGGCATATTTTGGATATCAGCTTGTTGATCCTTTGAGATTTTCATAATCTTCCCGAAAAAAGTAACATGACAATAAACTATTTTTATATTGATATATGAAAACTAAATATAACAAAATTGATATTAATAAAGGAATGGTTTGTAATAATATATACATATTCTAGAAAACAAATTTTAAGAATATTATTTTTTGAATGATTCTTTTTGTTGTTGTATGTTTTTTCTATTGCAAGTTTGACAGGTCTCATTGACCATTTCTACAAACGCTTCCTGTAGTTTAGATATAACATGGTTCTTGGAATCATTGGATTTATTTATGTATTGTAAGTGGAAAGTACGTCTATACATTTGTTCCACTATATCCCTCATAGTTTTGTAAAAGTTCCCCCCCCCTTCATTAACCTCCAACACCACTCCAGGTGAGCTAAGGACCAATTCATCATCATTTACATCCACTATAATTTTTATTTTCTTAGGACAACATTTTGTTCCTTTGTTGTTGGTCCATGTAGAACATTAAACATATGTGAATTAATAAATTGTTTGAAACATGTTATCTAATATTTTTAAGTATATTATTTATAAAAATTCAAAAAAGAACTCATATTGAATAAATTTTTTTCATTCACCCGATTCTTCCTTTTCCAATTTTTCTATCAAGATTTTACACTCTTCTTCACTTAGATCACAAATAATCTTATCAAGTTTCCTCATTTTATGGCTCTGCAGGACACACACTAGCCAATACATATTAGTTAAACTTACATATAGTTCAAACATATTAATTATGGAATTTTATTTTATTTATTTATTTTCTGAATTTTAATTAAATCTAAATAGAGATACAAATTGTAAAAACTTTTATTATTAAAATCAACAGTAAAATTTAAAATTTTTACTATGAAGGGTTTTGAGTGAATCACAAAACCCTTCAAATTCTATTTTTCTGAATAATTTTGTTGCTCCAAAAGGGTTTTGAATCAATCACCATAACCTTCAAATTCCGATCTTCTGAATAAGTCTCATGTTCTAAATTTTTGACCTGTTGCTACACAATGCTCCTCTGTATGTCTCTTTTGAAAATCTCTCCCCTGTAAATTTTGGCAAAATACTAAAATACTGAATAGCTTAATACCCAGGAAAGATTTTATGAAAAGGGTTTTAAATGACTCACCATAACCTTCAAATTCTGATCTTCTGAATAATCATGTTGTCCCAAAGTATTCTGCTGCTCCACAGTGCTCTCCAGTATGGCTCTCTTGCAAATCTCTCCACTGTAAATTTTGGTAAAATAATGAAACAATGAATAACATTTTACTATTTAAATGACTTTATGAAATTATATTTTAAATTCCCGCTCATTTTTCAGTTGTAAAAAAACAAATTCACACTTTTTTTTTTATTTTTTTTTTAAACCCCAATGTCTATTAATATAACGCACCGATGCGTTTCTGTATAAAACACACTAGTGCACTTAAAAGTTTTGGAGCACCGATATCAGATAATTATTTTTTATTTATTTATGAACCGGTGTGACTCGTAAATAAAGGCCCCACTGCTTTATATTGTTATATACACACCAATGTGTGTTGTTTAAATAATCACACCGTTACACTTTCAAAGTTATCTGAATTTTTATTTGCACACAAAATAGTATATTCATCTTAAATTATCTTTTAG
The DNA here is from genome assembly GCA_009831015.1 of Picea engelmannii. Taxonomy (NCBI): domain Eukaryota; kingdom Viridiplantae; phylum Streptophyta; class Pinopsida; order Pinales; family Pinaceae; genus Picea; species Picea engelmannii. The sequence goes on along the minus strand of ML779007.1, from coordinate 850,350 downwards.
GATTCATCCACATGACTTGTAGTACTTCATAGTATACATTTTCCACTTAAATTTGCCTTATTCTTAAAAAATTATTGTTGATTTTTCTCAAATGCAGGGAGAAAATCTTATAATATCAAATGGCCAATTCTTCAAATTCTATCCCATTCCATATTGCTCAAAGTCTATCGCAGATTTCTCCCTTTCCATCTCCAGTAAGTTCAGATTTTATTTATATTTCAATTATCTAATTGACTTTAATTTTTTATCCTTGTCAATCTAAATAAAATTGTATCCAAATTTGTAGGATCCTGATTCAAAATCGAGTTTAGATGAAGATAATATTCCACCAATTCAAAAACGTCGGAAGCTCTTATCAGGAGCAACATACCGCAAGCAGTTGGTAGATGAAAATGGACAACCGCTTTACACTACCAATAGTAACATGCCATCTTCCAGCCACAAACATGCGTCAACTAAGGTAATAATTAATGTTGGGTATAATGTAATTTAAACAAATCAATTGCATTGTGCTTACTAATATCATCAATGTACTAATGTTCAATATTTTTGAAATTAGGATTATGATGATGAGCGACTTACCTATCATCTTCCATTGCACCCCACTACAATGTCAAATTGAGAGAAGGTTGTAATAAGAGCACAACTCAGAGAGGAAGCATACCAAGAATGGTTGAATCAACCACCTATTCAATTCCCACTATGTCCAGATTCACCAATTAGGAATGACTACAACAATAGTAGTTCTTCACAAGTTGACAATGGAGTCAATGAAATAGAGGTTGGTATGGATGATTATTTATGGGATACAACTGCCATGGAGACAATGTTGTTAGATTCATTTTAGAATGATAAGTGAGGGGATGATGTTGATATCACTGATACCTTATTGGAAAGTCTGAAATATGCTTCCACCACCTCTCTCTTTGGACCTAGCCAGTCAAATTGTAACCAGCTGGGGACAACAATGTTACTGTACAACTTGAAAGCAAAGTTTGGCATGTCAAACACATGTTTCTCGACAATATCGAGGTAATTGACCATCATTAAGTCCCTTATAATTTGAGAAATCTTGTCACACAATCAACATTACGATCGATTTTATGAACTTTAAATGAC
>ML779007.1:793258-843455 GCA_009831015.1 Picea engelmannii | reverse complement strand
CTCATATAGGTGAGGTTAAAGAGGAAGAGGAATATGTGTTGCCTACTCGTGATCTGGGTTAGGTGAAGGAGGAAGAGGCAGAGGATGTGGAGAAGGATTACAACCACCCTCATCAATCGATGGGGTACTCGATGAACGAGCCGTAATGGAAGGGGACTTGTGCCTATCATCGAGATCCCTCCTCGGTGCTAGTATCCTAGATGCTCCAATGATATTATGCTTAAGATGCATCATATCGTGCGACATCTCACTCCAAAGATCCAAGAGCATAGGATCTACCTTGATGTCCCACATCAACATAGGGCAAACTCCCACCTCAGTCAAAAGTGCACAAAGTCGGTTTCCCAACTCCAACCTGAATCTAGTATCTGGCCTATGATGCATGCCACTAGGTATCTGCACCCGAGGACCCTAACCTGTCGCTGCCTCATGCATCATCTCCTCATTGTCATCTGCTAGGGGAGGAGGCACATCCCCAATGAAAGTGCCAATATCTACAAAAGATATAGTACACCACAATAATTACATAGTTTCATTAAACAAATTAATAAAACAAGTTAAAGAACGTGTTAGAATTAATTTTATTCTAATTAAGTAAGACAATAAAATGAAACTAGATTAATTTAAACAAAACACTAATATTACCTCTATCATCTGGTGGCTCATCTAGTGAGAAGAGGATGTTTGTAAATCCTCACCAATCCAAATCCACATAAGAACATGACACCATGATGAACATGTGATCTGCCTCACTGGCTAGTAGCCCCAGTGTGTTTGGGGAAATCCTGGCTGGAAACTCTGGCTGACCCCTCATGGGAATCATGTCCCCCCACATGTGCATCTGCACACAATTCCTCGACCTAACAGGATGACGAAAAAAATTAAGTCTCATCTCTGGAAACCTCTCAAAAAATAAGCAAAACAACTCTAAATAAAAAGGGAAGTTTGACCTCCCACGTATCATAGCCCAACATCTATCTAGAGCTATACAAAATTGTTGCAAAAAAATGGCAGACCATCTAATACATCATGGACTCTATACCAAATAATCAACATAATACAAAAGAGGGAAACTGATATGTTTCCCATCACTGTTAAAGTGTGCTATGGTCATCACTAACAGTGAGAGGCACCTAACCTCCTCTGCGTCAAAATAAGTGATCCGTAGCTATCCACTAGACACCTGAAAATCAGTTGGGGAAAGTACATCAACCCCAATATATCGTTGAGAGTACATGCAATGACTCTCTGTTGCAACACCTACTAGGACATCTGGGAACTAGGGAAAATCCTTCCCTCTCTTGGATAGGTCAGTGATGAAATAAATATCCTCCTCATTGGGATGGTACCATTGATCATGACCCACACGGAAATCCTGTCGATGGAAATCCCATCAACGAGTCAGATGCACCAACAACCCAAAGTGCCCCTTCAGGGATGTAGCCTCCTCATAGTACTTAACAAGGCCTACATTCCTTAAGAGAACATGAGTCACTGCAGTAATAGGGTGAGGGTACAAATACATCTCCCTCTCCATTGCCTCCCATTCACGTACAACATTGTACAGGTCCACCCTCTAATGTTGTTGCTCTCTCCGCTCATGTCTCTACATGATTAAGATATGAAATACATCAGCCTCACTCATACATAAAACATAAAAAAAAAACTAAATGAGAAATTTATTTATAAATATGGAAAACAACTTCCTTCAAAAAATAAGTAATTTTCATAATCGGTGCGCTCGAAAAACAGTAAGGCATCGCTTGCAGTGCACGTACATAACTTGTGAGCACTGACCATGGTGTTCCAGTGTAAAATAAGGCACCATATAAATTTTATTATATTATTTTATGCGATGCATTCTATAGCCTTACCACACCGAAGCCTTCAGGTAAACCCATGCACCGGTGCCTTACAATTATCCTACGCATCGCTTAAAATAAAAACAAATTAAAATACTAACACAGTGTAAACCAATTTTTAAAAAATTAGTTAAGTCAATGCGTATGTTTTCCCTATATGCACCAGTGTATTTAAGTAATAGAGACACACCGCCCCAATAATTTTAAAAAATTGACGAGTACAAAACTTTGCAATTTTTTATCTAATTATTTTGGGTGGTGTGTTCAAGTCGTTTGGCTCGCACCCCGAGAATTTACAGGGCCCACCATGACACAATGCCATTTTTTTATGGCAGTGTGTTTATAAACATGAATGTATCGATTCAAAATCTTACTAATGGATGCATACCCCACCCTCTCCCAGATTCTGCGCAACTTCCCGGTCTAGGAATGATTGACTTCAGGAGATGGAACAACTCATAGGCTCTTTCTGAGCCCTCAAATCCACTGCACAGGTCCTAAATTCTCCTTCCCGAATGAAAAAATATACTTCTTAGGGGTCCCCGAGCACTAACAAAGCCTTCCCAGGAATTTTGGCCCAAAATCGTGGGAAAATCCTCAAGTCCCCAAAAAATTTGTGACTTGGTAGCTATCAAGATTCAGGAGTTTCCACATAATGGGACTCCAATTCTTCTGAACATCAAAGTAATAGAGGTGGCTTGATGACACGTAGATGAGGTGGAATGATGCTCCTTCATCACTAACGCACCACATAAAATAATATATCTAATTCATGTGGTGCATCATGTACCATAACAAAATCATGTGTTAGAGGTACTAACACACCTCCGAATAGCTATATAATTTTACATGGTCTGTTGATAAACGGATGTGCGGTGTGTTCCTGTTTACCTACACACTACCGAAGAATTTAACATTATGTTGCGATGTGCCCTATAAATTTATAGGGTGCACCGGTTAGGGTGTGAGCCGAACATCTCGAACACACTATGTAGATTTTTTGTTTTTTTAAACAGTGAAAAATTAACTCAATTTAAATTTTAATCCATCGAAAACTTAAGTTATAAAGAAAAAAATATATTACCTGGACATTTTGTCATCGGGGAGGAATGGTTTCCATGTAGACAAAAAAACCAAATTTTCCCACCATTTGGCAAAATTCGAAATCCACGCTCAGAGCAACAAACAAAAGGAAGGAAAGCAAGGGAAGCACCGATGACAGGGCACTTTAGAGAGGTAAAAATTACACTGGTGCTTTTGAGCTCTGCAACACTGAAAATGGTAAAAATGAATCTCACAGTCGATAATTTTTTTATTAAACCCTATTGTATTGCACTCGATGACTAAACACACCAGTGCTAACATATTTACGTAGTGCATCGACTAATATTTTTTTACAAATAACTCAAACGCAATGTGCCCTTTTAGAGCATGGGTGTGCACCAGTGCATCAGGTTACTATGGAGCACACTTGTTGGAGATATTACACACTCACATATAATTATTTTCCTAAGTTTTACAGTCCAATGTTGAGAATGATTCCTTATATGAGAATATTCTCTCTAGAGAATATTTCCCTACAAAATAGGGTGTTACTCTTCAATTAAGAGTCAATTACACTCAGTTATACTAGTGGAAGTCACTCATGCATGGCACCCTAGGTTTTATCACTAGGAGTTGCATGTATCTCTGTCACTTCCACACATGTGTCTCAATCAACTGATTATTGTATGGATCAATTAACTAGGACTAGGTGGCAGTTCACTCTAGTGTCTGTCAGTGAGTGTCTAGATCTCTCTAGATCACTACTGTGGTGCATTAGTTACTCATGTAGCCTATATCTATTGTAAATTATTCACTCTTTGAGTGTGGAATACAGTTAATGAGAATTCTTCTATTCTTTCTCTCCTTCCTCTCCTTCTTATTCTTTCTCAAATTCTCTCTGCAAATGTGTGTAGTATTTTCTAACTAGATCTATTTTGTGTAGGTTCAACACATTTACATGGTATCAGAGCTGATGGACTACTAAGAAAAATATACACCAAATTATTTTTTGCAGGTACTGAAGATTGGAGAATGCAGAAAAGATGGATTATTCGCTGACAATACTTCTCACGCCTCATAACTATTTGGAGTGGAAGCCAAAAATTCTGCTTCTTCCCAGATGCAGAGGCTTGTACCAAATAACTATGGAAATGGAAGTAGAGCCTGATTTCATCGATGAGAAAAACGATTTTCTCAATAGACAAGATATGGCCATAGGACATATCCTCTGGTTCATTTCTCCTGAAATTCTCCATCAAATATATGATGACTCATAAGAATCAAATCCAAATGAATTATGGACCAGATTGGAGGTTCTATTCGAGAATAAAGAAGATTGTGAATATTTCATGCAGGAGGTTGAATAAATAGATCCAGAAGAGAAGCCATCAAAAGATCAAGCCTCTTATTATGAAGAGTCTTCTACAAAAGTATTTGCACAAATTTGTGTTCCATTAATTGAAGATGATGTCTACTCCATTTTAGATTTGTTTTCTGAATTTCATGTGGAAGATATATGGCATGCATCTCAGGGGTCACATGCATACAGTTTTCCATGCGCAATGCATGCATCTCAGGAGACAAAAAAGGAGCCGCGAACATCAGACTCAATTCTGATAATTTCTGAGCAAAATTTGTAGAAATAGATTGGATATTTGAATTCCTCTCGGGAAAATATCCAATTTCAGAAACAACCATCGTCTGAAACGCAGCCCAGAAAGTGAAGTTATGATCTTTCTAAAATCAACAAAATTTCAGCGTTTTTCCAGAAATGGTCGCATGGTTTTCAAAATTTCATCCAAACTTTATTTGGATATTCTTCATTACAAGAAGAGAAAGTGGATATGAGTGGACATCTCAATGGTGCATCTACTTCATCAGATCCATGCAGACATCTACATATTCAACAAAATCTTCAACGAGCACAAACTTGCACAGTTGGGAGGTCTTCTTGGAGTGATGGACATGGTTGCTTAGCAATTGTTTTTTTGTTTCTTCTCATTTTTTATGCATTTTAATTTGAAGGGGGGGGGAGGGGGGTTTCCCATGAATTTTTCCCTCTTTTCTCATTTTTTTCAATGTTTCATTCTTATATGCATTGTACAATGGGTACCTAACATGGCCTTTGTTGCTAGGACCCATTCATCAGGTACACCCTAGTAGTGTTCAGGGGGGGGTGTTGGAGATATTACACACTCACATATAATTATTTTCCTAAGATTTACACTCCAATGTTGAGAATGATTCCTTATATGAGAATATTCTCTCTAGAGAATATTCTCTCTAGAGAATATTTCCCTACAAAATAGGACATTCCTCTTCAGTTAAGAGTCAATTACACTCAGTTAGACTAGTGGAAGACACTCATGCATGGCAACCTCGGTTTTATCACCAGGAGTTGCATGCATCTCTCTCACTTCCAAACATGTATCTCAATCAACTTATGATTGCATGAGTCATTTAACTAGGACTAGGTGGAAATTCACTCCAGTGTCTGTCAGTGAGTGTCTAGATCTCTGTAGATCACTACTATGCTGCATTAGTTACTCATGTAGCTTATATCTATTGTAAATTATTCACTATTTGAGTGTGGAATACGGTTAATGAGAATTCTTCTATTCTTTCTCTCCTTCTTATTCTTTCTCAATTTCTCTTTGCAAATGTGTGTAGTATTTTCTAGCTAGATCTATTCTGTGTAGGTTCAACACATTTATAACACTGGCGTATATAGTTTTTGAAAAAAATCCTACAATGGTGCATAATTGTTTCATTTAACCCTGTCACGGTGTGGTCTATTAACCGACGCACTGGTGCATCCAGTGTTACATAGGGAATTGATTATTTCTTTTTAAAATAACCCTAACACGATGCTCCCTTAGGAGTAACGTTGTGCATCGGTGCATCAATACACTATGGAGCACACCGACGTATGTTTTTTGAAATAATCCTACAATGGTGCATACATTTTTTTATTTAACCATGTCACAGTGCACTCTACTATTAGAGGCACTGATGCGTCCATTTTTAACATGCGTACCGTTTATATTTTTTTTAAAATAACCCTATAAAAGTGCGTCTGTTTAGAGAACGTGTGTTGACCGGTGCGTCAGTATACCACAGAGCGTACTAGAGTATATTTTTCGAAATAATCCTACGATGATGCATATTTTTCTTTTATTTAATCATGTCACAATGCAGTTATTAATGCAATGCCCTAGTGTGTTGGAGTGTTATAGACGCACCAATGTGGTTTCTTTTAAATACACACACAATTGTGCTTTAAAATTTATCGAAAATTTTATTTTCCAGTAATATAGATTAAACTTTTGCTAGACTGAGCATGTTGTAGACTCAAGGATTTGGTGAACTCCCAACTATATTATAAATGGGCAATGATTATGGTTTAGGATTTCGAGAGACAATTATGATCATTGACGACAAGATCAAGGTTATGATCATTGATGGCGAGATCATGTAGGTTATGATCATTGATGGAGAGATCACACAGGTTACGATCATTGACGACGAGATCACACAGTTTATGATCATTAACAAAGAGATCACGTAAGTTATGATCATTGATGGTGAGATCATGTAGGTTATGATCATTGACGATCATGCAAGCTGGTTATGATAATTGATGATGAGATCACACAAGGTTATAATCATTGATGATCATGATGGAAATATGGGAAGGGAGATCCAGACGGTAGTAGGTACCCATGGAGCAAGGTTCCCATCATGGAAATCATGGTCATAAGAACTTAAATTGTCATCATAATCACACACAATTGTGAATTAGCAACTAATATAGATTAGAATTTTTCTACACAACCCGTTAGTTGGGAGTTCACCAAATACTTGAGTCTACAACATGCTTAAGGTGATTATAGATTAGAATTTTGAGAGACTACCCATACTTGAGACTCAAGTCCTTAAAACTCAAATTCCTATACTTTAGACTCAAGTCTTTAGAGATGAAATGCCTATACTTTAGAATGAGGGTCTTTACAGCTGAAATGAAAACAAAAAAATTCACAGAAACACTCAGGAAACAAATCCATCTCCCTCTCCCTCGCCTTCAAATCTCGTACAACAATGTACAGGTCAATCCTATGCTCCTATTGCTCTCTCGGCCGACGTCTCTGCATGATTAATAATATGTCCGGTAAATTTATTTAATTTAACCCTTTTACGGTGCACTAAATAATTAGCCGCACCGATGTAGCATTATTTACGTAGCGCACTGGAGTATTTTTTTCAAAAACCTTACCATGGTGCACCATTGTTTGGGAACAACCATCCACACTGGTGCAATTGTTTAAGTAGCGCACCATGGTATATAAATTTTTTAAAAATAACGCTGCCACAATGCACAATTTTTAAGGGCAATTATGTGCTCTGGTGCATCATTATTTCTGTAGCACACCATAGTATTTTTTTTGTTTGAAATAACCCTACTACGGTGCGTTAGTTTTGCGGGCATCACTGCATCAATTGTATAAAATGCACCAGTGCATTATATATTTATAAACGCACTGTACAAAAACATCATCTAAAACCTCCGCCCACTCGCCTTTTCTATAAACAATTTTTTTGTCTATTTTAATAGAGGCATCCGCAAAAACCTCCGCTAGAGGGTCTTTTCCTTATAGTGTATAGGTTGCGTAGAAAGAAAACAAGTATCATCATACAAGTCACACGGTTAGCACAGGTCAACGTGGGAAGATACTGTATAGGTCAGTATAGGGGCAGTTTCAACAACATGTTATTTCCAGGTAAGTTTATTAGGTCTACGAGATGGCATCAACACCATTGAGGATTGAACACAGATTGGATGGAGCATCCAAATTCCTATCTTGGAAAACAAGAGTAACTTTGGTGTTAAAGGAGTATGACCTTTGGGAGTTAGTGGACAATTTTTTTTTTCCACTGATAGATCTGACAACTTTGGAAGTTCACGAGAAGAAGGATATCAAAGTAGAGAGGGTCATCTTGAATTCAGTGAAGGATCATCTGATTCCTCACCTATCCAAGAAGAGTGTTTCCAAATATATGTTTGATGTCTTTGTAGGTTTATTCCAGAGAACTAACATGAATAAGAAGATGGTATTAAGAAATGAACTCAGATCGATGCAGATGTTTATATCTGACAATGTTATCAACTATTTTATGAGGATCACTCAGGTACACGATCAAATTGCATCCATAGGGGAGAAAAATGAGGACATAGATATCGTGAATGTGGCATTGAATAGTCTTCACAAGTCATGGGAACCATTTTTCAATGGATTCTGCACTCGGGAACATCTCCGAGATTGGTAGAGGATTTGGGATGATTACATCCAAGAAGAGACTTAGGAGAAGTCTAAGAGAAACAAGTAGAGAAGTAGTGATGAGAACTTGACCCTTATTAGTAAGACAAGGAAGGGAAAAGGAAAGAGTTCTAGCAAGAAGGATAACAATGATGGAGGATCATCACAACCAGGGAAGAAGAAGGAATTGAGTAAAATCAAGTGCTTCTCATGTCATAATAATGGACATTATGCATATCGATGTCAAGAGAATAAGAAGGGTAAAGGAAAGACACAAACAAAAACATCAAAAGAGACAACTAGATGAGTTTGCGACAAATTTTGAGAAGTATTTCTCACTAGTTTCTTGTCTTTCTATGAGCACACCCACTAGGAGTGCATGGTACTTAGACAATGATGTATCTAGTCATATGACAGAAGCACAAGAGTTGTTTAGTATTATGACAGAGAGGGACTTAGGTGTTCATGTGTATCTTGGTGATGATGCCAAGTATGTAGTGAAGGGAAAGGGAATAGTTACGTTCCAGTTTGATTCAGGAGGTTCATTGGATGCCCATAATGTGCTTTATGTACCAAGTTTGAAGAATAATTTGCTCTCAGTCTCAGCAATGGAGGACATGGGTTCTTCCATTACTTTTGAGAGTGGGAAAGTACTCATTCATCCAAATAATTCTAGCCCATACATAGCAGTGGTTGTTGTGGTTAGAGAGGGAACTTTATACAGGTTGCAGGGAAAACTTGTTCAGGCTTTGGTAAATGAAAATGACAGCCTATGTGAGTTATGGTAAAAGAGGTTGGGAAACCTACACTACAAGAAATTTCTAATTCTGAGGGGGATTGTTACAGGTCTTCTAGAGTTCAGTATTGAGAAGCAAGGAGTGTGTAGAGGGTGTGCTCTTGGAAATAATGCCAAGGCTGCGTTTCTTAGCAACGAGAGTAGGTCCAAGGGAATATTGGATCTTATCAATTCAGATGTGAGTGGTTCGATGTTAGTAGCATCAGTACATGGATATTCATACTATGTAATGTTTATTGATGACTTTTCTAGGAAAACTTGGATCTTCTTCATGAATACCAAGGATGAGGTCTTCAAATTGTTTCAGGAGTTTAGAGCTTAAGTGGAAAACTAGACATGGAAGAAGATCAAGGTATCGAGTTCGGATAATGAGGGAGAGTACACCTCCAATGACTTCAATGATTTGTGTAAAGAGGCATGGATCAAGACGGACCTGACAATCTCATACAACCCTAAAAAAATGGGGTTGTAGAGAGAAAGAATCAGTCCATCATCTGTTCTTCCAGGGCTATGATACATGACAATCAATTTCCTATGTTTCTTTGGATAAAGGCATGTAACACCACAATATATGTGCAAAACACGAGTCCTCATAGGATATTGGAGGACACGAATCTAAAGGAGGAATTCACATAGGTGAAGCCAAAGATAGAACATTTGAGGATATTTGGTTGTCTAGTCTACATCCATGTTCCTGTGGAGAAGAGGATAAAGTTGGAGCCTTCAGGATAGAAGGGTATATTTGTGGGGTACAATGAGACCTCAAAGGATTACAAGATATTAATTATAGTGTAGAGGAAGACAATTGTGAGAATATATGTTAATTTCAAGGAGAACATGGCATCTAGGAGATATCATGAGTCATTAACAGTGATAGAGGACGAGGAGTAGCTGGCTCCAAAGGATGAGTAACAATCATCATCCTAGAATTCAGGTTGGGAGGAGGAGTTATCCCCTTACAGTCCTATCAGAAGACATAGGTGGCTATTACATACATTGAGGGATGTTGGTGAGGCTCTTAGGAGTGTGTTCAGAGAGTGCAGACCTCCGAGGAATTTGTTGAACTATATGGCGCTTATCATTAGAATAATTGATGTCGAGCCTTCCAATTTTGAGGAAGCAATTGATCTGCAGGTATGGAGAGATTCCATGGTAGAGGAGTACACCTCTATTACGAGGAATGATGTTTTGGGACATAGTGCCAAGACTAGAGGGGAAGTCAGTTGTGAGTTCCAGTTGGCTTTACAAGATCAAGCATGGTTCAGATGTTATCATCGAGAAGTTCAAAGCGAGGTTTGTGGCAAGAGGGTTCTCCCAAAAAGAGGGAGTGAAATACGAGAAAATATTTTCTCCAGTTGCCAGGTATGATTCTATGCAAGCTGTTATTTCTATTGCTTCAGTTATGAGGTGGAGGTTACATCATATGGATGTGAAAACACATTTCCTCAATTGGATCATTGAAGGTTAAGTATACATAGAGAAACCTCAGGTATTTGAGGTACATGGGAGGGAGTCTCATGTGTGTAGTCTTAAGAAATCCTTGTACAAACTTAAACAGGCACCCATGGCATGGTATTATAGGATTGATAGATACTTGCAGAGTATGGGATTTACCAAGAGTGAGGCAAATCCTAACTTGTACTTCATACTTGTTGGGATAGATCCACTCATCTTGGTTCTGTACATTTATGATTTGTTTCTCATAGGTGAATAAGAGATTACTGCAAGGTGTAAAGTATATTTAGCTACAGAGTTCGAGATGAAGGACATTGTCTTGATACATTATTTCTCAGGGTTAGAGAAATGGAAGGTATCAGGAGAGATCTTCCTTAGAAAATGGAAGTAAGAAGTTGAGATCTTAAGGAGATTCAATATGGATGACTTTAGACCAATGGCTACACTTATGGTTACCAATCTAAAGAAGGTTATCACTTCATATTCATAGTTGGTGGATCCCAGGATATATAGAAAATTGATAGGGTCCTTGATGTATTTGGTCAATACTAGGCCAAATATATGTTTTGTTGTGAACGCCTTACAAAAATTCATGGTGTAGCCAAGGTAAGTGCATTGGATATCAATGAAGCATGCACTCAGGTACTTGAGAGGTACAATTGAGCATGGATTGAGTTATCTTGGAGTATATGGATTGGAGTTGTAGGGATACTTGAACTCAGATTGGGTAGGGAGTGTAGTATATAGAAAGAGCACCTCGGGGTGCTGCTTTAGCTTGGGATAAATATTTATTACTTGGTTCAGTAAAATTTATAGTGGAAAAACACCTTCATTGTTCTCGTAGAATGCAGGGTTTACCCCCTGAATGACTAAAAATATCACAACCTGAACATTTAGACAATGCGACTCCACAACCTGAACTTATAACACTTGAAAATACAAAAAAAATTGTATCAATAGAAGAATATGAGGTAGTACAAAATTATACTTTAGAACTTGAGGAACCTTATATTGAAAGCACATAAATTGTTGATCTTGGACTTTTTGATCCTGAACTTTTTGAACCTAAAATACTTGATAATTTTCCACTGTCACTAAGTTTAGTTTCAACATCTTCACTTTCTAGTCCTCATCAAGAGTTTCATTCACCAAGTTCCATATCTATCCCATCACCCGTAACTCCTCAAAATTGTATCGTCTTCGACAGGTTGGAATTAAATCCTATACAAGTTAACTCTCACGAGTTTGTCTCTATAGAGGCCGATATTGTTATTGTAGAAGATATCCGGAAAGAGAGCTATCTACATTTTAATCCACCTATAACTGACTTACAAGGACCTCTTCTTATCCAATTGCCTACACCAATTGTATCTCTGTGGCATGACAACGCTTGGTATCAATCCTTAATTGTTGATAGTCAAACTCCATTTTTATGTACACCATTGTATTTTTTCACTGCGTCCACCATGGATTAGTTGACATATAAAACATCTATATTAGGAAGTACTGAAGCACAAACTTACCTTTTACTATAGGTGGAACTTTTGTACACAATGGATCTATCATATCTTATGATTTTGGTGGACCTTCCATATCTCCTGGGTATCAATCAGTCAACGAAACCTTTTCTGGAGCTTCGACAAATGCCTCAATTTTTCATTATCCTCCTTGTTCAACTGGTATGCCTATTTTGTCTAGTATGTCTATTCCAAGTATGGTACACACCTCACAAACTAATGTTGTTCCTTGATCTACTCAACAACCTAGTTTGATGAGTGGGATTAATGTTCTAATTCCATTGTCTGTAGGACCATACTTCTATTTGACCGTTAGTCAACCATCTGTGGGGATATCTATGTCTTTGGTTGTCATTAAATCTACTGTAGGATCTATTCCTACTGGGGGGAAACCTTTTGTAGGGACATTTTTTCCTGTTGGGGGGAAGCCTTTTGCAGGGCCATCTTTTCCTGTTTGGGGAAAACCTTCGTTAACTGGGATGATCCTCCTTTTGGATAACCAACTCCTATTGGGAGTTACCCTTCTAAAATTGATCCCCATTTTGGTCAACAACCCCCTCTTGGGAAACAACTTCGTCTTGGTAAAAAACCTCCTCTTGGTCAACAATTTCCTCTTGGTCAACATCCTCCTAGAAGTCAACAAATTCCTATTGGTCAAAAAACTCCTATTGGTCAACAACCTTCTATAGTAAATCCCACTGGTACTCAAATATTTAGTGGTGCTTCATTCCCTAGAATGGAAAGCACTCCATCAAATTTACCTCAAACTGGTGGGGTTGGTGGAACTCAAGTGCCTATTGGCCAAAATTTCCACACACATACTCCTACTACTAGTCCACCATCAACTATGGGGCCACCCTTTAAGATTTATCATCCTGGTGGAACTCAGATGCTTGTAACACATGAGTACCCTCAACAAGGATACCCTCCTCTTATGAGGGATAATACTTATGCTACTTACCAATATCCCACATTTCAAAAACCTGTGTTTAACCGACAATTACCATTCCTGGAAACATTAGACTTACCCAACCTATCGCAGCTAATGAATGATCCTATTTTTCATTCTCCTTTTTGGTCGCCTATCCTTGCCAAGTTACCAAGTCATATTTGAAAATTTGATGGGAAACCTGGAGAAGACCCAACAAATCATGTCATGAATTATCATTTATGGTGTTCTTGAAACTCCTTGAATGATGATTCTATCCGTTTACATATTTTCCAACAGACTCTTATTGGGAGTGCTGCTAAATGGTACATAGAATTATAACGAGGAACATTTCAAGACTTTAATTCATTGGAAATATATTTTTTGACTCACTTCCAACTTCCTATTCATTGTGAAACTGGTACCGAACTTTTAACTTCATTATGACAGTCGACGTCGACTCATATTTTTGATCATATACATGAATGGAGACGATGATGTCATCTGATTAAGGCCAGTATACCAGACCAATTGTTGACAGATTGGTTTACTAAGTCATTACTACCTCCTATTTCCCACAATGTCACTATGGGTGGCATTGTAACTGAGGAGAAAGCTATCGCTCGTGCTTAGTCTTTGGACCTTGTATATTCACAATCTAACATGTTATATGATTTGATTCTACAGGCTCCTCACCCATCGACTAATCCGAGTACTACACCTTTTATAGAATCTCACGCCGATGACAGTGTGGTTGGTTCTGTCACCCAAGAATTTGCAAGTAAACCTTATGGTCAATCTAAACCTAAGGCTACTCCTACTACTACTACTCAAAATAATACCCCTCCTCCTACTACTCCTAGTAAAACTTCTGATATTTGTGCGGTCCAGTCTACAACTACCGATAAATCTCAACAACCTAGAAGTAAGAAAAAGGGAAAAGGAAAAGCTAAGAAAAATTCCCCACAACAATAGAAACTAAAAACTCAACCTGTTGAGGATACACAAAAACACAAGCCTAAATATCCTTATCTCATTTGCAAAGAAGAAAATTATAGTAAGGATTGTTCATTTCATGCTGACATTACTCGTTTCCTTAAAGGAACTTCAACCGTGCCCATCATTTTGAAAAATCCTTTCCCATCTCAGCAGATTCAAATGGTTTCCCAAGATCAACCCTTTGCCTCAAGAAGCTCTTATGTACTTATGTGTCAAGGAAATACTGAACATGTTTTCGTGACAACATGAACCAAAGACTATTCTCCTTCCAATGGAAGTGTTGCAAATCAGATTTCTACCTCTACTCATATATCTACATCTCCTTCACCTCCTACTGGTCCTCTTCAAATTGATTGACTAGGTTCTGACACAGTGATCCGACCACCTCCAAAAGGTGTTGTTCGTAAGTCATATTTTAACCCACACACATGATCTACTCAAAACTACAATATTATAGAAGACTTTTCTTAAGCACCCTATGCGATGTCAACTCTCAAAGTCCTTCAGAATTTCCCTGCACAACAAAGAGAATTGTTGTCAGCTATTGATGGAGTTGATCTGAGTGATGTGAATATGGTAGTTTTTTATTTCGAAACTCATCTTCCTAGACTTCCACACCAAATTGTTTTTCAAATCCAAATTATTGTGCGAACGAAAACCATTTTTTATACTGTTATTGATGAAGGAGCCTCGACCTGTGTAATGTATGTCAGTTATTGGAAAGTTATCGGTTATCCTTCACTCAATCAATCAACTAATACATTAAAATATTTTAATGGTAGAGGCTTTAAACCTTTCGGAGTACTCAATGCATTTCCAATCGAATTAGAAAGTAAAATCATTACTATTGAGGTCGAAGTGGTTGATGCACCCCTCGACTATAACCTTTTACTAGGCCATAGTTGGATTTATGCCATGTCCACTGTGGTTTCTACGTTATTTCGTGTACTTCGTTTCCCTCATCAAGGAAAAATAGTCACGATATACCAAGTTTCCTACTTTAATTCCGATTCACACATTGGTAATGTTCCTTTGATAGAACACAATTCATTTTCTTACGAGGATGTTGGTGCTATTCTTTTAAAAGATTCATCACTAATGGGAACTTTTCCACTCCCTCCACCTGACATTTCTCCGCCCCCACCACTTGAAATTCCTCTTGTGGTCACTCAAATTAACATGATTTTGACTGGTTCTAGTAATTACTTGGAATCATATGATTCTTGGGTAGTACAAATTCCTACAAAATATGAACGCTACGGAGACCGAATGTCGGTTAGCTCGGTTGAGTTGGATTATCAAGCCATCTAATCTGCCAATGTGGCCAGTGTTGAGACTAATAATCGATTGAATCCTATTTTAGATGAATACTCTCACTCCTCTTGGATTATTTCTACTATATATTCTGATCCTTTTGATGATGATTTCCCTATCGATGAAAGTATCACGGATATTATTTCTTTGGAGGACACTCCATGGGATGATGGTCATCATAATTCCTCGGTTATCCCTAAGCTTGAGACTATTAAGAGTAATTTAGAATCTTCATTTCTATATTATGAGTGTGCAGGACACATGGCAGGTTATGGATGCTAATGGAATCAACAAACTTCCTGGGACTCCGGATTGAGTCAGGGAGTGGATTGTATTTTGTTTGAGATTTTATTTTACGCACATATGATATAAAATTGATTACAACATGATTTATGTATATGGATTATTGACACTATTTTTGTTAGTGGATGCAAGATTGAGGATGCTTGCTAATCCGAATCACATAAGGAGTAAAGGGACCATGCACAAAAACCATACATTTGAGGGAAAGGTGTGGCACCGTCCCTGTCACAGCCTACTAGTACTCCCGCCATGGACTAAACTATAGGTTAATGATTACCTAGTTCGAGAGGTCCACAATGTCATAAGGGAAGACTGAGAAAGTCACTCACGAAGGTTTATAAGGGGCGCGCAATAAGGAAAAATCCTTATTCCTTAGAAACCCTTAGTCTCTCACAAGGTTGATCGAATGGAGTGTTGACTTCAAGGGTTAGACAAACTTCCAAAACTAGTCAAAGGCAAGTGGTGCCCTTGGAGTACTAAGGTGCGTCTTGAAGGGCACACCACATAATTAAAACATGATTCAATAAATGTAGGTGGCCTAGAAAACATTGAAATGGTTAGACCTTGTTAGAATAAAATAATAAATTAAATTGTAAATTATAAATTAAAAATCCTAACAAGAGTCTAAGCCTAAGTCTAAGACTAAGTCTAAGTCTAAATTTAAATAAAGGACTAAATGACTTATGACATAAGTTAAATAATTTGAGATATAATCATACTCTATAAAATGGGGAATTAAAAATTTAAAGGTTGGATAAAGTGCACATGTGTGCATGAAATTAATAAAAGAGATTTTTAAAATAAAAGGAAATAATAACTAGAGAGAATAAGTGTACATAGAATAGTATATTGAGCCAAACCACCACTAAATATAACTAAAATAAGAGTCCTAATCCAAATCTAACTAAGATCTAGTTAGGAGACACTAATTAAATGAGAACTTGGGGAACAAAGAGACAACTAAGAGCAAAAATAGGAACACATTGGGGAATGTGAGGAAAATGGATTTTTAAAATAAAATAAAAAGGGTAATTGCTTGTGCAACTTGGGGAGAGTGTGACAAGTGTGTGGGTGAATAATATTAATTAAAATTTATTAAAAAGTTAATTACTTGTGCATGTGGACATGTGTCATTGAGAATTTACCTATAAAATAATTGGGGTAAAAGGGAAAAGGGATCTCACTTTGGATAGTATTGTTATGCTACCAAAATTGGATTGTTTGTGTTTTACTTGTGAGAGTTGGGATTTCAAGCTTGAGATAGAGTGGGAGCTCTTCCTTGAGAGACAAGCTTGTGAGCTATTGTGTTCTAGTTTTGTGTTTGGCCCCTTTGCGGCTCAGGGGGATAAGGGGGAAGAAGAGTACTCCTAGATTTGGTTGGGAGGTACCGGTGAAGTTGAGTGATTAGCAAGTGGGAGTAAGAACATATCGCAAGACATTGAATGACTTCCTCAATTTTTCATCACCATCGATTCCGATATTTTATTTCTGGAATTTTATTGCAGCAATAATAATTTGTAATTTAGAATTTGTATAATTGCTACAGGATTAAGTAACAAATTATGATGACTAAATTATTGTGAACGTTGCCAAATTTAATTACTACTTCTGAATTATATAAATTGTATGGGTTTTTAAAGTCATATGCAAATCAAAGAATTTAGAAATTATATAGTATCCGTCAGAGTTTTGTATTCGAATTTAGAAATTCGTAGGTTCATGTATAAATTATTTGTAATTCCAATTAGCTCGAAATTCCTATGATCTTTGTAACCTTAAGTGTCGATCCTAGAAGTAAATCTCCAAAATTTGGTATCCTATGAACTTTATGAAATTTAATTGCAACCTTAGTCTAGAAAATCGTAGGGTCATTTAAAACAATATTGCCAATCTGCAATTATGGAATTTTCACTTGAATTGTTACAAAAATTAAATAGAAGAAACATATATAGGATTTTCGTTTTCGCTGTAAACTAATACAACCCAAAATTTTGAAGTTTGTTTCGTCAATGTAATTAAATTACAAGGTTTGGAGTTTGAACTCCGTTGGCCACTGTGAAATCTAACTACAAATCTAGATATAAATTTTTGCATGGTCAATTGGGAATTTTGGTAATCCCGAAAATTTAGTACCTCCTTCATCTCTCTAAGTTTAATTGAAATCCGAAGTTAATATTTTATTGGTCGCTAAATAATATTATTGCAACCTGTGAAATAAGTTTTGTTACAATTATAACATTTGTTTTCTTTTCTGGAAGTTAAAAATTATAAAAATGCTATGGTATTAAATTGCAACTCGGAAGGAGTATCGTTATGACGGTCGTGTATTCAAATGTAATTCTAAGAATAAAATTCACAGTAACTCTATAGCGTTCAATTGTTTCTCATTGTCTCTGGCTCATGGGTGATCGTGTTCGTTGTGCAATCCTTGTTTCATTTCCACCACATGATCAAGTTCTTCTCACCACCTCATAAACTCATAAGAGCTCTATTAAATCCTTGTTTCACAAACTTATTAAATCTTAATCCTAGCTTCTATTTTGCATCCTATTTGTAATATTTGACTGCTAAGAAATTCGAAAATAAAAAAGGTAATCCAAGAGTGTCTTAGGTTGGTGCTTTTAAAAAAAAGAGAAAATGCATTTAATTAAAAATTTAAACATTTATTATAGTAAAGAGGTTTTTAGTACCTCATATAAAACTCTCTTTTTCTTGGATTGCTTCAATTTATAAGTGGCCAGAATATAAATTTTGATTATGTAATGGATTAGGAATGTTATGATTAAACAATACTAAAACTTAGTGATCAAGTATATAAAGATATTCTAGAGTAATTTACGTTGGACCAATTTAATTAACTTTTGAAGAGACATTAAAATTTATGTTGAATGTATTTATGATTGATAAGACAGTTTGGGTCTTAGACCTTCCTATCAGGGTCCTTAGGAAAGGAAAATAATTATAACCTTGTTATATTAAAGGGTCCAACATGAAATTTTGTATGGTGGTCTTTCAGTTGAAAGGGAGTTCTCTTCTATGGTGGAAGACACTCCTACCTCAACTAAACATGGTCATCGAAGACGTGTCATGGGAGCTATTGGAGGAACGGTTCCAGGAGAGATATTTGTCAGATGAATTAATTGAGCATCATCTTAATGAGTTCAACGCCTTACGGAAGGGTAGTCGTACGGTGCTAGAGTATGAGGCCATATTCATGGAGTTACTTAGGTATGGTCCACATCTAAACACAAAGAAGTTAAAGTTCAACAAGTTTATGTTCGGCCTTAACTTCAACATTCATGCAAAGGTGAGGATTCTAATGCCTAAGAAGTTGTGCGATGTAGTTTATAACGCCCTCATAGCTGAGGAAGAGATAAATAGTGGGGGTTGGGGCATGACTCTTTCTAGATCGACTAGACAGACGACATCATGAATGCAGCAACATCAAACACCAACCACACAGACTTCTGGGCACCGAGATATGCCAAGAGGACCTATGTTCTCGACACTGAGATGAAAAAATCCTCAGCATAGGACTCCTTACATAGCATAAAAACAACAACATCAACATTTTAGGCATTTTCAATAGAAGATACCAGGATCACAAACTGTTAGGCCAATGACATCTACTTCAGGGACCAGGAGCACTGGACCAAAGACTGGATGCTGGACATGTGGAGTGCCACATTACCATCTTGATTGTCTAATTGGGAAGGCCAGAGCGGTTAGATCATCCTGACCCACTATTGTTGGATATTTGGGTAAGACCCACATGATACATGCAATGGTGAAAAATCACCAGGCCGAGCACCAATCCACTATGCTTGAGACGTCAGGTACAATCGTTAATCAAACTTTTAGTATTTTGATAGATCCATGTGCTATATATAGATTTATTTTGAGTGCAGTGCTAAAGAGAATTAAGGTAAAGGAAGTCGAGCAAGATGAGTTCAGATATGTAGAAATGGCATCGGGTGCCAAACAAAAGGTTTGAGGGAAGGTTATGGACTATAGCATTAACTTGGGTGAATTTGTAACTAAGGCCAACCTATACATCACGATATTAGGATCTTATGACATAGTGATAGGTATGGACTGGTTGGAATCACATGATGTGATAATTAACTACAAGGTGAAATAATTAAGTTTGACGGATGATTTGGGACAGAGTAGAGTAATTATAGGAAGAAACTAGGGAGTGTCCTTGAGGTTTATTTCTTCCCTACAATTGCAAAAGAGTATGTGCAAGGGATGCAAGTTATATGTAATCTTAGCGCTAAATGAAAAGGGAGAGGTAGAAGGACTAGAAAACCTTCCTGTAGTACAAGGGTTTGTAGACGTATTTCTAGAAGAGTTGCTAGTTTTACTGCCCGAAAGAGAGTTGGAGTTTACAATAGATTTGAAACCTGAAACATAACCGATTGTGAGAACTCTGTATCGGATGTCGACATCGGAATTTTAGGAGTTGAAAATTCAATTGAAGGATTTGTTGGATTTAGGACTTATACGTCTAAGCGTATCACCGTGGGGTGCACCAGTGATTTTTGTTAGAAAGAAGGATGGGTCGTGGAAACTTTGTATTGAATACCATCAATTGAACAAAGCTACGATCAAGAACCAATATTTGTTGCCAAGAATAGATGATTTATTTGATTAGATGAAGGGAGAAACAGTATTTTCAAAGATTGTCTTGAGATCGGGATATCATCAATTACAGATTAAAGAGGAAGATATCCCTAAGACCACATTTAAGACAAGATTTGAACACTATGAGTTTATAGTTTTACCTTTCAGTTTGACGAATGCCCCAGGGGTATTCATCACATCCCAAGGGTATTCATGAGTTTGATGAATGGGGTTTTCTACGAATACTTGAACAAGTTTGTTCAAGAATTTATTGATGACATACTGATTTATTCTCCAATGAAAAAAGAGCATGACGAACACTTGATATTGGTCCTACAGTGTCTAAGTGAAAAAATTTTGTACGGAAAGCTATCAAAATCTTCTTTTTACCAATCAAATATTCATTATTTGGGACATATCATATATGGAGAAGGTATTGTTGTGGATCCAATGAAAGTAGAGGATATTATGGAATGGCTAGCTCTGATGAACACACAAGAAGTATGTAGATTTATGGGTTTAGAAGGATATTACCGATGATTCTTCGAAGGTTTTTCGAAGATAGCAAATTCAATCACGAAATTGCAGAAGAAAAACAAGAAGTTTGTATCGACTAAGAAATGCGCCGAAGCATTTCAAAAGATCAAAGAGTTGTTAATGACATCACTGATTCTGAAGGTCCTTAACATAGAAAAAGAATTATTGGTATGCACAGATGCATCCAAGGAAGGTTTAGGTGGAGTTTTGATGCAAGATGGTCGAGTGATCGTTTACATTTCAAGGAAATTGAGAAGGCATGAGGAAAACTACGCAGCGCACGACTTCGAGTTATTAACAATGTATATGCCTTGAGAGTATGGAGACATTATCTGATTGGATGAAAACTTGAATTAAATATAGATCATTGTGGATTGCAGCATATATTTACGAAGAGTGAGTTGAACGCGAGACAAAGGCGTTGGTCAGAATTACTTAACGAATACGACTTTGAGATTTTGTATATTAAAGGAAGAATGAATAGAGTGGTAGATGTGTTGAGTTGGAGACCACACATATTCTCAATAATACCTCTTAAGATGAATCTGTGAGAAAATATTCTAGCTCTACATATTGACGATGATTGGTAGAAGGAAGTTACAGCTAATACCGGAGAAGATACCATGATGGTACCGAAGTTTGAAGGTTATTCTTTGGACAACGATTGATCTTTGAGATATAACGACATAATCTACGTACACCTAACGATGAATTAAGAATTTTGATCTTAAACGAAGATCATCAAGCAGTTTACATGGCTCATATGAGAGTCACGAAGATGAAGGCAGACCTTAAGCCTTTATTCTTCTGGAAAGGAATGAAAGAAGACATAGTTAGTTACGTGGCAAGATGTCTAGAATGTCAACAAGTGAAGGCTGAACATAGACATCCAACATGATTGTTATAGCCACACGCTATTCCTGAATCAAAATGGGAGGTCATTTCGATGGATTTTATTGTGGGATTTCCACTGACGGCAAGGAGGAATGATTCATTTTTTGTGGTAGTTAACACTCTGACGAAGAGTGCACACTTTATTCCAGTACATATGATGTATCAGGCACCAGACATAGCTAGAGTATTTTTCAGCGAGATTGTGAGATTACATGGTGTACCAAGAAGGATCATATCCGATCGAGGATCGTTGTTGATAGAATAATTTTGGACCAGTTTCTAAGAGGCCTTAGGAATGCAGCTAAATTTTAGTACAGCGTATCACCCTGAGACAGATGAAAAAAAAGAGAGAACGAATGAGATATTGGAGGATATGTTGCGTATGTATGTAATGGATCAACAAAAATGTTGGGAGGACTTCTTTCCATTGGTAGAGTTCACATACAACAATAGTTACTTAGGTATGATCAATATGGAACCATTTGAGTTCCTTTACGAGCGACCATGTTGGACGTTGTTAATTTGGGATCGACTTGAGGATAGGGTCCTGGTGGGACCAGAAGTGATCCAAGAAATGGAAGAATATATTCAATCAATAAAACATAGGATTAAATAAGTGCATTATCAACATAAGTGATCCAAAAAGGATCCAAAGAAGGCTAAGAACAACTCAGAACTTATAGAGGCAACTCAGGATTCTCAGAATGGCTTTAGCAGACAACAAAAGGGAAAAAATTCAAAGTTCCAAAAACTCAGCTAAAATGGCATGATCACTAAGAGCGCATAGCAAGATTTCTAACGATGCAAATGACTCATCAAATGGAGTTATGGATCAAAATATATAAGAGGTCAAAGTTAAGGTCAAACTTGGTCAAAAGTCAAAAGGTCAAGGTGACATGTGGCACCACTGCAAGGGTGACACGTGGCACATATGTACAGATGATTTGGCATGAGATGACATGGAAAAATGATGGAAGACATGTGGGAAAATTAGGTGATGACACGTGTCATTTTTGTGGACAAATAATATGGTGCCACATGGCACCCCTCCTAATGGTTGACATGTAGCAAAATTTTCATGACTCCATAGGAGTCAAACCCTTGACCTCCTCTAGCCCAAATGCCTCACACCTCCATGCTAACCAATACACCATGCTATAGTCCTTGTTTGTAATATGGTGAAAATATTATTTAAGTTTTAATAAAGTGTCATATGGGGGAGAAAAGGGCTAGGCCTTCGGCCCAACCCTTAGTTATATACTACTCCATGCGACCATATATTCCAGCACTCCACCACATATAACACATATTCCACCGCCTGCCAGATTTAGCAGTTCGCTAAACCGCCTCCGCAAAAAATAACAACGGTTCCACCATACATGGTGGCATATTCCAAGCCACCCGCCATTGTAGCTGCCGCCCGCCAAACTTGGCAAGCCCACCAAAAAAATATTATATCAGTGTGTTAAAAAGGGGAGGACCATGGTATTTGACCCCAAAATCTCTGCCTAACCAAGTTCTAAATATAGCTACACTAACCAATGCGCCCAACCTCCTCATCAATGCTAACGGCCCAGATTTTGGTATAAGAAGGGGTGTTCTCCAGAGCAATAGGAGGAGATGTGTGAGACCAAGAGCATCCGTATAGTATGGATTTTTGCATAGTTTTCGAGACTAGGTACGATTTTCAATATTTCTCAATCATTTATTGAGGGAGCAATGGCACGCAAACCGAGATGATATTTTTCTTAGGCCCAAAAAGTGTCAGACTCGAATCGAGGCGTGGAGATAATCATTTTTAGATAAAACAATGCCACGAACGCAGTGGTGGTGTTATTTTTCTAATCTGAGCAAAGATTTTGTAGCTTAACTCCAGAAGGTATACTTATGTATTTTGCCCAATTCTTTTGTGGAGTTAATAAAAAGACCTACCCATTTGAGAGCAGGACCCAGAGACGTAGTCCACCGGGGACAAACTACGTTATCAATTTTTTGTGTTCATATTGTATGCTTATGTCTCTTTCCTTTTGAGCTTTTCCTTCTTTATGGTGTACTTTAGTTTATGCTCATTTAATTCGATTCTTTAATAAGTCACTTGACGAAAAGATCCCAGATCATGTTGGTTTCAGAGCAGTCGTCTTTGACTTGAATTGTTGAGTATGAATGCTTACTAGGGACACAAATAAGAAGGGTGAAGGAACTCTTAAGACTTTCAATCCCAAAGTTGGTCGTGCATCCCGAAGGAAGAAGATGGTAGAAGAGGAAAAGCGTGATGAACAGGAGAAAAAATTTCACATGGTCTTTTATTGCATGTCATAAATGGTCAAACAAATGTATGGAGATTATGAGAAGAGGATGAAGAAGAAAGGGAAGAAAAAGGAAGCACATGCAGATGATGATGCTTCGGTAAACCAAGGGGCTGGAGGAGATCGTCCCAAGCCTCCATCTTCTCCTTCAAGTTCTAGTTCTTCTTCCTCTGAGAATTCTCATCACTCTCATCATTCTAACCATAAAGCCTCTTTTAAGAAACCATTATTAAATCTTGATGTAAAGTTCGCTTTACCTATGTTTAATGGAGATGTTAATCCTGAAAAGCTAGATAATTGGATCTGACAGGTTTAACTATATTGTTGTGTTCAACATATTGACAAAGAGGAAGTTAAAGTGCAACTGGCTTCTCTTCGGTTGGAAGGCACCTCTCTCATATGGTGGGAGAGAAAGCTACAAGACAGAAGTAAGTGTGGTAATCTTCTTTCCTCATGGTCGGAATTTAAATCAGAGATAAGGAAGCAGTTCTATCCATTAGGGTATTTACATAAAGAAATGATGGAATGGAAAACTTTGAGATAGAGCAAAGGTCAAACTGTACAAAGTTTCACATAATAATTTAGGAAGAAATCTCTCACATTGAATATTCCTTTGGATTCTTATGAAACTTTAATGATGTATATTGGTGCACTTCAAAGTTATATTCATCATAATTTGCTCTTATTTAATCCCACTAGTCTTGACGAAGTTTGTGTGCAAGCCACTCACCTTGAGAACATGGGGAAACATGTTCAAGAACATCCCAGGAAGAAACCTTCCAATTTCCCACAAAAGACTTTCAAGAAGTTCAAAAAGAAGGACAAGAAGACCGCTACAGTGACAAGAGAAGGAGGAAAACCATATTGCACTCATTGCAACAATATTGATCACGATGAAGAACACTGTTGGAAACTACATCCAAAAAAGAAACTGAAACAATTCGGTGGAAAGGGGAAGACAAAGATTGTTGCTACAATGCAGTAAGATCTTGGTTCCAAATCAGGAAATGAAGGAAATATCACAACGATTGGAGTACAAGGTAAATATTCTATTCATGCTAGTTCAAGTTCCAATAATGAATCTAATGTGGATGAACGAAAGAGGAATGTTATTTCATATACAATTTGTATCTAAACATACTAAGATAGATACATTATTTGATCCGGGTTCCCAAGTAAACTTAATATCTGAAGCACTTCTCAAGAAGATGGGTTTTGAAACGAAACCACATCCAAAGCCTTATCCTCTTGGTTGGGTATGTGATAAAGAAAAACTTAATGTCACCAAAAAATGTAGGGTCAGATCTGCTATTGCTTCCAAGTTTATTGATGAAGTGGATTTGGAAGTTGTACCACTTGATATATCTAACATAGTGTTGGGAAGTCCTTATCTTTATGATAGAAAAACAATCTTCTTTCGTCATGAGAACAAATACCACCTTACTAAAGGGGGAGTGGAATACATTGTTAGAGATCACAACATGAGGGTAAATTCAACACTTGTTAGTGCAGGACAAATGAAAAGAATCATAACCACTAATAAGAGATATGTACTCATGGTCATCAAAGAGAAAGATGTCAGGACATCCGATGCTTTCCAAGGATGTGATCCATCTCATAAAAAGGAATTAATTGATATTGTTTCTAAGTATGATAATATTTTTCAAGAACCATATGGATTACCTCTAAAGAGGGAAATCCAACATGAGATACATATTTTGTAACGTCCCTGACCATCCATGTTGGGCCACGCTACGCCAAAGAACTCTTACTGTTCTCTCTGTGAAACATACTGTAACATACCCAACATCCAACTAAGCTATGCCACATAATTTTTTCTTGAAATGCATGCAATTAAAAACATATATACACACATAACTCTTGCGGAAGCTTTATATATATAACGTAAACAACCAAATACATATGTAAATGCACAGATTCACACGGAAATAACAGTAAACATATAAATGCAGCATATACAAGAATTACCCATAAATATACAAATAGTTATAACCGCACATATGATAACCCATAAAAATAAGCATGTAAATAACAATGAAACATGTAAATTTATCACACAATTGATACTTATCTTGGTAAGAATGTCACCAACTGCATGCAGACCTTCCACGAACCTCCTAGCCTTAGACCACACTGTTCATCACTCTCAACAATGAGTCACCCCCAAGCTGGGAATAAACTCCACCCGAGTAAAGGGATTCCTAACCGGGCTAAATGCTCATAGACAACAGGAAAAACTTAGTCTCAGGTGCCAACTCAAACTAACAACCTACAGTCCCCGATTCTCCACATGCCTATCCCACCCAGGAAGTGTGCCCCTTCTCTGCTCAATAGTCCTTCGGTTTCCCCACTTCATTTCCGGGGTTCAGCAACAGGCCGGATAGGAAGTCTCAGAGCACTGTAGCTGCAGTTTAGCACCTTCAGGAAATCAATTCCCAACAATTCTCTCACCCAGAGAATTACTCATGGGCCTGACAACCTATCTATTCAATATCCCACGGGCCTGGCAACCCACTTCTTCAGTCCAACTCCCAAGCTAACCAGGTACACCAACACAAAATGGCTATGGATACAGCTTCAGGTACAGTCGTTAAGATACAAAAGATAGTTCAATGGGTGTGTGCATGCTCATGGATGATTGACTGGATGACTCAATGATGAAAGGAATGATGAATGATGGAAAAGATGGTAGGAAATGAACTAAGTCCCAACAATATGTATGCATGTCCCCAACTTGACACTTGTCATGTTCGGAGATACTTTGGCCTACTTGTCCCCAACTTTAGAACTTAGGATAAAATAATTATCCATACTTTATGATTTAAAGAAATATTAATACAATATACCTTTTTGTCTTAAGCTCCCTAGCTTAGCCCTTTTCCTTAAATTTTAGGTCCCTCCCTTTCCCTAACTAGTGGATTTTATTCCCCCATCTCTTTTATTGTGGTCGGTCTGCGCACAACGATGTATTTTATATTAATTATGAGACATGTACAAAAATAGGCACACTGACCTTTAACATCTAGGCTCTCTGGCCTAATCAAAACATAAGCATCCTAGCTTATAATAATTGGCTCACCAGCCTATAAAACATAGCATATACACAAAGGTTCACTGGTCTCACCATCGCGCACACTTAATATGTTGCACGTGGTATCCTGGAATGTGCAAACATCCTCATTTTACTGCATAGTACATGCGCGCACTATGCCATGAAATGTGCATACAAAATGATGTCAGACAACTCACCATCTTAAGTACATTTTCTTTTACATTTACAATTGGGTTCGGCCTTAAGGATTTTACAATCCCCTCCCCTTATTTATGCACTGTCCTCAATGCATCATGTACCCATGTACAATAAAATTTCAAAAAACCTCAAAAAGATGTTGGTATTCTGCTCGCATTGCATCCTCATGCTCCCAAGTAGCATCCTCAGGATCGTACCAGGTCCATTGGACCTTTACAAGCCCTATGGCTCGATTCCGGAGCTGTTTGATTTTCCGGTCTAGAAGGCGTATCGGGTGCACTTGAAAAGCGCCTTCTTGCTCCACTTGGATCACATTCCAATCAATAACATGATTAGCATAAGGTATATATTTATTGAGAAATGATACATGGAATACATTATGAACAGACATAGATGCAGGCAGTGCAATCATATAAGCTACTGGACCAATCCTCTCTAGGATTTCAAACGACCCACAATAGTGAGCTGCCAACTTTGAACAGTTTCCCAACTTCATGGAACTTCTGTTGGCTTTCACTTTCAAGAATACATGCTCACCCACTTTAAATTCCCTGTGAGTTCTGCCCTTATCATCATAACTTTTCATCCTGTCTTGGGAAACCTTTAAATTTTGTTTTATTTTTATCATTGCTCCTCCATTTCCCTGAGCAAATCTGGCCCAACCACTATTCTGTCTGCTAGGTTATCCCAACTTATTGGTGTGTTGCACTTTCTGCCACAAAGTGCCTCAAATGAGCTCATCTTTAGAGATGCTTGGTACCCATTGTTTTAGGCAAAATCTACCAAGTGTAGGTAGTCTTCCCATTTTGATGGTTTATCCATCACATACATCCTCAACATATCTTCAATCACTTGATTCACCCTCTCTATTTGTCCATCTGATTCTGGATGATAAGTTGTATTAAAATTCATTTTTTTTCCAAATCCATTAAATTATCCCTTCCAAAATTTTGAGGTAAATTTTGGATCTCTGTCAGACACAATTGTCTTGGGTATGCCATGTAATCTAGCAATTTCTTTCATATAAACATCAACGATTTTCGCTGCCTTGTGAGTGAGCTTAACTGGAATAAAATGGGTATCTTTAGTAAGCTTATCCACCACTACCATGATAGAATCATGTTGCTTGTTTGTTTTGGGAAGTTTGGTAATGAAATCCATGGTTACAACTTCCCACTTCCACTCAGGAATGGGTAATGGCTGTAGCAAACCAGCTGGGTGTCTATGCTCAAACTTTACTTTTTGACATTCCAAACATCTGGAAATAAAATCAACAACCTCTTTCTTCATGCCTGGCCAATAATATTGAGAGAATTTGGTAGATAAATTCTTCTCCTGTACGTGAGAATTTCATCATTATCTAGCTTGTGTTCCTCAATTTTTTGCTGCAAAATACCTTGCTGTAATTTTGCCACTAATTCCTTGTATTGCAAATCTGATTTGGCAGCCTCTATAATTCTGTCTTTCAAATCTGATTGGTACATGATAATGGTTGTAGCATGCAATTCATGTACTCTACTACTAAGTGCATCAACCACTTTGTTCTCTTTCCCCTTAATATGCTTTATATCAAATTCATATTCACTTAAAAGTTCTAACCATCTGGTTTGCCTAGAATTTAGAGTTGGATGATCAAATAAATATTTCAAACCATTATGGTTTGTTCTTAGCTCAAACCTTTTCCCCATGAGGTAGTGTCTCCATTTCCTCAAGGAATGCACTATGGATGCCAACTCCAAATCATGAGTGGCATAGTGTCTTTCATTCTCCTTCAACTTCCTTGATTCATAACATATAACAAACCCATTTTGACTGAGGACTCCACCAAGTCCTTTACATGCATCTGTGCATACAATTAAGTCTTCATTTGGGTCTGCAATCCTTAGTATTGGAGCACTTGTTAATAATTGTTTCAAGTGTTGGAAAGTCTTTTCACAATCCAATGTCCACTAAAACTTCACACCCTTTCTTTGCAATGAAGTGATTGGGTGTGCAATCTTTGAGAATCCTTCAATAAATCTCCTGTAGTAGCCTGCAAGGCCCATGAATGATCTGACCTCTATCTCATTCTTTGGTGCTGACCATTCTCTAATGGATTCTATATTCTCAGGATCCACTGCTATCCCATCCTTTGAAATGATATGCCCCAAATAATGAATTTGCTTCTAATAAAATGAGCACTTGCTCAACTTGACATACAATTGATGCTCCCTTAATACTTGAAACACCATCCTCAAATGATGTTCATTCTCTTCCTCTGACTTAGGATATATAAGAATTTCATCCAAAAAGACAATGACAAACTTGTCTAAATGTTCTCGGAAAACACCATTCATTAAGCACATGAAAATAGTTGGTGCATTTGACAACCCAAATGGAACCACTGTGAACTCATAATGACCATACCTTGTCCCGAAAGCGGTCTTGATAATATCTTCCTCTTTAATCCTTACCTGATGGTATCCTGACCTGATATCTATCTTTGAAAAGATCTTTGCATCCTTCAATTGATCAAAAATATCATCAATCCTTGGCAGAGGATACTTGTTCTTAACAGTCACTTTATTCAACTATCTGAAATCAATGCACAATATTAATGTTCCATCTTTATTCTTCATGAACAAGACTGGGGCACCCCAAGGTGACACACTTGGTCGTATATACCCCTTCTTTAGAATCTCTTCAAGTTGCATTTGCAACTCCTTCAGCTCTGGTGTACTCATTCTGTAAGGAGTCTTTGACACTGGAGCTGCTCCAGGCATTAAATTTATAGAGAAATCAATATCTCTCTTTGGGGGTATCCATGGTACCTCCTTGAACACATCTTCAAATTATTCCAGGACTGCATAATCTTCCAAATTTGGAACCTTATCTTTAGGTGTCTCTTCCATATGAGTTGCAAATATTTGACACCCTTTTCTGTAACATTTCTTCATCTACAATGCTGAAATTTCTCTAATGGTTACTGCCCTGAGAATTCCTTGTACCTTCCTTAGGGTCCCTTCCTCATCCAAGCAAGTAAATTCCTTGTTATGACAATCTATGATAGTATGATTCTGGTCCAACCAATCCATCCTAATTAGACAGTCATAGGAACCTAAAGGCAAGAAGTTCAAATCTTCCCTGGTGTTCAACCCATTCATGTCCATAAGACATGACTTAACCATCTCATTAACTTTTCTTTTGGCTCCTGTAGCCAGCTGCACCAACCAATATTTCCCATGCTTTCTTCTTGGTAAATGCAAACTTTCCACCAACTTAGGATCTATATAACTATGACTAGCTCCTAAATCAATTAAAATAACAATGGTTTGGTTGTTGATCATACCTTTCACTTCAATCATATGTGACTGATACTCTGCTTGCTTGTTTTCCAGGGCTTCATATATCCTTGGCACGTTTCTTCCCATGTCCTCCAATGTTTCATCTTGTTGTACATTGTGAATAGTTTTCCCTTTTTCACCTCTGTGAGGACAATCTATGAACATGCGATCTCCTTTACAACCCCAACATTGAATAGGTGGTTTCCTTGGCCTTTGACCCCTTGTTTCAATCATTCCGGGTTCTCTAGAAGTTTGTTTTCCCTATGGATTATTTCTGAAGAATGGTGGCTTAGATCCCTTCTTCCTCTGATCCATCTTGAACTTCTTTTTGTCTTCCCAAGATATTTGGAAAGTTGGCCTTGCTTTTTTCTGATCATATAGGCACTTAGCTCACCTTATGGTCTCCTCCAATGTCTTTGGATCATCATACTATATTTTGTCACTAATGAATGATGGCAATCCACTCAAATACCTTTGAATCTTAATTGTCTCATACTTGATGAAAGAGACATACTTTAGCAGTTCTAAAAACTTTCTCCCATATTCATCTATTGTCATACTCCCAAGCTTGAGTTCAAAGAACTCTTTCATTTTCTTGTCATAGTATCTCTTATTCAAGTATTTCTTCTCAAAGTACTTCTTGAATTCCCTGCAAGTGACACTTTTCTCTTTAATGCATTGCACCTACACAAGCTGATCCCACCACATGGATGCCTTTCCCTTGAGTTGATAGATATAAATTCTACCTTCTGCATGAGAAGAATAATTATGCAATTGAAAATACTTTCTCATTCCCAACAACCATGTTTCTGCATCTTCATCCTTCTTGTGCTCACCATCAAATGTAGGAGGTTTTATTTTGTTCATTTCTTCTCATAGCTCATCCACCCTAGACCTCTTGTTATTCCTGACAGGGGATGGGCTTGAGTTGTTGTGTGCTCTCTTATTGGAATGCCTCGGGGAGTGGTGGTGATGTCTGCTAACACTTCTGGCTCGTCTTTTCTCATCAGAAGGCCCGTGACTTCCATATTTGCTTGATCCACTCACCTTATACAATTTCTTTTCTATTCTGTTCAAGATCTGCAATAACTTCATGTTGAAGTCATCCTGCTGATCCTTGGCTTTCATAAGCCTTTCATTATCAACTTTATGGCTTTGGACATCCTTCTGAAATTTTTTAATGGTCTCTGCCATATTCATGTTTTCATTCCTTTCATATCCATGTCCATTGGAGTTTGTTCCTTCAATGCCCAAATGAACATCCATCCCTCTAATCTCATGGTTTTTGAGTTGCCAAAAACGCTCTTAAGGCCCTCAAAAACGCTCTGCAAAAAGATGACGTTCAAATGATATAAAACGTTGTAGAAAATTGTTGGTTTTTTGTTGTTGTTCACCCTTCAAACAACTTCACGCACACAAATTTAAACCTGTACACCCATATTTACCATGCGAAACAACATCACAAGGTAAATCGTGCTTCACACACCTATAACCACTGTGCATCACTTCTATGTTGCGCCAATAATTGCGCACTACTTTTGTGTCACACGCCAATATCCACTGCGCGTAGTTTTGGTTCTTGCACTATTACCTGTTGCACCCAGTTTTTGTATCGCGCGCTTATATTCTGCGCGCATTGTACTCTACGCACTGCACCATGCCAGAGTTTAGTACGTCTCCACCGCGCACCAAAAATCTACGCGCACCACTAACTAAACTTTCGCGCAACAACATATACCCACATTGCGCGTGCTTCAACAAAACTCCTCTGCGCTCTGCCAACACTGCGCACACCACATGCATCATTATTATGTGTGTGCACACCACGCAATTCTAAATTTATCACGTGGTCTTGTACACCAACATTTTTCCGCACGACGCTGAAATTTTGCGTGCACATCCACACACTAACATTTTCTCGCGCGACACCCAAAATTTAGCGCGTGCACCAACACACCAATATATTGCCGTGCAGTGCCGAATTTTACCTATCACAAGATTTTCACTGTGCATCATGCATTTTTAGTGAGCCCACCTGTGCACATTCATTTTTATGCGCATTAATTCCTCATGAATTCCGCTGCAGAAATTGGGGCTTTTGGCTTAACTTTTTCCCCAATATACCATAGACATTCTGCAACTATGAAATTTTTTCAATTTCACCCCGATAGCACCAGTTCAACCTATGCAACAAAAAATCATTGTAAGTTGACATTTCTCAAACGAATTTATCCAAAATCAATTCGCGAATTGAGAACTTTAACCACTAAACTCGCTCCATCTGTCAGGGCTTCACTATAACTTCAAATTCCACCCATTCTAGATCTGAATTTGCTAGAACATATATTAAATCGGGAATATCTTATCACTTGGCCGAATTTCTCCATTTTCTCATGAATTTAACAACAAAAATTGGGGATTTTCCCCAATTCCGCCCAGTTGCTGTTAATTTTTACCATGGATGCTCTACAAACTGAAATTTGGCCACTTCGAAATAAATCCTCTGTGACATTTCTCTTCAAATCAACTTTCTCGGCCCATCCAGGCTCAATGTTGAAAACTGAAGCTCTGATACCATGTTGTAACGTCCCGGGCCATGCTACGCCAAAGAACTCTTACTGTTCTCTCTGCAGAACATACTGTAACAGACCCAACATCCAACTGAGCTATGCCACATAATTTTTTCTTGAAATGCATGCAATTACAAACATATACAAACACATAACTCTTGCAGAATCTTTATGTATAAAATGTAAACAACCAAATACATATGTAAATGCACAGATTCACACAGAAATAATAGTAAACATATACATGCAACATATACAAGAATTACCCATAAATATACAAACAGTTATAACCACACATATGATAACCCATAAAAATAAGCACGTAAATAACAATGCAACATGTAAATTTATCACACAATTGATACTTATGTTGGTAAGAATGTCACCAACTATGTGCATACCTTCCACAAACCTCCCACCCTTAGACCAAACTGTTCATCACTTTCAATAGTGAGTCACCCCTGAGTTGGGACTAAACTCCACATGGGTAAAGGGATTCCTAACCAGGCTAAAGGCTCATAGACAACAGGAAAGACTCCGTCTCAGGTGCCAACTCAAACTAACAACCTACAGTCCCTCATTCCCCACATGTTTGTCCCACCCAGGAAGTGTTCCCCTTCTCTGCTCAACAGTCCTTCGACTGCCCCACTTCTTTTCCGGGGTTCAACAACAGGCCAGACAAGAAGTCTCATAGCACTGTAGCTGCAGTTTAGCACCTTCAGGAAATCAATTTTCATCAATTCTCTCACCCAGAGAATTTCTCATGGGCCTGACAACTCGTCTCTTTAATATCCCATGGGCCTGACAACCCGCTTCTTCATTCCAACTCCCAATCTAACCAGGTAAACCAAAACAAAATGGCTATGGATACATGTTCAGGTACAATCATAAAGATAAGAAAGATAACTCAATGGGTGTGCGCATGCTCATGGATGATTGAATGGATGACTCAATGATGGAAGGAATGATGAATGATGGAAAAGATGGTAGGAAATGAACTAAGTCCCAACAATATGTATGCATGTCCCCAACTTGACACTTGTCATGTTGGGAGCTACTTTGGCCCACTTGTCCATAACTTTAGAACTTAAGATAAAATAATTATCCATACTTTATGATTTAAAGAAATATTAATATAATATTCCTTTTTGGCTTAAGCTCCCTAGCTTATCCCTTTTCCTTAACTTTTAGGCCCCTCTCTTTCCCTAACTAGTGGATTTTAGTCCCCCATCTCTTTTATCATGGTCGTTCTGCACACAATGATGTCTTTTATATTAATTATGAGACATGTACAAAAATAGGCGCATTGGCCTTTAACATCTAGGCTCTCCAGCCTAATCAAAACATAAGCATCCTAGCTTATAATAACTGGCTCACCAGCCTATAAAACATAACATATACACAAAGGCTCATTGGTCTCACCATCACGCACACTTAAGATGCTGCGTGCGGTATCCTGAAATGTGCAAACTTCCTCATTTTACTGCATAATACATGCGCACACTATGCCATGAAATGTGCATACACAATGATGTCAAACTACTCACCAACTTAAGTACATTTGCATTTACATTTACAATTGGGTTCATCCTTAGGGATATTACATATTTAGCAGGATTCTTCTCTTCCTATTGTGGGCACGTACAAGATGTCAATTGTGGAGATGACAAAGATCAAGAAGCAGGTACAGGGCTTATTGGATCAAGGGGTCATCAGGCCTAGTTCATCTCCTTGTGGTTCTCAGATCGTGATGGTGCCAAAGAAAGATGACACATGGCGAATGTGTGTTGATTACCAGGATTTGAATAAAATCACGGTGAAAAATTGATACCCTCATCCTCACATAGATGATTTACTTGATCAGTTGAACAATGATGTTTATTTCACTAAGTTGGATTTGTGCAGTGGATATCATCAAATCAAGGTTGTATAAGAGGATGGATGGAAGACTGCCTTTAAAATCAAACATGGATTGTTTGAGTGGTTAGTTATGGTGTTTGGGCTTTGTAATGCTACGACAACTTTCATGTGTGTGATGAATGATGTATTCAGGCCTTTCCTGGATGACTTTGTGATTTTATATTTAGAAGAAATTCTTTTTTTTAGCGGGACTTGGGATGGACATGTAAGGAATTTAAAGAAAGTATTGGATACTTTGCAGAGGGAAAAGATGTATGTAAAAATGTCTAAATATGAATTTGGCAAGATTGCACTTGTATACTTAGGTCTTATTGTAGGAGGAGGACAATTGGATATTGATCCTTCCAAAATTGAAGTTATTGTAAAATGGCCTGAGCCAAAAAGTGTAACCGAGATCCAGAGCTTCTTCGGTGTAGTCCAGTATTGGAGGAGATTCATTCCCAAATTCTCCTTTATAGAAGCTTCTTTGCATGCCTTAAACAATGTGAAGTACACTTTTCAGTGGGAAGGAAAGCAACAAAAATCTTTTGACTCTTTGAAGGAGAAGATCAATATCGCACCAGTATTAGCACTATCGAACCTTCAACAACCTTTTTAGATCGAGACAAATGCCAGTGGATACGCTATGGGTGCAATATTGATTCAATGTCGTAAGCCTGTCTGTTACCACTCTGAAACTTTTAACTAAGCTATTGTTAACTATCCTACATATGATAAAGAGTTGTATGCATTAGTCCAAAGCGTAAAGAAATGGAATCATTACTTGTTAGGGAAGGAAACAATTATACATACAGATCACCAACCCTTACAGTATCTTCAAGCACAAACCAAACTGCAATAATCTCGACACTACAGATGGATGGGTTTTCTACAACAATTTCATTTGGTAATCAATTACAAGAAGGGTACAAGTAACAAGGTAGCCAATATGCTTTCTAGACCTCCTATTGCTTCTTCTATTGTTTTGAAGAATACCTCTTTATCTCATGATAGCTATGTAGAGAAATATGTCATCGATGAAGATTTTAAATAAGTATATGAGAAGCTAACCCATGGTGCACAGGTAGAGAACTATTGTCTACAGGAAAAGTTACTCTATCATCTTAGGAATCTATTTATTCCTACAAGTGAACGAGTCCATGTGATACGAGAAGCTCATACTTCTCTTGTGTATGGGGATTTTGGGGTAGGAAAAACTATGGCTCATTTGCAGAGGTTTTGTTACTGGACTCAAATGAAAGCAATTGTAACTATATATGTAAAGGGGTGTGTGATGTGTTCTAATTGTAAGCCCACTAATATAAAATTGGGGCTATACTCACCACTTCATGTTCCATCCAATCCATGGGAAAGTATTTCTATGGATTTTGTAGGGGGTTTACCAATGACCAAAGGGGGTCATGATTATTTGTATGTCGTAGTGGATAGGTTCAACAAGATGTGTATCTTGATTCCATGTAAAAAGAAGATCACTGCTGAGAAGAATTCTAATCTCTTCTTTCAACATGTTTGGGTTCACTTTCGGTTACCCATGTCCATTGTCTCGGATCGAGATACTCGATTCCTTGGGGAATTTTGGACTAGATTGTGGAGAATGATGGACACCAAATTGAAGAGGAGCACTGATTTTCATCCACAGACCGATGAACAAACATAGGTGGTAAACAAAACAGTGGTACTTTTTCTTCGAGGCTACTGCAACAAGCATCCTAAGTTATGGGATGAACAAATACCCTATGTACAACATGCTTATATCTGAGCTTTACATTCGTTTACTCAGATTTCACCTTTTGAGACATGTTTTGGGTACCTACCAAAGGTTCCTTTGGACTTGATGTATGGGAGCAATGTCGATGTGAATGAAGAACGAACATAGGACAAAACCCGCAAGTTCATCCAGAGGATTCGGCAGATACACCAGGCAGTTAGGGAATAGTTGGAGAAGAGTCAAGCACAATATAAATATTGGCATGACAAGCATAGGGTTGATCATCAATTCCAGGTTGGAGACTAGGTATGGCTTCACATCAGCAAGGAACAACTGAAGGGTGAAGGCAAGAAACTCCAACCCATCTGATATGGACCCTTCACTATTTTGGAGAAAAGCGACACTAATGCTTTTCGTTTAGATCTTCCACCTTATATGCAGATTTAATCAATTGTGAACGTAGAGAACTTGAAACTTTTTGAGCCTTCCATGATCATGGATCGGGAAGAGGAAGTTTCAATACCTTCAGTTGATGAGTTTTCCTGAGTACTTGGATGAGTTACAGGAAGATATCATCTTGGACAGAAGGACGAGGACTTCACATAGGGGTGATGTTGATTATCTTCGAGTATGCTTAAAGGGGACACATCCAAGCAAGGTAAAGTGGATTGATAAGGAAAAAGTGAGGGGGCTCTTCTCTCACTTACCAGTTGATTAATGAAAGATTTTGGTGGTCCAAAAATCTCTCAATGGGAAGGCGTGATCCAAAAAGGATCCAGAGAAGGATAAGAACAACTCAGAACTTACAGAGGCAATTCAAGATGCTCAGAATGGCTTCAACAAATCGCAAAAGGGGAAAAATTAAAAGTTCCCAAAACTCATCTAAAATGGCATGATCGCGAAGAGACCGTCACAATATTTCTAACAGTACAAACAACTCATCAAACAAAGTTACAGATCAAAATATATAAGCGGTCAAAGTTCAGGTCAAACTTGGTCAAAAGTCAAAAGGTCAAGGTGACACGTGGCACCACTGCAAGGGTGACACGTGGCATGTTCGCACAACTGATTTGGCATGAGATGATGTGGAAAAATGATGGAAGATAGGTGGGAAAATTGGGTGATGACACATGTCATTTTCGTGGACAAATAATATGGTGCCATGTGGCCTAGTTATGGGATGCCACGTGGCACCCCTCCAATGGTTGGCATGTTGAAATTTTTTTATGACTCCATAGGAGTCGAACCCTTGACCTCCTCTAGCCCAAAGGCCTCACATCTCCACGCTAACCAATACACCATGCTATAGTCCTTGTTTTTAATATGGTGAAAATATTATTTAAGTTTTAATAAAGTGTCATATGGGGGAGAAAAGGGTTAGGCCTTCAAACCAACCCTTAGTTCTATACTACTCCATGCGACCATATATTCTAGCACTCCACCACATATAACACATATTCCACTGCCTTCCATATTTAGTAGTCCACTAAACTGCCTCTGCCAAAAATAACAATGATTCCACCATATATTGTGGCATATTCCAAGCCACTCGCCATTGTAGTTGTCGCCCGCCAAACTTGGAAAGCCTACCAAAAAAATGTTATATAAATGTGTTAAAAAGGGGAGGCCTATGGGATGTCCCTGGAACCTTTGCCTAACCAAGTTCTAAATATAGCTACGCCAACCAATGCGCCCAACCTCCTCATCAATGCTAACCGCCTAGATTTTGGTATAAGAAGGGGTGTTCGCCAGAGCAAGAGGAGGAGACATGTGAGATCAAGCACATCCGTATAATATGGATTTTTGCATAGTTTTCGAGATTTGGCATGGTTTTTGATATTTATCAATCATTTATTGTAGGAGCAGTGGCATGCAAACTGAGGCGATATTTTTCTTAGGCCCAAAAAGTGTCAGACTTGGATTGAGGCATGGAGACAATAATTTTTAGGTAAAACGACGCCACGAATGCAGTGGTGGTGTTAGTTTTATGATATGAGAAAAGCTTATGTAGCTTAACTCCAGAATGAGGTATACTTATGTATTTTGCCCAATTATTTTGTGGAGTTAATAAAAATACCTACCCATTTGAGAGCA
The DNA here is from genome assembly GCA_009831015.1 of Picea engelmannii. NCBI lineage: Eukaryota > Viridiplantae > Streptophyta > Pinopsida > Pinales > Pinaceae > Picea > Picea engelmannii. Next base: position 804,673 of record ML779007.1, on the reverse strand, counting down.
GGACTTGGAGATGTACTCCACCAGGGACAAACTCCGTTATCAAGTTTTTGTGTTCATATTGTATGCTTATGTCTCTTTCCTTTTGAGATTTTCCTTCTTTATGGTGTACTTTAGTTTATTCTCATTTAATCCGATTCTTTAATAAGTCACCTGATGAAAATATCCCGAATCAATAAGAGTTATGTTGATGTGCATCGTGTTGACCGCAACTATGAAGTTGACAACATAGTTTTCTTGTGGGTAAAACCGCACAAGAGTTCGATCAATTTTGGAAAGGGTGATAAACTCTCTCCTAGGTTTGTGGGACCTTTCGAGGTTGTGGAAAATAAAGGACTTGTGGATTATCGACTAGCCTTGCATGATTATTTAAGGCATATGCATGGTGTATTTCAAGTATCTGTTTTACAACATTATAATGGTGATCTGTCACATGTTATTGACATGAGTTATTTGTAGGTGTCGGATGAGGGTGCTCTCATGGTGGATCCAATCTGCATTCTAGACCATTTCACTCAACAAATACGATGTTGAATAGTCGATCAGGTCAAGGTCTAGTGGGAAAACTATAGTCCAAACTCGATGACATGGGAGGATGCATATGAGATGCGTCAACAATTTCCTTATTTGTTTGATAGATTAGATATGTAGATCTATGTTAGATACATTTATTTACTTGCATTTTTATATTGTACAAACTTTGGGATGAAGTTTAAAACAAGAGGGGGTGTATGTAACATCTCGTTCTACTGAGCACACTTTGACTTATTCTTTGAGGACACTTGTGTGCAAGTGATCTGGTTATGGTACATTATGATTTATATACAATAATGATGTTGTATTATGATTGATTGTTATTTTTATGCATATTTATTGGCAAATAATATTAACGTGTTCTCTTGAGTGTGAAGGACACATGATAGGTTATGGATGTTGATGGGATCAATGGACTTTCTAGGACTCCGAATTGAGTCAGAGAGTGGAGTGTATTTTGTTTGAGTATTTCATTTTATGCACATATGATATAATATTGATTAGAGTATGATTTATGTATATGGATTATTGACATTGTTTTAGTCAATGGATGCATGCTTGATGATGCTTGCTAATATGACTCACATAAGGAGTAAAGGGGCCATGCACCGAAACCATACATTTTAGGGAGAGGTGTGGAACATCCTTGTCACAKCCTACTAGCACTCTCTTCATGGCATGAATTGTAGGTTAACGATTARCTAGCTYGAGAGGTCCACGATGTCATAAGGGCAGATTGAGACAATCTCTCACGAAGATTTCTAAAGGGAKCACAATAAGGTGGAATCCTTATTCCTTAGAAACCCTTAGTCTCTCACAAGGTCGACCGAATGGAATCCTTATTCCTTAGAAACTCTTAGTCTCTCATAAGGTTGATAGAAAATARACATTTTAGGGAGAGGTGTGTCATCATCCYTGTCACAACTTACTAGCACTCCTGTCGTGGCCTGAATTGTAGGTTAACGATTGCCTAGTTCGAGAGGTCCACGATGTCGTAAGGGCAGACTGAGACAATTTATCACGAATATTTCTAAGGGGAGCACAATAAGGTGGAATCCTTATTCCTTAGAAACCCTTAGTCTCTCAAAAGGTTGATTGAATGAAGTGTTGACTTCAAGGGTCGGACAAGCTTCCAAAACCAGTCAAAGGTGAGTGGCACCCTTGGAGCACGAAGGTGCGTCTTGAAGGGAACGTCGCGTAATTAAAACATGAGTCAATAAATCTAGGTGGCCTAGAAAACATTGAAATAGTTAGACCTTGTTAGAATAAAATAATTAATTAAACCGTAGATTATAAATTAAAAAGCCTAACAAGAGTCTAAGCCTAAGTCTAAGTATAAATTTAAATAAAGGACTAAATGAATTATGACATAAGTTAAAAGGTTTGAGATATAATCAAACTCTAGAAAATGGGGAATTACAAATTTAAAGGTTGGATAAGGTGCACATGTGTGCATGAAATTAATAAAAGGGATTTAAAATAAATAAATAATAATAACTAGAGAGAATAGGTGTACATAGAATAATATCTTGAGTCAAACCACCACTGAATCTAACTAAAAGAAGACTCCTAATCCAACTCTAACTAAGATCTAGTTAGGAGACACTCATTAAATGTGAACTTTGGGAACAAAGGGACAACTAAGAGAGAAAATAGGAACACATTGGGGAATGTGAGGAAAATGACTTTTTAAAATAAAATAAAAAGGGTAATTACTTGTGCAACTTGGGGAGAGTGTGACAAGTGCGTGGGTGAATAATCTTAATTAAAATTTATTAAAAAGTTAATTACTTTTGCATGTGAACATGTGTCATTGAGAATTTACCTATAAAATAATTGGGGTAAAAGGGAAAATGGATCTCACTTTTGATAGTATTGTTATGCTGCCAAAATTGGATTGACTATGTTTTACTTGTGAGAGTTGGGATTTCAAGCTTGAGATAGAGTGGGAGCTCTTCATTGCGAGGCAAACTTGTTAGATACTATGTTCTGGTTTTGTGTTTGGCCCCTTTGTGGCTCAAGGGGATAAGGGGGGAGAAGAGTACCCTTAGCGTTGGCTGGGAGGTACCGGTGAAGTTGGGTGATTAGCAAGTGGGAGTAAGAATATAGCGCAAGACGTTGAATGACTTCCTCAATTCTTCATCACCATCGGTTCCGATATTTTATTTCTAGAATTTTCATTGTATCAATAGTAATTTGTAATTTAGAATTGTATAATCGCTACAAGATTAAGTAGCAAATTCTGATGACTAAATTGTTGTGAACACTGCCAAATTTAATTGTAGCTCCTGAATTGTATAAATTGCATGGGTGTTTAAAGTCATATGTAAATCAAATAATTTAGAAATATCCGTCAGAGTTTTGTATTTTGAATTTAGAAATTTGTAGGTTCATGTATAAATTATTTGCAATTCCAATTAGCTCGAAATCATATGATCTTTGTAACCTTAAGTGTCGATCCTAGAAGTAGATCTATGTATGATTGCGTAGAATGATTGCATTTTCGAATTTGAATTTATGGATGTTGTAGAATTAAAATGCATCCTGTAATTAAAAATTGGGCCTTGTACAAAATCGTTGCAATTTTGAATTTGAGTTTATGGATGCTATAGAATTAAAACACAGTTTGTAAATTAAAATTTGGGTCTTGTACTATCAGTTACCAAATTGGAAATTTAGAAAATTTATGGGCATTTTATTTTTGAAGATCCAAAATTTGATATATGTATGAAATTTATGAAATTTAATTGCATCCCTAGTCTAGAAAATTGTAGGGTCATTTAAAACTATATTACCAATCCACAATTATGGAAATTTCACTTGAATTGTTACAAAAAATTAAATAAAAGAACCAGATATAGGATTTTTTCTTTCATTGTAAACTAATACAACACAAAATTTTGAAGTTTGTTTCGTCAATGTAATTAAATTGCAAGGTTTGGAGTTTGAACTCTGTTGGCCACTGTGAAATCTAACTACAAATCCCGATATAATTTTTCGCATGGTCAATTGAGAATTTTGGTAATCCCAAAAATTTAGGACCTCCTTGATCTCTGTAAGTGTAATTGAAATTCGAAGTTAAGATTTTATTGGTCGCTGAACAATATTATTGCAACCCCTGAATTAAGTTTTGTTACAATAATAGCATTTGTTTTCTTTTCTTGAAGTTAAAGATCACAAAAACTCTATGGTATTAAATTGCAACTTGGGAGGAGTATCGTTATGAGGTCATGTATTCAAATGTGATTCTAAGAATAGAATTCGCAGTAATGTTGTAGCGTTCAATAGTAATTCTAATTTGAGTTTCATTTGAACATTGCATAACAGTTTGCATGTCTAAAGACCAGTCTTGATATGGTTGCAGCCAAATATGATTAGGTAGTTCTTGTTTTAAATAGTTTGTAGCTTGGTGTGATGAGACTACTCCTTGAGAGGTTATATGTGTTGCACCATTGTCCATAATCAACGATTTCTAGAACCATCCTTGTGTGGTCGTCTTCTTATTTTTACTCTTCGATATTAGTGTAAAGGAAGTCATATCCTATTCTTGTTGTCACATTAATAGGATACAAAGTGTTGTATCTACTACTCACTATCTCTAGCTCATTGGTGATTGTGTTCATTGTGCAACCCCTGTTTCATTTCCACCACAGGGTCAAGTTCTTCTCACTGCCTCGAAGATCTCGTAAACTCCTTTGTAGTGTTTCAAACTTGCTGCACTTCCTTAACGCATACATCACATGACATTGCTACAATGCTAGCATTGTGTTATCTCCTCTGTTATGGTTGGAAGTCAATTTCTCCTTCCACCTTATTTCATGCCAAAACTGGCAGAGGCCTCCGCTCTCTCTTTAGTAGACTATTTTTATTCTTGTCTTATTTTTTTTGATTGTGATTGGACTCGTTGTCAATATTCATCTTCCATCCAACTATTCTCTGATCAACTTATATACTGATGTGAGATTTGTGAACAAACTTATTAAATCTTAATCCCAACTTCTATTTTGCATCCTATGTGTAATATTTGACTGCTAAGGAATTCAAAAATAAGAAAGGTAATCCAAGAGTGTCTTGGGTTGGTGTTTTGTACATTGTTGCATGACAGGACCATTGCCATGGTGCTTATCCAAGATGATGAATCAAAATCGAGATTACTTTGTGTACATTGTCGCTTCTGACAGTACCATTTCTATGGTGCTTATCCAAGAGGATGAATCACATGATGAACATGTGATCTATTATTTAAGTCGAAGTCTAACCACTACCGAAATCAAATATTCACATGTGGAGAAATTGGCATTGGTTGTTGTTAAAGTTGTCCAATGTTTTTGTCACTATATCTTATTGCGTAAAACCACCTTTATTTTTTATTGCAACTCTATGCAACATATTCTTACTAGACAAGTGCTGGGGGGGAAATACTCCAAATGTATTGTTATCCTACAAGAGTTTGATTTGGAATTTGAGAAATCCAAGTCAAAGAAATCCTTGGTTTTTTCTGAGTTAATTTGTGACCTTCCCTCAACTGAAACAAAAAGTGTGTCAAAAGATTTGCTTCCTAATGAACATCTTTTTCTGATCAATTCTGCAGATCTGTGGTATGGAGATATAATTATCTATCTCCAAACCCAAACTTTTTGACCTGATTTGTCTAGCACTTAACGACATCGAATTCGATACCAAGATCGACAATATATCATTGTTGCTGATACCCTTTATCGTTGTGGTGTCGATTCCATTTTTTGACGATGTTTGACACATGAGGAGGCCTAGAGAGCTCTTAATGACTGTCACTCCAGAGCATGTGGTGGTCATATATCTGGTTATGCCACTACTCAAAAAATTCTACGATTCGACTATTTTTTGTTATCCCTATTTAAGGATTGCATCCTTACGATCCAAAAGTGTCATGCGTGTCATATCTATAATCATAAGCCGTGTGCGTCTGCTGCTCCACTTCACCCTTTAGTTTCTTCTGGTCCATTTGCTAAATGGGGAGTTGATTTCATGACATGTAACCCTCACTCGGATGGGGGGAATGGGTATATTATTGTTGTTGTGGATTATATCATTGAGTGGGCCAAGGCGATGCCTACATTCAATAACACTGGAAAAACTGCAACCATTTTTTTTTAATCACGTTATTGCTCGATTTGATGTGCCCCAAGCCATTGTCACTGATCATGGCACTCATTTTCAAAATTACATGATGTTGGAATTAGCCGCCAAGTTGGGTTTATGGCATGAAAACTCAACTCCTTACTATCTGTAGGCTAATGGTCAAATTGAAGCAGTAAATAAATTTTTGACAACGATGCTTCATAGGATGATAGGGATTCACAAATCGAATTTGCATACGATGTTTTTTTTGGAATTATGTGCATATCGAGCGTCGATAAAAAAAACCATAGGTTTTATGCCATTCCAGCTGGTATATGGTCTAGAAGTCATACTACCGATTGAATGTGAAATACCATCTTTGAAACTAGCTGTCGAATTACTTCCCAATACCACCGTCGAGGAAGAACATATTTTGTACTTGACATGATTAGATGAAACTCGTTGTGACGTCGCTCTGGATAATGAAACCCATAAGAAATGTGCCAAAGCTCAATATGATAAAATTGTTAGACCTTGTGTGTTTTCTGAAGGTGACTTGGTCTTGCTGTATGATCAAGATCGTGAAATATTGGGGGCGAGTAAATTTGAGGCCATGTGGCATGACCCTTATATCGTTAAACGTCTATTAGAGAAAGGTGCCTATGAGTTAGTGGATTATGATGGGATCCCTTTGGGTGAGCCTTAGAATGGGATTTTCCCGAAGAAGTACTATGTTTAGAGTCATTCTACATAAGTGCTTTGTATATATTGTACCATGTTTTGGTGTGATTTTATCACTTTTTTTCAACGATTTATGCCTACTGCTTATCTTGCATTGTGCTTGGTTTGCAGATGTCGGCATTGATCTGGATTATTTTGAGCACAAAATGAGAGAGGAGATATAATAAAGAAATATATCGAGATATTGCAAGAGATACAATAATATAATAGAGATATATCAGATGTATATAACAAGAGGCACAAATATACAGTAATACACAATTTCTATTAATGAGTGAAATGTATAGAACTGTAAAATTATAGAGTGAAAGACTCACCATAATGATGGCAACTTATCTCTGAGAAGAGATGTGATGGCTACGCTCATTCGCAAGAATATGGATGTTACAATGAGGCTCCAAAGGAATTTTTAACATAAAGAAAATCCAAAACCCTAACCCTAGAAGATGAAAATCCAACATTTTTGTGGACCTCGTTTTGGGTAGTTTGGTGTATCAACTTCCCATGGGTGTAGCTTTGGCATACGATCTTCATTTGGGGCGCACGATAGCTCGTTGGAAAGGTATCAATGAGGATATTCATTTAGGGGGATCAATAAAATCCTTCATTAATATTTGAGGTTCCCTATCATGAAAAAAATGTTGTTTAGGCCCTCAAAATGAACCCAGAAGTTTGGGACCCGAAAAAGTGCTAAAAATAGTAATTTTCCAACAAATTGTTTTGAGCTAGTTGGAATAGGTGGGTGGACACCGATATCCATCTGGATCAATCCTCCCTCCTTAGGAAGATATTGTCTCCATTGCATTGAGTTCCCGGGGGAGAGGGGAAAGTGTTTGCTGAATCTGACTCTTGATGAGTTGCTTGCCTTTCCAGAGAAGTTGTGTTGCTTAGCTTGTTGAATACTGTCATGATCCTATTGTTGGTGGGGTTGAATCTGTTCAAACAACCTATTGTATCTTGACTTGATTAGGAAGTCTGTAGGTACCATTTTAGGTGAAGAAACAATATCTTCTTTCTCTTCTGTAATCTTCTTCGATTGGAAAGAAAGGTCTTGGGCCAGGGATGGAGTGGTTGCATTGTCCTTATGTTCACCTTTTGAACATATTGTGAAGAGGCTAAATTTTCAGTATGAGAGATTAACTTGTGACATTGTTTTAGTGGGACAATAGTTGGAACTACCTCTGGTATCCTATAGAGATGACCCCCCATAGTAACAATGACACTACAAGGTCAAGACTCATAAATAGCATGATGCTTCCACATATATGGCTGGCCCAAACGAACGTCACAAAAATCCAGTGAGGAAACATCACATAATACCTCATCCTTGAAGGGTTGGATGCTGTATAACAATCAACACTATTGAATGACATAGAGATCTTGTCCCTGGCGAAGCCACCCGATGTTGTATGGTTGCAGGTGTGGTGTTGTCGACAATATCAATTGTTTGACGACCTCTGATGAGATGAGATTCTTTTGGCTTCCGCTATCAACAATTAAATGCAGCGGGGTCCCCTTCACCCATATCTGTGAATGAAAAAGGCATCCCCCCTCTTTAGGATCTGTTAGTTCTTTTGTTTGAATTGTTGTGGTCACGACAATATAAATGGGGTCTACGTCGATGATATGTCTTCTCCTATTATTTTCTAAATCGGATTCTGAATCAGGGTTCGACTCCTTTTCTTTGATCTCGACCATCAATGATTGTTTTGAGCGACATTCATTAGTGTTGTGCTAGGGGATTTTGTGGAAATTGGACCACTTTCCAGTGTCCTTCTTCATCTTTCTGTTACCCTTCTTATCCTATGGCTTGGCTTTTTCTAGCTGGTTGTTAAGGTCGTCTTTACCATATTTTGATTTTGCGGATTTGCAGACCCGAACTCCTATTTGTTCTAGTGCCTAAATTTATGCTCAATTTTGACATCATATCGATAGGAATCTCCTAGTGATGAGATGTACAGGAAATCCATTTCGATTTGGATGTACCTATGCAGATCCCTGCGGTATTTCAGAACCAGATTCCGCTCAGAGTCTTTGATACCTATCTTGGTGCGCAAGGTATGGAAAGTATTTGTGAACTCCAACACTATTTTTCCCCTCTCTTGTCATAGTGTGGTCCATCTCATGTATTGGTCGTCATAGTTAGCAACAGGGTAATATTTTTCCTTGACTGCATCCACACAAAAATCTCAAGTGGGCTCGACCCCATATATTCCATAATCCTTTGTGGATATTTTCTCCCAGTAAGTTTCCCACCAATGTTTTACATAGGGGAGAGCCTTAAGGAGTCAAAAGGTGATATTTTCCCTGTCAGAAAAATTGTGAACAGAGAAATAATCTTCTAGCAGATTTAACCATTTTTATAGGGCATCCGCATCTATCTGACCTTCAAATACGAGAATATCAAAATTAACTTGTACTTTGAAAGGAGAGGTGTCTCCAAAGTGGCTGCTCTATGAATATGAACATGTTTTTATTGGTAGGCGTTAAAGGATGTGGGAAAAATTCTCCATTATTTCGTCCCTCTGTCATGTGAGAGCTTTCTCAAGCAACATATTAATAGAATCTTTTTCTCCGTCATTTTTCTTTTATTTAACCATGGAAGGTTTCTTGTGTGTGAATGAGTGATTTTCCTCGAGAGAGACAAGCTCAAGACCCAGCTTTCTATACTCGGACCTCGTCGGGGACATGCACTGAAAAACGATCAAGAACAACCTACTATGATACCACTAATCCATATTATTTTGAGCATGAAATGAGAGCGGAGATATAATAAAGAAATATACCGAGATATTGCAAGAGATCTAATAATATAACAGAGATATATCATATGTATATAAAAAGAGGCACACATATACAATAATACACAATTTCTATTAATGAGTGAAATGTACAGAACTGTAAAATTACAGAGTGAAAGACTCACTAGAATGGTGGGAACTTATCTTTGAGAATAGATGTGATGGCTACGCTCATTCACAAGAATACAATGAGGCTCCAAACAATTTTTTAACATAAATAAAATCCAAAACCCTAACCCCGGAAGATGAAAATCCAACAGTTTTGTGGACCCTGTTTTGGGTAGTTTGGTGTATCAACTTCCCGGGGGCGTAACTTTGGCATACAATATTCGTTTGTTGTGCATGATAGCTCATTGGAAAGGTATCGATGAGGAGATTCATTTAGGGGGATAAATCTGAGCCTTTGACTATTATTAAGGTTTCCTATCATGAAAAAACATCGTTTAGGCCCTCAAAATGGCCCTGGAAGTTTGGGACCCGAAAAACTGCTAAAAATAGTAAATTTCCAACAAACTATTTTGAGCCAGTTGGAATAGGTGGGTGGCCATCGATATCCATATGGATCAGATGTCCCCTTTGACTTATGTTGGATTTTATTATGGTGCTAGACATAGTACTCATAACCTTTCATATGTTTCTTGGGTGATTTACACGCCTACCGATGAGTTGATTAGTCTACATGGTATATGTCTTGGTCGTGTGACTAAAAATATAGAAGAATATAGCATAATCATTGAATTATTGGCTGAATCCATTTCACTTTGAATTCACCGCTTGGTTTTCCAACTTGAATCTCAACTAATAGTACTGCAGTTAAGTAAAATTTATTCTATCAGAAGTCCTACTCTATTACGATTATATTTAAGGGTTTGTCTCTTGGAAAGAGAGCTTGACTATTTGGAATATCAACACAATCCAAGAAATATAAATTCATTAACAGATGCTTTGGCTAATTATGTATTAGATATACATTCACAACATTTGTAAAAATCACATACACACTTTGCACCCAATAGAACACAAATAGAAATTATTTTATATTAAAGTTTATAAAAAGTTTAAAAAATGTATTAAGACAACACCAAACCTATGAATTTCATATCAATACATGTCAATCGTCAAAATTACTAAAGAGATACCAATCATGGTGCTCATGGTAAAATACTACTTCCTGAGTTACTCATTGGAGCAGACAAGCTATGTGTCCAGATACTCCCACAGTGTGTCATTGGTACCCGCCATGACAGATCCTCTATTCGTATATCCAGTATACCCAAAGTCAACCCATCGAGGTTGTGTTCTATATCCTCGAGCTCCTATGCTGCTTCATGATCATAAGTAGCAACTATTGAAACCTTCTCACCTCGCCTCTATATCGATGAAGTTCAATATGGTTTTCTTGGCCCAATATCTGCATGATGAAAACAAAGTCAGTCTCAATACGATAAAAACATTGAAATTTTTGAAATTTTAAAACAAAAAAAAATGGTTTCTTTTTACCTGAATCGTTCCAATGATACCCCGCTGTAAGGAATACATCTACATCTCCTTGGAAATCCATCCTCTTGTATGCATATTCCTCTACCATGATGAGTTTATTCTTTACCCATCTGAAGAACTACTCGTCATAAAATATTATAGGGCCCCCACCATGGTGCATCATCATGTCCAACCACCTCTTCATTCAAGGCTCTTGTGGATCGTGATCCACATATAACTCCATGCTATGTAAACGTATTAGTGGAGCTCTCTCTAAGAAGAAGGATACCAAAATTGAATTGTAACCGAATTGCTTCAAACGACTAGTTTTTCACTTGGTCAACTGATCTTTCATACTCTCCAAAAGCCATTCACACCAATTAAACGTTGTAGGTGCCACAAAATCGACTGCATACTGCATCTGGGAGTTGGTGGCTAAGGGAGGAGATTCACTTTTGGTAACTCGAGTGATGGTTAAAAGAATGGTCCTCAAGGAAATATATCTAACATTCTTTATGGGAATTTTCCCACTACTTTTCCTTATTCCGGCAACACAATGTTGTGAGATATAATTATTGGTCTTTTCACCACCTCCCATGAATAATTACAAATACACTCACTCTCCTCATCTTGAGAGCCCGGTCAAAAAATAAATGTCCTCGGTTTCCAAGGCCAAATCATGAACTTTGACCTTGAATACTTGCTCATTGGGTTCCCACATTTTTACTAGGAACTTCAATAGTCGAACTTGGGCCCTCATGTC
>ML779007.1:760878-772007 GCA_009831015.1 Picea engelmannii | reverse complement strand
AGAACTAGTTGTTTCTGCAGCTGCACCTGCAACCCTCCTCCAAATCTACGCACCAGACTGCAACTGCAGTGCGCACCAACTGGGAAACTGCAATTATGAGATGCTGCAAATGAGAATTGGCGCCCTGTATTTATAGTAGATCTGCCAGTTTTGTTGGGGCCGACTTCTCCTTCTGGATAAGTGTCTTTTCAGTATATTATTATTATTTCTGGCCAACTTCTTCTCTTGGAGGATAATAGCCTAGTATAAATTATCTTCTTGAGCCGACAAGGCTTCTAGGGTTATTAACCAACTCATTAGGGTTTCTCTTGCTTCCTGGAGTCTTCTATTTTCGTCAGGTTCACATGTGGGGGTAAATACCTCCCGCAGCTACCATAATATTAACAATACCTACCTCGATGATGATATTGTAATTCCTTCTTTGTTGTTGACAAGTCTCCAACCAATGAGTTCTTTGTTTCAATATCCACAGGGTAAAGTATTTAAGCTCTTGCCCATTTCTAGATTCATACTTTGGGGGGGAATTTTGTTACACAATATTTTTTCACAACCGATGATGTTGACTTATCCTCTATCATCCATGACATAAAAGCCTTGATTGTTGAAGAAGAACCTTTCTTTGAGAGAAGGAAAACATGTAAAAAGGTTCATACGTGTAAAAAGGGTCATTAAAGACCTATTTCAAGAGAGTGTCACATGTTTCACTATTGCAGCATGCAACACCCTTAAGTGTTGCATGTTGCACCATTGTAGGGTGCCACAATGTCTCAGTTTGCACCACTGCAAGGTGCAACACTGTCTAAAAGAGGAGAAAATGATTAAATTCATGAAGCTTCTAGAAGATAAGCTTCAAATATGAGGTGTCCTCCGATCATTTTGGATCTCACCTGTACTCCTGATTTGGGGAGATCCTAACCTCCTTTTCAATCTATAAAAGGGAACTTCTCTCACAAGGAAAGACTAATAGTTAATGGAGAATAATGGTTGATAGCTTCTTTCTTCTGGTTTGTGGTTAGAAGATTGTTAACATTTCTTTGGATTTGAGAGATTCAATATAAACTAAAGTAGTTAGTTGATGGTGATGGATTTCATGGATGCATTATGGGTATTGGAGAAATGAACTTGTTGGAAGGAGCTTCACAACATCAAGTCTCTGGTTGTAATCTCTTTCATTATTGTTAATACAATGATATAGTTTCTTTCCCACAAAGATTGTTTATGTTTGATTATCTTTGTTGCATTTCTCCTTGATCATTTGAATAGTTTTCATCAAAATATACTATTGTTGCTTTCACTCTTGTTGGCTTGTGTCTTCTTATAGGTTATCATTCACAAGTCTCAGGACAACGTCGGAAACTACAACTAGCAAGGAAAACTGTCAATTAAAGGTGTGAGCTCTTGCTAGCTAGTATTTGTTATTGCATAAACCTAGGGAAAGTTATATGGTCTGTCATGTTTTTTTCTAGTATTGGTTTCCGAGTCTAGGGAGATCATTCCATGTCCGCATAGACCGATTTTTCCAACAACAGTAGAGAAGAAATTTTTCTCATGAAGATTGGATCACAAAGGACTGTGATCCAAAGAGATCTTGGATAGGTGGAGCACTTTCATCTAGAGATCTAGGCTAAAGGAAGAGAGAGAAAGAGAGAAAGTGTTCAAAAGAAGGATTGATTTCCACATACGGTGTAGGTATTTTGGTACAGGTCGCATAGTCAGCATGATTTTTAGTGTACATGTCATGTAGATAGCACGAGTATTCTGCTACAAGCCACACATATACCATGGGTATCAGTGTACAAGTCATGTTGCAGTCATACAAGATCGTATAATAACAGTGGAAACAAATCGGTGAATCACGTTTTGATGTACTTTGTCTCTTTTCTGTTTGGGCCATTTTACCAATAAGGGAGCCCTTGTAAGATTTGAAGTAATTTAAATGATAAGCTTAGTTGATGGGAATAATATCTTTGTGTATTGTGCATGATATTTTTGGTTTCCAATATTGCTTCTGCTATCTTTATTTGAGTTGAATATTCCAACAATGTATTTTTGTTTTGTGAGATGCTAATCTAATTTGCAGTAAGATAACAATATACCTAGGTGCTAGAGTAGGGATTTCATTGGATTTTAACAAGATGTTCATCCACACTAATCAAAATCCCTTGTAGTTCATGAAACCTAAGAAAAGTTACAAAACGGTTGGAATCATAAGTGGTCCATGTACCTACAATTGTTCCTCCCGAACATCAAGTATAAGAAGGGTAACATAAATCTAGTTGTAGATTTCCTGAGTCAATCTTCAGTTGTAACATCAACCACAATTTTCAACTCTTGTGGACACACAACCTCTAGTTTTTTGAAGGAGGGTACTATGATATGAACCGAAGAGGGGAATATATGGGGTTAAATGTATAATGGAGTAAATGTATATGTAATAGTGGTCACCTTAATAAATATGCCACATGTACAATGTGTGAATAAGGATATATAGAGATCATGTAATCATTATTGAGGGAACATGTGATTTGGATGTATGAATATATTGGTGTATTTGGAGGAGGTTTTCCTATTGTTTAAGGAATTATTGTATTACTAATCTCTCTTATCTATCTTAGAGCTGTGATCCACACTCACATTGGTGTACATGGTGTGTACTCTAGTTTTTTCTGATATTTTAAGGTTTTGTTACTTCACACCCTAAGTGTATGATAATGACCCTGACTTTGTTGTTACCTATTTGATTCAGACGCTATAGATATGTAAACTAATATTATATTTCCATCTCTAAGATGAAATTTTATTCCATATAGACCATATTGTGTTCCCTCAAGCGAGTGTGAGGATATAATTTGGGAGGTGCATTATAGTCAAGTGGTAGGACACTTTGGCATGGAGAAGATAGTGGTGCATACTTATATTAGTGAAATCTTGTTAGAAAAATAGGATCGCAGAGCAATAAAATAAGACAAAATGAAGAAATAAAACACAAAAGATACATAATACAATAAAGACATAGATATACGTGGTTCACCTGGTGTGGGCTACGTCCACCAAAGAAATTTCCAGGTCCTTCCTTTTTATTATCTAGCAAAATGAAGGGTTACAACCTACAACACACTCGTTGTAACTCCCTCTTCTTTATCTCACATTCTCCTCTCTTAGAATACAATAATCACACACATACACAACCACAATACAATTTCCTCATAAAAGAGGGTTTCCTTCTAGTGAAAAAAAACTCTAACATAACTTCTACCATCATATCTGCGACCTTATAATCAACAGTCCAGATTGACTACAAAATTACAATATTTTACAAGGCATGTTTTCCCAATATTTCACTTCGGGGGCACTACCCCTGAATCCCCCGCCAAGGGGGGATACAAAAATTTTTGTCACCCCCCCTGGAACCCCCTAGAGACAGTTGTGTGGGGGAAATCCCCCCACACCCCCCGTTAGGGAATGAGGTCCAAGCACGACTGGAACAAACATCTAAATCAGAAAGATAATCGGTCTCCAGTACCAACAATCTCCCACTTGGAGACTGATCACAATAACTCCATTGTTGTTGTACCTACTGGAATATACTCCATCTTGGACCTAGATAATTTCTCATCTTCACATTCATGCTTGAAGACCAACTGAAGCTGAGTAGGAACTCAATTTCTCTCTGGTTAGTCCCTTTGTTAACATGTCTGCAAGATTCTGGTTAGTATGTATCTTTTCCAACTTCAAATGTCCATCTTTCAAGATAGATCGTATTAAATGGTACATGAGCTATATATGCTTAGTATTTGAATGGAAGGTTTATTTATTTGCAAGATGAATGGAACTCTCACTGTCAGACTACAACCTGTTATTCTCCTGATTCTTTTCCAATTTGTCCATAAACCTCTGTAACCAAATCATCTCTTTACTAGCCTCTGTAGCAGCAACATACTCTTCTTCCATTGTTGAAAGTGTAACAACCTTTGTAGTTTCGAAATCCAACTTACTGATGTTCCACCTATAGTAAAAACATACCCTCTGGTGCTCCTCCTGCTATCTTTATCACCCACCATATATGAATCAACATATCCTTGTAGAACAGTGTCTGAACCTCCAAAACATAATGCATGAGTAGCAATACCTCTCAAATACATAATAATCCACTTTACTACCTCCCAATGTTCTTTACCTGGATTTTTCATATACCTACTCACAATTCTCACTGCATGTGCAATATCTGACCTTGTGAAAACCATCACAGATATCAAGCTGCCAACTACTGATGAATAGGGGACCCTGGACATGTATTCTATCTCCTCCTATGTCTTGGGACACATTTCCTTGGTTAATTTAAAATTACTGGCCAAAGGTGTAACAACTGGTTTTGCATTTTTCATTCTAAACCTCTCCAACACTTTCTCTATGTACTCACTCTGAAACAATGTCAATTTGCAATTTTTCTTGTCTCTTTTTATTATCATACCAAGGATTTTCTTTGCAGCACCCAAATCCTTCATCACAAATAAATTAAATAATTTCTTCTTGATCACATTTATATCCTGCATATTAGACCCTAAAACAAGCATGTCATCTACATACAATACTAAGATAATATAGCTTCCATTTTCTAGCCTTTTAAAATAAACACAATGATCGGAATGACATCTACTATAACCTTGTTCTGTCATAAACCTGTCAAAATTCAAATACCACTTCCTTGGATCTTTCTTTAGGCCATAAAATATATTCTTCAACCTACATACCAAATTTTCCTTCCCTTTGACCTCATACCCGTGTGGATGTTTCATATAAATCTCGTCATCCAAATGCCCATGGAGAAAATTTGTTTTTACATGTAACTGTTCAAGATGAAAATTTTCTACTACCAAAAGACTTAAAATAGTCCTAATTGAAGTAATCTTAAAAACAAGAGAACAATTTTCATCGAAATCTATACCTTTCTTTTGTGCAAACCCCTTCACAACAAGTCTAGCCTTGTACCGTTTTTTTTCTCCATTTTCTTCCTTCAACTTGTAAACCCATTTATTCTGCAATGCCCTTTTTCCTGCATTGAACTGAACCAAGTCCCAAGTCTGGTTATTTACCAAGGAATCCATTTCTTCTTTCATGCCTTGCTCCCACTTCCTTTTAGTGTCTACCTGCATTGCCTCTTAATAACATTCTAGTTCACCAGAATCAGTCAACAGTAAATAATACAATGAAGGAGAGTATTGTTCAGGGGGTCTACTTAACCTGGTAGATATTCTAACAACACTTGTAGGAGTTTGAGGTACCTTCTGCTCCTGTTGTTGTACATTTTGATTTTCTGGTACCTTTGGAATTTCTTTTTTAGTGATCTCATCAAGCAGTGTGTATTCTAGTTTTTCTTTTTCCTCTTTCTTTCCCTGCAACTGATCTTTGTACATGACCTTATCATTGAATATGGCATCTCTACTCCTAATGATTTTTTTATTTTCATAATCCCATAAGAGATAACAAAAATCAATAACATTGTATCCAATAAAGGTACACTTCTTGGATTTTGCCTCAAGATTTGTTCTATTTTCTTTATCAATATGGACAAATGCTTCATAATCGAAAGTCTTCAAAAACGAATAGTTTTCCTTTTTACCTATCCATGCCTCCTTTGGAATTCCACCATCCAAAGATCTTGAAGGTCCTCTATTTATTAAGTAAACAACAATATCTACAATATCTGCCCAGAACTGTAAGGGAAACCCAACATGCAATCTCATACTCCTTGCATGCTCCATGATTGTCATGCTCATCCTTTCTGACACATCGTTTTCTTGTGGTGTTCCTGGAACTGTTTTTTCTCTACAAATCCCATGGTATGAATAGTAATCATCAAACTCCTTTCTGCAATATTCACCTCCATTGTCTGATCTGAGACACTTCAACATTTTTTTATGTCTCATTCTCAACCAAATTTTTCCATTTCTTAAAAGTATCAAAAACATCAATTTTTTGTCAAATGCAATAAACCCAAGTTTTTCTAGTTGCATAATCAATACAAGTAACATAATAATGAGATCCACCAAGAGATGATACCTAAGTTGGTCCCCATACATCTATATGCACAAGCTCTAAACTTTCACTCTTCTTTTCTTTTCTGACTCTGAGAAATTTGATTCTCTTATGTTTTCCATACACACAATGCTCACATAAATCCAATTCAATTTGTTTAATATCTAGAAACAATTTTCTTTTATGAAGTATCTTCATACCCTTCTCACTCATGTGTCCAAGCCTATGATGTCATAATGTTGTATCCACTCTTGTAGAAGCTAAAGAGATAGAAGAGTCAATATTACTAGTACATAAATACAATGTACCTACCTTATCTCCTTTTGCTATCACCAATGATCCTTGGTGACCTTCCACACCTTATCTGTAAATATAGATATACATCCTTCACTTGCCAACTGCCCTGTTGAAATTATATTTTTCCTTAGATTTGGAACATGTCTTACCTATTTCAACAACCATTGGTTTCCATTTTTTTTCTTTATTTTTACCTTTCCCATTCCAACTATTTTGCATGGTGCATCATCACCCAAATGAACTTGTCCAAAATAACCTTGAACATAATCTAGAAAATGTTTCCTATGGGGTGTGGAATGAAATGAATCCCCTGAATATGCTACCCAAGACTAAAAAATATTATGTATAGAAAGAATCAAAGCATCATGTAAGACATCACCTATTTCATTTGCTTCCTGATTTTTCTCTTGTTATCCATCTCTTTGTTTCTTTGGAGCTATGCAGTATTTCTTCAGATGTCATTTCCTCCCAAAATTCTAACACTCTATCTTTCCCATTTTAGATTTGGATCTTCCCTTCCTATAATTCCCACAGTTCCTTGAGCCCTTTCCTCTATCCTTTTGTCTTCCCCTATTCTCCAAAGTCAATGCATTACCTGATGTCTCACCTGTGCTTTTCCATCACATTCCTCACTAAGGATAACACCAACAACATCACCAAATTTTAAACCAAAGACAGAGTTACTTACATCCATGACCAAGTCATTCCAACTTTTTGGCAATGGGAAGAATAATACAAGACCCATGACCTCATCATCAAAGTCCACTTTTACATAACTTAGTTGATTAGTAACCGTATTAAATTCATTTAAATGATCTGCAACGGACCTACCTTCTGACATCTTCATATTAAATAATCACTTCATTAGAAATACCTTATTGGACACCGAGGGATTTTCATACAGTTTATCCAATGCATCCATCAACTCCTTCACCGTCTTTTCTTTTGAAATATTGAAAGTCATCGACGTTGCCAGGCTCAGTCGTATCGTTCCTAGTGTCTTTCTGTCAAGAACCTCCCATTCTTTTTCCTTCATGGTCGTTGGTTTATTTTCTATTCCACCCAATGGTAGGAATAGATCCTTCTGATATAAATAATATTTCATCTGCATCTTAGGGGCGGCAGGAGGGGGAGGGGTTATCTATGACCCAACTGAATTCTGGGAACTAGTCTACTCCTGGGGGCTAGGAGAAGAAACCAATAACACTGCAAAATCTCTAAGCCTTTGGAAAGGACTCGTCCAAGCCCGGAAGCTAGCTATCAAAGAAATTATGGTGATAGGAGACTCCTGGATTTTAATGAAAGCTATGGTCACTAACACGCTGCCTAATAAAATGAACCTTCAGAAAATCTCCAAGAAATTGTTGCAACTCTTGCATTCCTTCCATAAAATTGACTTCTTCCATGTGCTTCGACAGCTCAACGATGAAGCAGATTGGGCTTCCAAAGATGCCACCCCTTTGAGAAGAGGCCAACTATCCATCAATGGAACTTTATGCTTCGACCCACTCCCTTAATGACATATGGAGGGTGCTCATCTGGACCTCCTGGGGCATGTGGCACACGTTTCTCCCAGACTCCTCGACTCGTGGTATCCCTCAGGCGACACCTCTGTCCGTCCCCTACCCCGTGTGAAGATACTTCATCTTCTCGTTCACGTCTCCTCACCACTTCTCGCCTGTCCTTTGCCTCACGTCACTCATGTCACTCTGCTCTGAACCCATCCCCCTCTCGCATGGCATTCATGCGAGGCTTCTTCAACTCATGGCGACACATGTTCGAAGTGTTGTTAAATTCGGGAAGGTTGTTTCCTACTCCTGCCTATCTTTCTCTTTTGACATTGCCTGGAATCTCACTTGGCTGGTGGTTTCCATCCCTCCCCCTACTCGTTCCTGCCCGTCTGATTTGGCTTGGTCCTCTACTTGGTTAGTGTCCATTTCCCCTGTTTGTGCAATGACATATAGTTCCATCTTAGCCTCCCCTCCCAACCCTCCCCCCTCCCTGGAACTTGAAATTCACAAGTTGAAATGAACACTCAGCGCACACAGAGGCTTCCTTCTTTGTTTGGACGGGGAAGGTGGTCAGAGGTTCAAAACGGTGGAAGAATACCTCATCCATATCAGGGAAGAAGTGATCGAAGCTCTTACTCACACAACACAACAAACTAATAGCAACATTGTTGAATTGGAGGCAATAATTGAAAAGTTGGAACTCCAAGCCGCATGCCCGAATCGTCGAACAAATGCAGGTGCGAAGATGTCTCCGAGTGCAAGCTCCACCATACCGGACCTGAAGGTTTAGTTATGGTTTTCCTCACTTCTGAATCTAGTTCTTTCTTGGCTCTCTGGTTTTTTCTATGTAAGCAAGAGTATAGTCCCCCTTTGAATTACATGCACCCACAATGTAAGTTGGACCCCAGCCTATGTTTATTTTTTGAAATTTCGGAAGTTGTGGGAATACTGGGACTTCATACCAGGGTAGTACTACCTGTAATCTCGAAGCCTAGGAACATAATGCAGAGTTGAATTTTGTAGATCTTTCCACAGTGGTCATACCACTGCTATTAATATAAAAATCTATTTCTTCTGTAAAAAAAAATATTTCATCTGCATCTTCCATAATTGGTAGTTTTGGTAGTTAAATTTCTTGACCCTAAAATTTCCATCTTCCGCCATTGCTCCCACTCAAACCATGAACCCTCTTTTCCTTCGAGTTACCTTTCTCTCTGATACCAGTTGTTAGAAAAACAGGATCACAGAGCAATAAAATAAGACAAAATGAAGAAATAAAACACATAAGATACACAATACAAAAGAGACACAGATATACATGGTTCACCTTGTGTGGGCCACTAGAGAAATTTCCAGATCCTTCCTTTTTATTATCCAGCAAAATGAAGGCATACAACCTACAACACACCCATTGTAACTTCCTCTTCTTTCTCTCACAATCTCCTCTCTCGGAATACAATAATCACACACATACACAACCACAATAAAATTTCCTCATAAAAGAGGGTTGCCTTCTAGGGAAAAAAACCCTAACATAGCTCCTACCATCAGATTTGCGACCTTATAATGAATGGTCTATATTGACTAAAAAATTACAATATTTTACAAGGTATTTTTTCCCAATATTTCGCTTCAGAGGCGCTACCCCTGAATCCCCCGCCAGGGGTGGATACAAAAATTGTCGCTGCCCCCCCCACCCCCCCACCCCCCTCTCCTCCTTGGACCCCCTGGCAACAATTGTGGGGGGGCAAGCCTCCCCACACTCCCTCGTTATGGAATGAGGTCCAAGCACAACTGAAACTATTTTCTTGTGGTCTTCTTGGAACTATTTTCTCTCTACAAATCCCATGGTATGAATAGTAATCATCAAACTCCTTGCTGCAATATTCATCTCCATTGTCTGATCTTAAGCACTTCAAAAAATTTTCTGCCTCATTCTCAACCAATTTTTTCCATTTCTTAAAAGTATCAAAAACATCAATTTTTTGTCAAATGCAATAAACCCAAGTTTTTCTAGTTGCATCATCAATAAAAGTAACATAATAACGAGAGCCACCAAGAGATGATACCTAAGTTGGTCCCCATACATATGTATGCACAAGCTTTATACTTTCACTCTTATTTTCTTTTCTGACTCTAAGAAATCTGATTCTCTTTTGTTTTCTATACACACAATGCTCACATAAATCCAAATCAATTTGTTTAATATTTGACAACAAATTTCTTTTGTGAAGTATCTGAATACCCTTCTCACTCATGTGTCCAAGCCTGTGATGCCACAATGTTGTATCCACTCTTGTAGAAGCTAAAGATATAGAATAGTCAATATTACCAGTACATAAATACAATGTACCTACCTTCTCTCCTTTTGCTATCACCAGTGATACTTTGGTGACCTTCCACACCTTATCTGTAAATATAGATATACAACCTTCACTTGCCAACTGCCCTGTTGAAATCGGATTTTTCCTTAGATCTGGAACATGTCTTACCTCTTTCAACAACCATTGGTTTCCATTCCTTTTCTTTATTTTTACCTTTCTCATTCCAACAATTTTGCATGGTGCATCATCACCCAAATGAACCTGTCCAAAATCACCTTGAACATAATCTAAAAAATGTTTCCTATGGGGTGTGGCATGAAATGAAGCCTCTAAGTATGCTACCCAAGACTCAGAAATATTATCTATAGAAAGAATCAAAGCATCGTGTACCACATCACTTGTTACATTTGCTTCCTGATTTTTCTCTTGTTGTCCATCTCTTTGTTTCTTTAGAGCTATGCAGTCTTTATTCAGATGTCATTTATTCCCACAATTCCAACACTCTATATTTCCCATTCTGGATTTGGATCTTCCCTTCCTAGAATTCCCACGATTCCCTAAGCCCTTTCCTCTATCCTTTTTTCTTCCCCTGTTCTCCATAGTCAACGCATTACATGATGTCTCACCTGTTCTTTTCCATCACATTTCCTCGCTAAGGATAACACCAACAACATCATAAAATTTTAGAGTGTTTGAACCAGAGATAGAGTTACTTACAGCCATGACCAAGTCGTTCCAACTTTCTAACAATGAGCACAAGATTAGAAGAGCGTTGACCCTCATCATCAAAGTCCAATTTTACAGAGCTTAGTTGATTAGTAACCTAATTGAATTCATTTAAATTATTTGCAATAGACCTACCTTATAACATCTTCATATTAAATAATCACCTCATTAGAAATACCTTATTAGACGCCGAGGGTTTTTCATACAGTTTAGCCAATGCGTCTATCAGCTCCTT
>ML779007.1:695424-749172 GCA_009831015.1 Picea engelmannii | reverse complement strand
AGTAAAAGAACAATTTACCATCAGGTGATTAATCAATTCTTCCTCATCACCACAAAGCGCACATTTACTCAGACCAGTAAAACCTCTTTTTATCAAATTGTCCTGGGTTAAAACTCTATTTTCAATCAAAATCCAACAAAACAATTTGATTCGCAAAGGAACCCGCCACTTCCATAAATAAAAAATCCATCCCTCAATAACGTCATCAAATTCATCAATAAATTACACCTCATAAGCATGTTTTGCAAATACTTATTCTCCTTTTACATCCCAAGACCAAACAATTGAATCATTTGCATTAGAAAGAATAAAAACAGAATGCTTAAGTCCCCTCACATAAGCCTCCCATTCAAATTTTAGCTCTCCAGAGAGATCAAGAATCTCCGCAGATTTCCAATTAAAAGCATTCAAATTTCTTGAATCAATAGAAGCAACCTGTGCCAGAAACTTCAATCCTTTTGAATGGAGCATAAATACTAAATTCTCAAACAGTTTATAATAAGATTGAGACCCTGCCAAAGGATCAACTCCAATATGGATACCCCGTCCATTTCCATGATTCCAAGCAATCCAATCTATCATAATATTCAAATAGGATGTAAGAGCTCTCAAACAATTTGAAATCCCTTTAAAATTATTTCTCCCTTCTCTAAACCACTCCACTACAGAGTTTTGTTTCAAATAGTTTTTGTGAATCACCTCCTCCCAAAGACCTGGAATCATCAGAATCCTCCACAAACTCTTTGTTGCCAAAGCTATGATAAAACAACAGATATTTTTAAAATCCCAACCTCCTTTGTTTTTAGGCTTTGCAATCCCATTCCATTTAACCAAATGAAATCCTTCTTTATCTTTTTTACACGTTGAACATCCTCCTACAAATCTTCTCTAAAATATCTTTAGGGATCTTTTCCAAAGATACCCAAAAAACATGAATGTTTTCCAAAACATATTTAACCAGAATAAAATGACCTCCCAAAGTTAACCATCTTATTTCCACCTTTTTAAGAACCTACATCCAATCATTAAAAGAGTAGCAATTTTTCTTAAGAAA
Organism: Picea engelmannii; assembly: GCA_009831015.1. Lineage (NCBI taxonomy): Eukaryota > Viridiplantae > Streptophyta > Pinopsida > Pinales > Pinaceae > Picea > Picea engelmannii. Next base: position 748,118 of record ML779007.1, on the reverse strand, counting down.
GAATCCCAAATACTTAAAACCATCTTCTATAGTTTTAACATCAAAAGGAAAAATCTCTTTTCGCTGAACTATCTCCTTAGCAGACCAACCAACTTCCAAAAATTGAGACTAGTTTTTATTACTAAAAGTCATTCCAGTAGCATTAGAAAATAGATCAAGAGAACCTTAAACACTTGTCATTCTAGTAAATATCCTTTCCCAAATAATATAACATCATCCACAAAAAGCAAGTTAGCCTAAAACCATTTGCTACCAAAATTCCTTCAAGTCTACCATCATCAACTAACTTCTTGAGAATTCTACTAAGTCCTTCCACAATGAGTAAGAACAACAAAGGAGAAAGAGCACATCCTTGTCTCAGTCGTCTTGATCCCTTGAAAAAACTAGAAGGACTACCATTTACCAAAACAAAGAATTTTGTTGAGATGACACATCCCATGATCCAATCTATATCTTCCAAACTAACCCAACCCGAAGCAACACCAATCTGAGAAAGTTGCAATCAACTCTATCATATGCTTTCATCATATCCAATTTCAAAACCAAAGCTTTGGTTTTCTTTGTCTTAATGTTGTGCAGAGCCTCCTGAGCCACTCCGATTGCATCTGTAATTTGTCTATCCTCTAAGAACCCAAACTGCTCCTTTGAAATGCTTTTAGATAGAAAATAGAAATAGGTCTAAAACATGCAAAAGACTTAGGTTTGTCACTTTTCAGAATAAATGCTATAAAATTCGAATTAAGAGCCCCATTAACCTTACCCTTCAACCCAGATTCCTCCACCACTTCCAACAATTGAGGACCAAGAAGATCAAAAAACGTCAAAAAGAATTCAACAGTCCAGCCATCTAGCCCAGGACTCTTAGAAACAACAAAACCTTCCAAAGTAGCCAATACCTCAGACAATAAAACAAGGTTAGTGATCCTCTGACCTTCTTCCTCAGAAAAAATCCTAGGGTAAGCTTGAATTACCTCCAATTGATGTTCAATATCTAGAGATTTTCCCGAGCCTTAAATATATTCTGAAAATACAATAATGCTTCCTTTTCCAAATCCTTCTGACTAGAGACTAAATAACCATCTTCCTTTCTAATATCCCAATATAATTGATCTATAATTTGCATAAGAGTGAAAAAACTTAGTATACCAATCTCCACAAGCAAGCCAGGTAGCTCTACTTTTTTGTCTCCAGGTATCCTCCTCTTGTTTTAACAACTCCATTTTCCTAGCCTCTTTCTCCACCACCAAAGCCCTATCATCTTCCCTCTCAGAACCCCCAGGATGTAAAGAGTAAAGACTTTCAAAGTCCAATTCCAGCTGAACTAATTCCTCTTTTGACTTAAACTTCTTATTTCTCTCCCATTCAATGACCAAAGATTTCAACTTTTTTAATTTTAGAACCAAAGAATCCATTGGAGAGGAGCCCTCCAATACCTGAAACTGATGCCAATTGGATTGCATAATTTTCTCAAAACTTGGATCATATAACCAAACATAATTTAATTTAAAATGAAACTTAATCTTTTCCTGCCCTTGGTCAATTTGAAAGACCACTGGGGTATGACCAGAGATTTTAACATTCACCACCCATGATCGGTATCTGAGACCTGAAACCGCCATTCTTTCATCAATTAAAAAAGATCCAACCACTTAGCTACATTACCCTGACCCCTTCTGCCATTTCTCCAAGTAGGCAAGAAATCAACTGGTTCCACATCTATAAGCCCTACATCTCGCAACAACTGATTAAAGGAGGAGGCAAATGGATCAAGCCTAGAGGAAGAGCCCCAAATTTCCCGAGCAGACTGAGTAAAATTCAAATCGCCTCTCAAAATCAAACCAGGCTCCTTGAGAATGCCATCAAATTTTAGATTATCCCAAAACATCTCCCTATTAATGTAAGGACCATAACAGTTCACCATCTTCAACTTATTATTGACATCCTTTACAAATCATTCCAACAGAATTTTTGCAGACGTAAAAAAACATCGAAATTAGTTTTTTTAGGGTTCCAAGCAGAAAGAAGATCTCCAGACAACCCATTTGAATATACCGCACACATTTTCCATTGAATTAATAATTTAGAAAACACCTCTCTAGCTCTGATACCACAAACCATAGTTTTATGTACTAAAAAACACCAAGTTTTACCAAATCAATCAACCTTTTGAGGGCTAGAAATTTAGGAGCACCCCCAACTCCTCTAACATTAAGGGAAATCACAATTGTTTCTTGCCCCTAGCTAGGGATTTCTGTGCTCTAAGTGCCCTTGGTCCTTTAGAAACAAGCATAGATATAACGACAAGAGTTTCCTTCTCCTTCACATGTTTTCTCACACTTCTCATTTTGAGAGGAGAAAACTCATTATCTAAACCACAAAAAACAACCCCTTTTTTCTTCGAAAGCTCCTTATTCTTCCCCTTAACTCCATTACCTTATTCCAAAACAACACAGTTCATTTTTTACGAAGAAGATAACTCACCACCCGAAAAAATATAAAGAGGAGAACGATTCAACGCATCTCTGTAGGACCAAATAAAAGAGGATAACGATTCATCTACAACCTTATTCACTGAATCCTCCAAAGTATTTAATTCACAACCCCCAGCCAAAAGATCAAACTCCTTAAAAAGCACAGATTCATCCTCTACTTATGAAATTCCCAAACCCCCCAAAAGAAAATCTTCACCCACAGAACCTAAACCACTTATTCCTTCAGAAAACTCATCCTTCTTAAAAGAAACTTCCATTCCATACCTAGAGGGGCAACCCAAATCCTCATAACAGGAAACCCTTTTATTAACATCTTCAGACATAGTGACCTCTAAAGAAATCTCAGGCACAGGTAAAGAAAAATCATTGCAAGAACCTCCAACAAAAGCACTCTATAACATATTTAATTCTTCCAAATTAAGAGAAGAAAACAAAGTTGGAGATAAACTCTTAAGCTTACCAAGAAAAGAGTTGAAATCCAAAGACAGAGATCGAGTTTCCCCATCTAGCAGAGAAACAAAGTCTTCAAATGTCTTCTCGAGCGCATCTTGATCCACAGACAAAGCTTCATCTGAAGAAGAATCAACCACAAATTGCTTCTTATATCTGTCTGGGCATTCTTTTTTCAGATGTCCAACTTCCTTGCATTCCGAGGAGCAAAAAGGAATCCCCCAATAATCTAACTTCTGAACATGAACACGCCCCTCTCCATTCAATTTCCATGTATGCCAAAAGACCCTTATTTAAATCCATCTCAACAAGTATTTTCCCAACCCTACAATCTTGACCATTTAAGACCTTCAAATCCACATGCAAGAACTTACCCAAAGCATCACCAATCACCATTCCAGAAAACCAACAGACACCCCAACAACAAGACCCATAAATGACAGAAACGGAAGTGATCTTTCCCCAGATTAAAGAAATGTGACCCTTTTTTAACATCAAACTACTAGAGCCTCACAACCAAACCCTTCCCAAAATCTTCTCCACATCCTCTACTGCTCTAGACTTAAAACAAAACCACCCACGATCCAAAACCTAAATTTATGGAGAATATAACCCAAGAAAGGTTTCCATTGCTCCTCAACCCACCATTCATTATCAAATTTAGACAGAGCCCAGTAACTAAAATGGCCCGACCAAAGCGCATAAAGAAAGGGATGAAACCTCTTGAATACCCACATATTATTCTTCCCAAAGCAAAAAACAAACAATAGTCCCTCTGTTTCTACCTCCAACACCTACACAACCTTCAAAACTCACCTTCAACAAATGAGAACAATTGTCTAGGCATTTTGCTCCCTTACTAACTCCTCCAACTCCTCGTGTCCTTCGCTCCCTTAGTCCAAAACCTATTATAATTTAAAAAGAATCCTTCATGCGCATTTCGCTCCCTTAGTTTTATAATTTAAAAGGAAACAAAACCTCTTGCCATATTTCTCTTTCCTTTTAGCTCTTTTCGATATTCCTCAGACTTAAACCCCTTCTTGGTTCCACAAAACCTCTGGCCTTTTAACAATTTTCGATATTTCTCATCAGACTTGTAAACCCCTTCTTGCAACGGGTCCATTAAACACTTAATCTCCTCCGCCATGTCATCTTTTCACAGAAAATCAAACGCCCATAAACCCTAACGAGAGCCGAAACAATGTCCTCCTCCTATCAAGTTTTCTTTTCATGGCCGGTCTCTTTCAACTCATAGAAAACTTTATCCCACTTTTTTTTTTTTAATATTGTATGTATTGCCTTCTACTTTATTTTTCTTTTGTATTGCTTTCCATTTTATTTTTTTACTTTTGCATATTATAATTTTTTTTGCAATTTCTTTTACTACATACATATATATTAATGGTTATTTCTTTTCAGGGTTTGGTTTTCGGTCCGAATGAGAAAACAGGAGATTTTAACTATATGGATAAATGACCGCGAAATTAGGATTTTTTAAAAGATATTATTGAATGGTTAACATCATGCACCTTTCAAATGTTTTATCCAACTATGTCTCACTATTTAAGATTTTGCACTTTTACAAGATTTCCGACAAATACTTTATGGTAATTTTATCAAGACACCGACCAAAATAATGACACCGACACTTGTATTATTTAATACGGAAAGATACCTGTCACATCTAAACAGTCTTGAAAAGCAAAGGGCTTATCGTATAAACTGTGTGCAATTAACAGATCCAAGTATGACACGAGCCAACAAGATTTGACATTAAGACTTATATATCAAAAAATTAAAAACAAATTAGTAAATTACCTTTTTAAAAGGAAATTTTAAAGATTCAATGATTAATGTTGCCCATGTTTGGGGCGGTTGGTAACCGCTAACCGTTATCTAGCACACATAACAAATCCATATAACACATAACAAATCCTTAAACATCACCTACATATATATATAACAAATCCATTTATGGGGAAATTCAATTTACTACATATACCACATATAACAAATCCATAAACACCACTCTACATATAACATATCCTATAATATATATAACATATCCATTTATGGAGGAAATGCAATTTAAAATAGCAAACTACATAACATATATAACAAATTTATTTATCGATTCAGAAATGTAATTTAAATAACAGAAATGTTCATAGCAAATTTATTTATAGATTCAGAAATATAATTTAAACAACAGAAAATGTTCAGATTTATAACAAATAACAAATTCATTTAATCCATTTATATAACAAATAACAAATTCATTTATGGATTAAGAAATACAATTTAAACAACATAAATAAATAACAATTTTGTCCAAATTTAAGATTCTATTCAAAAAAATTCCAAAAAGAAAAACCCCAATCAAAAAATTCCAAAAAAACCCCAACCAACAAATTTCACAAAAAAAAACCTAAACTTTTAAAAAAAAAACCCAAACTTTTTATCCCGAAGATGGATCATGATATGGATCAGAACATCAATATAGATCATGATATGGATCAGAACATCAATTCGACAACCCATCTTATCCCAAAGATGGTCAAAGATGGATGGATCCTGTCAAAGAAGGATCCTGATATGATCCATAAATCCTGATATGGATTCGACAACCCATCTTATCCCAAAGATGGGTCAAAGATGGATGGATCCTTCTATGTCAAAGAAGGATCCTGATATGATCCTGATATGGATCAGAATCCTTCTTATCACAAAAATATCCCAAAAATGGATCCTGATATGGATCAGAACATCAGGAATCCATCAATAACACTGGTTTTTCCGAACACTATTGAGAACAATCCTCACCACAAAAATCTCATTGAAGCGATTAATAGAGATTAATATAATTAAGAAAAAAATCCTCCAAAAATAGTGAAGCAAGGTTACGATAAGTATCCACCTAGTTACAGAGAATATGGCTATGGATCAGAATCCTTCTTATCACAAAAATATCCCAAAAATGGATCCTGATATGGATCAGAACATCAGGAATCCATCAATAACACTGGTTTTTCCGAACACTATTGAGAACAATCCTCACCACAAAAATCTCATTGAAGCGATTAATAGAGATTAATATAATTAAGAAAAAAATCCTCCAAAAATAGTGAAGCAAGGTTACGATAAGTATCCACCTAGTTACAGAGAATATGGCGATTAGGCGACAGAGCATATGGCGATCAAGGCGAGCATACGCAGAGTATATATCCGAATGATTTAGACAAACCATTACAGAGCATTTAATGCCCCCTGTATCCGGATGATTATTGATCAATTGATTTCATTTCATCCATTTTTGTTAAACGGTCGGTCAGTCACAGAGCATTTAATGCTCTGTCTGTTGATCGTCATCGAAATAAATTGGTTTGATGCCATAAGCATTTCACATGACATGGCCACAACAAAATTTGATATGAATTAGCAGAAAATTCAAGAAGCTTTGTAATGATGGCATTTGTTGTCATGTTTGTGCATTTGGATATGAGATTTTGTCGACAGAGCCGTTACAGCCGAGGTGATGGCATTTGTTGTCATGTTTGTTCATTTGGATAAGAGATTAGATTTTGTCGACAGAGCCGTTACAGAGATTTTGTCGACAGAGCCGTTACAGCCGAGGCAGTTGCTAACCGCTAACTGTTTTGAAATCTTTTTTGTAAACTTCAACGAATTGTTTGTTTTAATTTAAATACAAAATACATTTTTTTTTAGGAGAAACCAATCCATTGAAATAAATTGATTATATATGGTCCACTTCCATTAATCGCTGAACTGAATAAATAAATGTTATACAAAAAGGCAAAACACAGAGCATGAAATATTTAGGCAAAAGGATAACACCTCATTAAAAAAACAAATAATAAATAGATGTGCGCAACAGCGAAACACAACGTACGTATTTACAAAGCGTATGGATTTTCTATATCCGCCCGCGGTCGAATCTCGTAGACAAAAACCAGCGACAACAAAACACACGCCGCTGTAAAACCCAAACATACCTATACTAAACCCATAACAATGAAATTAATAAATTATCCCCCCAAAAATATGTTAGTGCCCTCCACAGCAAAACGCAACCGCTCTCTCACTGCCCACGAGGCAGAGTAAGGTAACCACGGAACTGCCAATCTACAGAAGCGCCCAGAACCCAGCAACGCTGACCAGGGCCACGGCAAGGGGAGCCAGAGAAAGCACCAGAGGAGCGGAGTCACCGCTGGCGGGAGCCACTGCAGGGGCCCCCAGAGGCGATGATGCAGGCGAACCCTCATCGCCGAGCACCGCTGCAGGAGATAAAGCAGGCGACGACCCCAAAGCTGGAGCCTCTGCGGGCGCCCCATTGGAGTGACGGCCACGGTGAGTCATAACAACGACGACGAGCTTCTGGCCCTTCTCGCAGTGGCCCTGTGCGCCGCTAATGAAGTAATAGGGACCCGGGCGGGGGAACTTGAAGGCCGTGTTGCCGTCATTGTAGGACGCAGCGGGGCTCGTCGTGTTGCAGCTTTGGAAGGCGTCTCGAGAAACGAGGAGCACCGAGTCCTGGTTTGCCGAGTACTTGAACACTGCATGCACAACACAAAACCAGTCAATAAGCATTCAAAGAACATACAAGAACAAAAGCAAAGAAAAGGTAAATTGAAGGCAAAAGCACTCACAGAGAGTATCGCCGACATGAAATCTTAGCCTCTCGGCCCACTGATTGAAGGATTCGCGCTCAGAGCCAGTGGGTACAACCCAGCCATTATTGCCTCCAACTATGAAATCAGACCCGGCCGCCATTTGCAACCCCAGCAGAAAACACAAAGCCAACACGCACAGAGCCTCTCCGCTGCTTAATCTTCCGCTATAGAAAGCCATTTTCTGCTACTGCTGCGGCGTGGCTCCACCAAATCGCTAGCAACACCAGAAACAAAGAAGGCTCCCTAGCACAAAAACAGAAAGCAAAGATAGAATGGTGGGCAAGATTTGTGTAGGGAGAATGGTGGGCGATAGGGTTTTTAAAGAAGTTCTGCTAGACGTTGGGCTCGGAGCGCTGCAGGAGGTTCGGATAAAGGTAGCCGTTGCCGAAGCTGAGGTCTGGTGCCGTGTTATTCCAGATGGCATATGAACGTTAGATTCTTGATAATCGTGAAAGCCGCTGATTATATCAAGATTCCGATGTTTTTGCTGCAATGAAGATAGCTAATATTAAATGTGTTCAAATCATATTTGTGGTGTTGGGGGTGGCAGTTCTGACAATTCGTGAATGTTCTTCGCCACCTGGTGTTTGTTCCGTATTCTGTGGCGTCTTTCTATCTTTTGCCATGTCCAAGAGGGACGGATGTTGCATGGATGCCCGGCCATTTGGATGAGCAGCAAAAACTCTCATTAAATAGACTGTTTTTATATATATAAAACAGTTTACGAGATTAAATGGTTACGTTACTCAAAGAGAAGAGGTGTTTTTTTTCCGATGGTTAATGAATAACCAATAGAGGATATATTTATTACTAAATAGGAGGAGAGAATAGGAGGAGAGAAGGGTAAGAAGAGGTAGAGGGTATGGGAAGGTGTAGTATTGCTTACGATTTACCATTTTTTTTTGATGATGTTGGTTAGTTGTTCTATGAAATGTTTTTTTTGTCGGAATCTGATGATATAAATTTACACAAATCACTATTTTTTGTTGTTCAAAATCTATTTTTAAATGAGAAATGGATTCAACATGCTGAAAAATTCTCAGGATACTTGGATTCTATAGAAATAATCACTTAAATCTACGAGTCCAACAATTTCTCACCGGATTTCGGGCAAATATCCTCGGAAAAATCTTCATTTTGTAGAATCTTTAGCCTACGACTTTTCTTATACTGCAACTAAATATGAAGAATAACCTATATTGTTCCTCCCATAGCATGTCAATTAACTAGCACTCAAAATGCATTCAAAACACAATGAATGGAACTTGGACCATGGTAGAACTATACAAATATAATGAAGAATGTTTTTTATGTTGAATTTAGATGGAATATTTTCCACAAGTTTTTTTTTTTTTTTTTGTGGGGGGGACATTTAGCCTACACCACACGTAAGTGACATGAAACTTAAATAATTTTTTTATTGAAATTTTGGTTTTATTTTGTAAGTTTGAATGTCAAGAACAAATGAATATTGGTATTAATATGAAGATTTTGTATATCGTCATTACAACCAATTTCTCCTTTGTCAAAGCTAATGGATGCTCTCGATGGTCAAATGACCTTTAATCTAGTGTCTCTTACAACTCTTAGGTGAATTGCTTGATATAATATGGGTTTTCGATCAATGAGATTGAATAGTTGTTGGTGTTTCAAGGGCTCACAAACTTTTACCAAAAATCATGATTGGCGTCTATGGATTGTAGATTAATAGTTGTTAACCCTTCCACAGAGGCTCCTTTGATCCTCTTTTAAATGCTAACTGTGGTCACCATTGCTATAACCTTGTCGAGGCCTAAAGGTAATCCCTCTTGTCATTGTCTAGCTATGGATTATTTGGTGGATATACCATCAATGCATGTTGTGGGTAATCTACGTGATTCTCATGAGATATAACATGTGCACAACTTAGGTCCATGCTTTATCATGCTTGTGAGTGTTGGAAAAAAACCTCTCCTCTTAGAAATTGAAAAAAAGGTTATTTTTTAATCCATTTAGATTGCATAAGTATGAAAAAGAAGGAAACCCTTGATTTCCTTCACCTAGAGCAACTTGAACGAACATCATGAGGTGAGTGGCCCATGAAAGGAAAGTAAAATTGCAATATCATATAGAATTAATTCAAATATTGATTAATGATTTGGATGTATAGTAGAATGCATTATTTTGGTGTTTAAGGACTTGTATAAAAAAATAAACGTTGATTTTGATTTCTTCATGATACTTGTGTTACAATTCTACACATGATTCCATGGGTTGAATTTTTGTGTGGTTACCTTGTTAAACACCCTAGTTTGGCTTTTTGGTTAAGGACTCATATCCATAGGTAAGTCTAGTTCAGTAATGGAGCTCATTCTCATTGGGAAACTTCCAAGGACTAACATTGCTACACACTAAGTACTTGAAATCTTGAATTGATAAGTTCATGCCTAGAACCTTACAAATGTGCAATGTTTCAAGAAAAAAACTGCCACTTTAGGATTCTAGGCAAGTATTTATGGATTTTTTTAGGGTTCTTAGCACTCCCCCTTTACATCATTCCTTATTTCCTTCTCATACTGTCCCATTTCAATCTAAATCTTACGCATATATAAGGATCCAACCATGTCAAATAAGTTATAGTTTTTCATCCATGTAGAAGTTGTACGACATTACAACATCTCGTTAACCAAGTAGCATTAAATTCTATGACATATGGAAGTCTTAGATACACAATTCACATAAAATGAAGGACCCATATCCATGGGTAAGTCTAGTTCACCAATGGAGCTCGTTTTGACTGGGAAACTTCCAAGGACTAACATTGATTGGAATCTCACTGATACCATCTTGTCGGAGCCTCAACGTCTTCGCTTCCCATTTTCTTCATTCGAGTCAAAATCATAATATCAATTACATTAGGGTTAAAAACTTTGGTGTCTCCATCTTGAATATATACTTGAATATAAGGATTCCCATCTTTGTTCACAATCTTGTATGGTACCATTTTCATATCCCTTTGAACCTCTATGTCTTCAAAACTATATGAATCAAAATTTTTATATTTAATTGCTATCATTCACTGAAATTTGGACAATGCAGGATTCAAATCCAAATCTAGCCCCAACCAACCCATTGCTCTATCACATTTCTAACCCTTGTGGGTTAAATATCACGGTGTAGATTGGTTATTTCTCCAACACAAATTGATTTAATCAATAACACTAAAGTTAATTATCTAAAGAATGAGAAAATAAATACTTAATTTCTCCCAATGAATCTCTTGACATCAAAGATAGTTCATGCATGATTTTCTACGACCTTGTTTTTGGCAACTTGGTCAATCAACCTCCCATTACTTGCCAAGTTAAAGATAGCCTTCATGGTGCCACACTTACATATTGTTATTTTGTAGTTTATAATAATTCAATTTGTAATGTGGGAGTGCAAGGTTAATTGGATGTTACATTTTTGTTATGTCTTGATAAGAAGCCTTTGAAGAAAGAACTAAGAATTTACATCTTGACCCACTCTATTACTAATGCATGGGGCATCAAGTTTTAATAACTAAGAGTCCCCGTACTCCATTTAGCATAGCCAATCCTTCAAATAGGGTTTTACTTTAGTGGTGTTAATATTGAAACCTTCTAATAAATCAAGGTTTGGTGTATATGAGCATTTTTGTCGAATTTGTTCCTTCATATAAAAAATTTCCATGTATCACCTTGTTTTTTTATTATCCTCGTTATTGTTTTCCTCAACATTGTTTCATGTCAAAATTTGAACAACATGAATCGAGAAAGCCATTTGTATGCACACACACACACACATAAACACACACACACACACTCCATGGATAGCTTAAGCCTTACAACTCTTCACACTAATTTATCTTGGCATAATACTTTGTGGTTGCCAACACTAAGTACCTGGAATCTTGAAGTGATAAGTTCATGCCTAAAACCTTACAAATGTGCAATGTTTCATGAAGAAACTTGTCACTTTGCGATTCTAGGCAAGTTTTTATGGCAATTATGAGGGTGCTTAACACTCCCCCTTTGCAACCTTCCTTACTTCCTTCTCATACAATCTCATTTCAATCGAAAGCTTAAGCATATATAAGGATCTAACCATGTCTAATAAGTTATATTTTTTTATCCATGTAGAAATTGTACGACATTCCAACATCCTGTTAACTAGGTAGCATTAAATTCAACTAACATATGGAAGTCTTAGATACATAATTCATAGAAGATGAAGAAAGGATAGATGGTAGCCTTAGATATGCCATTAACAAAGGATGAAATATTGTAGAGTAGGCTTCAAATTTGAAACATTCCATGCACATCTAAGCCTCTTCCACCCTTCATAGAAAGGCATTAAAGTTTTTGTCATCCAAAAGAAATTTAATTTTACAAATAACCTTGAAGAATGAAGTGACATCCATTTTCTAACTTTATAAATAAAGATTATTTCAATATATACTTTTCAATACTTAATTTTGAAATTTTTGGAAAATTGGAGTCAAAACCAAACACAAAAGGCAAAGTATTTTGTGATTTCAAAATAATTAATTAATATTAAAATTTTAAATTGTATACTATGTAATGCTTTCAATAATTAATGCGGCGATATTGGATGGGACAAGCCATAAAATTTGTAGTGGGTTGCAATGCTAATCAATTGCCAAGTGGTAATCACAAATGCATTTCATAATGCTGCTTACCACTAGTAAGTGGTGGTGTTGGTAAATGGTAATGAAGTAAGGATATATGGTAGCCTTATATATACCATTGATAAATGATAACATTGTAGAGTAGACTTCAAATCTGAAAATTTCCATGCACATCTAAGCCTCTTCCACCTTCATAGAAAGACATTAAAGTTTTTTTCCATCCAAAAGAAATTTGATTTTACAAATAACCCTTGAAGAATGAAGTGACATCCATTTTTTGACTTTGTAAATATAAGATTATTTCAATATCTATTCATCAATATTTAATTTTGAAAATTCTTGAAAAATTGGAGTGGAAACCAAACCTAGAAAGCAAAGTCTTTTATGATTTCAAAATTAGTAATAAATAATTAATTTTTACTATTAGTAAATTTTTAAATTGTATACTACATCATGCTTTCAATGATTAATGTGACATGACAAGTGCTAAATTTTGTAGTGGATTGTAATGCTATTCAGTTTCCAAGTGGTAATCCCAACTGCATTTCGTAATGACACTTACCACTGGAAAGTGGTAGTGTTGGTAAATGGTAATGTGTGATCCATATTTTATGAGCATAACGAAATGAATACAGATCTATTTTATTAACACAGAGATACATGAACAATAACAGAGATATCGTAAAACTTGGCTTCTATTCAATAAAGAAATATGTTGAAACTATAAAATGCAGACTTAAACAAACTTGCTAGAATGGTGGTGGCTTATCTCTAAGAAGATATGTGACGACTGTGCTTATTCACAAGAAGATGAGTACAATGAGGCTCCAAAAGGCCTTTTACATCAAACATGAATGACAAAACCCTAGACATCCAAAAACCTAACCCTAGGAGATGAAGCGCCCAAAGTCATATGGGCCCTATTGGGGTAAGTTGGTACATTAACTTCCCGAGGTCGTAACTTTTGCATATGATCTTTGTTTTAGGCGCATAATAGCCTGTTGGAAAGGTCTATTCGAGGACTACACATTATGTCATCACAATGAAACTCCATCTACAGTGTGACTGTGGTGGGCCCAAAAAAGGTTGTTTAGGGCCTCAAAAAGGCCCCAAAATTTTAGGACCCAAAAAGCTAGAAAAAAAATGCCAAGATGAAATTTGTATGTGAGCTAGTTGGAATAGATGGGTGGACACCAATATCCACCTGGATCAGTGTGATAATAAATATTGTAGCTTTTGAGCTTATGAATCGATTGAAGGTTATATTTTGTTTCAAAATTTTTCCATTCAAGCCATGTGTACATACACTGATGGTAATTGGTACCCTTAACGGATGTCAGAGATTAGTTTCTACCTCTACCCCATGTTGTTTTGTTTTTAGGATTCTAGTAACAAAGGAAAGTATGAATTGAGTTCATTGTATACATATTCCTACACTGGTTACTCTAATCATGATTTGTACTCTTTTATATATATAATGGGATCCTCATCCAAACTTTATAGAAAAATTCAAATTCGAATCAAACCTAATCGAACCCAAATTCAAACCCAAACCATCTATAAACCTTAACTTGTTTATGGTATATCATTATTCCCAATGTTCATTATTGTAATCCATAGTTATTTGGCATTATAGTGATCGTAAAACTAAACCCAACTTAAGATTAAAGAGCACATGTGGTAATTATAGCTCTTAACAACCAATCTAGCTATAATCTTAAGATCATTCATTCGGGTGTTGACTGTGTATTACTTCCACTTTGACTTACCCTTATGCACCCATTTAAGCAAAGTTTGGAAAAAGGCTAATTAAAATTGAATTTCAAATATTGTTTATTTTCTTTGTTATTGGCCAAAAAATTAGAAGTCTTGTTGTTTCCTTTGCACCTCCCAATGTTATTGTAATAAACATTTTACCTCCTAGTTTTGTAAGGGGCGTTGCATTCCTCGGTAATGTTTTTATAATAAATATTTTACTTGAAGTTCTTTGATAGGTTTTGACCATGCTCCAGTCTAAGTGCTTTGATAGACCCACCTATTCACCACCTCACTGCTCTGCAGTCGGTGTCAGTCTTACCATTGCCACCACTCCCTTCCACCACCACTACCATCTATTGCCACCATGCACTTGCATCATTGAAGAGGATTTAGATCAAGAACTAAGGGTTGTCGAGGACGAGTTCTACATTGCTCCGGTGAAATATTTATTGGTTGTTGGTGTTTCTACCAAAGAGTGGAAGTCTGAGTTAGTCCTACCCTTAGATTTCTTGGTATGTTCTTGCATTAATTTTTTCTACTGTGTTATTTTTGGAGCTTATTTTGGCCTTCAGTTTTGTGGATTAGTTTCTATATCTTTTGGAGCTAATCTCTTTGTTTTACAACACAAGAGGTGCACGTCACATGGAAAATTTTGAAACTCCGTCATGATGAACTCAAACCGTTGTCTCACATTTCAACTATGATCACAGAAGTGGTAAGGGCTATGTGCTCATTACAATTCCTAATTCACCATTCAATGTTGTGATCATGATGCAACACTTGGTGAAATTTCTGTATTTGGATACGGGAGTATGGGTTGCAACATTTTTAGGTATATTTCTAATGCTCTCAAGCAGTTTATATTGTTTAAATGTTGCTTATAAAATGTGTGATAAGGTTCAAAATATATGGAAGCACGACATTCAATTAAACAATTTTCCATGTTCTTCAGAGTCATTCTGTTGGACAAGGGTTGGAGAAAGAAAGGCATGTTTATTGCACAAAGAATATTTGAGAGTTGTTCTTCGGCAATATGTTGGTTTTTTCCATACCAAAGGCACACATGTCACTGAGGTGATAAACAATGTTTACAATGACACCATTGTCATATACGATACCCTCAGTGAAAAGGTCTTATTCTGAGAACCCACCAATATCGAAGCAATAGTTCTAGTAATTAACAAAATTGCTAGAGTGTGGTTGACATAGGCCTATAGGCATGTAGAAAATAGAAAACAGAAGCCCAATATGTTCATTCTTCATCAAAAGTTTTGTTAAAGTTCCTCTCCCTTCCTTGAAAGAGATATTTTAACCAATTGAATTAAGACTCATTGCATACAAATAGTAAATACTCATCCAATGTTGTTATGACTCTGGTATGAACGGGCCCTTCCCAAAAGGTTCCAAATGTGTAATTATTCAAATCTTATGTGTATTTAATTACGCTTATTTGAATAGGTAGGATATGTGTATTCAATCGTTTTAATTGGCCATATTCCAATGTGTTTTAGGTTCCCAATTTCATCATGAATTTGGCATATTTCACTTCTTGCTATAGGGCGATTTTTTATTTGGCATGGAAATTGGCTTTGGTGACATTTCCACTGGTCACTTTAGTTATTGTACCCAGACTGATATACGGTCGAACCCTTATGGGTCTAGAGAAAATAATCCATGAAGAATATAATAAGTCGAGATCAAATTGAATGTTTATATATATAAAAAACAATTTACGAGATCAAAAGGTTACGTTACTCAAAGAGAAGAGGTGTTTTTTTTCGATGGTCCATGAATAACCAATATAGGATATATTTACTACGAAATAGGAGGAGAGAGGCAGAGTCAATGGTGGCAAGAAAAATCATACTCAAAGAGAAGAGGTCTTTTTTTTCGATGGTCCATGAATAACCAATATAGGATCTATTTACTACGAAATAGGAGGAGAGAGGTAGAGTTAATGGTGGCAAGAAAAAGCAAGAAGAGGTGTGAGAGTATTGCTTACCATTCACCATTTTCTTATACTCCAACTAAATATGAAGGATAACCTATATTGTTCCTCCTATAGCATGTCAATTAACTCACACTCAAAATGCATTCAAAACAAAATTAATGGAACTTGGACCATAGTAGAACTATAAAAATATAATGAAGAATGTTTTTTATGTTGAATTTAGATGGAATATTTTCCACAAAGTTTTTTTGGGGGGCTCATTTAGCCTACACCACAACTAAGTGCCATGAAACATAATTAGTTTTTTTATTGAAATTTTGGTTTTGTTTTGTAAGTTTGAATGTCAAGAACACATGAATATTGGTATTAATATGAAGATTTTGTATATTGTCATTACAATCAATTTCTCCTTTGTCAAAGCTAATGGATGCTCTCAATGGTCAAATGACCTTTAATTTAGTGTCTCTTGCAACTCCTGGGTGAATTTCTTGATACAATATGGGTTTTCGATCGATGAGATTGAATAGTTGTTGGTGTTTCAAGGGCTCACAAACTTTTACCAAAAATCATGATTGACGTCTATGGATTGTAGATCAATAGTTGTTGATCCTTCCACAGAGCCTCCTTTGATCCTCTTTTAAATGCTAACTGTGGTCACCATTGCTATAACCTTGTAGAGGCCTAAAGGTAATCCCTCTTGTCATTGTCGAGCTATGGATTATTTGGCGGATATACCATCAATGCATGTTGTTGGTAATCTACGTGGTTGTCATGAGATATAACATGTGCACAACTTAGGTCCATGCTTTATCATGCTTGTGAGTGTTGGAAAAAAACCTCTCCTCTTAGAAATTGAAAAAAGGTTATTTTTTAATCCATTTAGATTGCATAAGTATGAAAAAGAAGGAAGCCATTGATTTCCTTCACCTAGAGCAACTTGAATGAACATCATGAGGTGAGTGGCCCATGAAATGAAAGTAAAATTGAAATATCATATAGAATTAATTTGAATATTGATTAATGATTTGGATGTATAGCAGAATGCATTATTTTGGTGTTTTGATTAAGGACTTGTATAAAAAAATAAACGTTGATTTTGATTTCTTCATGATACTTGTATTGTTACAATTCTACACATGATTCCATGGGTTGAATTTTTGCGTGGTTACCTTGTTAAACACCCTAGTTTGGATTTTTGGTTAAGGACTCATATCCACAGGTAAGTCGAGTTCAGTAATGGAGCTCATTCTCATTGGGAAACTTCCAAGGACTAACATTGCTACACACACTACATGGATATCTTAAGCCTTACGACTCTTCAAACTAATTCATTTGGGCATAAAACTATGTGATTGGAAACACTAAGTACCTAGAATTTTGAAGTGATAAGTTCATTCCTAGAACCTTACAAATGTGCAATGTTTCAAGAAAAAACCTGCCACTTTAGGATTCTAGGCAAGTTTTTATGGAATTTTTGAGGGTTCTTAGCACTCCCCCTTTACATCATTCCTTACATCCTTCTCATACTATCTCATTTCAATCCAAAGCTTGTGCATATACAAGGATCCAACCATGTCAAATAAGTTATATTTTTTCATCCATGTAGAAGTTGTACGACATTCCAACATCTCGTTAACCAGGTAGCATTAAATTCTACGACATATGGAAGTCTTAGATTCACAATTCACACAAAATGAATGACCCATATCCATGGGTAAGTMCAGTTCACCAATGGAGCTTGTTTTGACTRGGAAAATTCCAAGGACTAACATTGATTGGAATCTCACTGATACCATCTTGTCAGAGCCTCAACGTCTTCGCTTCCCATTTCCTTCATCCGAGTCAAAATCATAATATCAATTACATCATGGTTAAAAAMTTTGGTGTCTCCATATTGAATCTATACTTGAATATAAGGATTCCCATCTTTGTTCACAATCTTGTATGGTACCATTTTCATATCCCTTTGAACCTCTATGTCTTTAAAACTATATGAATCAAATTTTTTATATTTAATTGCTATCATTCACTGAAATTTGGACAAGGCAGGATTCAAATCCAAATCTAGCCCCAACCAACCCATTGCTCTATCACATTTCTAACATGCCTACTTCATCACTGACACCCTTGTGGGTTAAATATCAAGGTGTAGATTGGTTATTTCTCCAACACAAATTGATTTAATCAATAACACTAAAGGTAATTATCTAAAGAATGAGAAAAAAAATACTTAATTTCTCCCAATGAATCTCTTGACATCAAATATAGTTCATGCATGATTTTCTACAACCTTGTTTTTGGCAACTTGGCCAATCAACCTCCCATTACTTGCCAAGTTAAAGATAGCCTTCATTGTACCACACTTACATATTGTTATTTTGTAGTTTATAATAATTCAATTTGTAATGTGGGAGTGCAAGGTTAATTGGATGTTACATTTTTTTATGTCTTGATAAGAAGCCTTTGAAGAAAGAACTAAGAATCTACATCTTGACCCACTCTATTACTAATGCATGGGGCATCAAGTTTTAATAACTAAGAGTCCTCATACTCCATTTAGCATAGCCAATCCTTCAAATAGGGTTTTACTTTACTGGTGTTAATATTGAAACTTTCTAATAAATCAAGGTTTGGTGTAAATGAACATTTTTGTCGAATTTGTTCCTTCATATAAAAACTTTCCATGTATTGCCTTGTTTTTTTATTATCCTCGTTATTGTTTTCCTCGACATTGTTTCATGTCAAAATTTGAACAACATGAATCAACAAAGCCATTTGTATGCACACACACACTCCATGGATAGCTTAAGCCTTACAAATATTCACACTAATTCATCTTGGCATAATACTTTGTGATTGCCAACACTAAGTACCTGGAATCTTGAAGTGATAAGTTCATGCCTAAAACCCTACAAATGTGCAATGTTTTAGGCATAAACCTACCACTTTAGGATTCTAGGCAGGTGTTTATGGCAATTCTGAGGGTGCTTAGCACTCCCCCTTTGCAACATTCCTTACTTCCTTCTCATACTATCTCATATCAATCCAAATCTTAAGCATATATAAGGATCCAACGATGTCGAATAAGTTATATTTTTTCATCCATGTAGAAATTGTACGGAATTACAACATCCTGTTAATTAGGTGGCATTAAATTCGACTAACATATGTAAGTCTTAGATATATAATTCATAGAAGATGAAAAAATGATATATGGTATCCTTAGATATTCCATTAACAAAGGATGAAAGATTGTAGAGTAGGATTCAAATTTGAAACATTTCATGCACATCTAAGCCTCTTCCACCCTTCATAGAAACACATTAAAGTTTTTGTCATCCAAAAGAAATTTAATTTTACAAATAACCTTGAAGAATGAAGTGACATCCATTTTCTAACTTTGTAAATAAATGTTATTTCAATATTTACTTGTCAATACTTAATTTTGAAATTTTTGGAAAATTGGAGTCAAAACCAAACATAAAAGGCAAAGTATTTTGTGATTTCAAAATAATTAATTATTATTAAATTTTTATTATTAGTAAATTTTTAAATTGTATACCATGTAATGCTTTCAATAATTGATGTGGCGATCTTGGATGGGACAAGCACTAAAATTTGTAGTGGGTTTCAATGCTAATCAATTCCCAAGTGGTAATCACAAATGTATTTCATAATGGTACTTACCACTAATAAGTGATGGTGTTGGTAAATGGTAATGAAGGAAGGATATATCATAGCCTTAGATATGCCATTGATAAAGAATGAAATATTTGTAGAGTAGGCTTCAAATATGAAACTTTCCATGCACATCTAAGCCTCTTCCACCTTCATAGAAAGACATTAAATCTTTTTCCATCCAAAAGAAACTTGATTTTACAAATAACCCTTGAAGAATGAAGTGACATCCATTTTCTACTTTGTAAATAAAAGATTATTTCCACATTTATTCATCAATATTTAATTTTGATTTTTTTTGCAAAATTGGAGTGGAAACCAAACCTAGAAAGCAAAGTCTTTCATGATTTCAAAATCAGTAATAAATAATGAATTTTTCCTATTAGTAAATTTTTAAATTGTATATTACATCATGCTTTCAATGATTAATGTGACGAGACAAGTGTTCAATTTTGTAGTGGATTGTATTGCTATTCAGTTGCCAAGTGGTAATCTCAACTTCATTTCCTAATGACACTTACTGATCTAGGTGGATATCGGTGGCCACCCACCTATTCCACTGGCTCGAAAAACAGTTTTGCACCTTGGCAGTTTTTCAGGTTCCAAAATTCCAGGGCCTTTTTGAGGCCCTAAATGACATTTTTTGGGGATTTGGGGCCCAGGTGACTGTTGAAGGCATTGACTTGGGCCAGTCGAAAATTTTTCTTCTCGGTTAGACCTTTCCAACAGGCTATCGTGCGCCTAAAACAAAGATCATATGTAAAATTTACGACCCTAGGAAGTTGATGTACTAACTTACCCAAACGAGGCCAACATAACTTTTGGCGCTTCATCTCCTAGGGTTAGGTTTTTGGATGTCTAGGCTTTTTTAAATTCATGTTTATTGTAAAACGCCTTGAGAGCCTCATTGTAACCATATTATTGTGAATGAGCACAACCGTCACATCTCTTCTCAAAGATAAGCTGCCACCATTCCAACAATCTTGTTTTCCACTGCATTTTACAGTTTCAACTTATTTCCTTATTGAATAGAAAACCAATTTTACTGTATCTCTGCTATTTTGTGTTAAGCATATTTTAATAATTTGTATTCATTTCGTTCTACTCATAAAATCCAGATCAATGGTATTAGAGAGGTCTGCTCCTTGTCGTCTTAATGCATGTCCCCAACGAGGTCAGGGTACAAAGAATTGGGTCTCGAGCTTGTTTCTCTCGAGGACAAAAGCTCTCGCACGGCCAAGCGACCTCTCATGGGAGGATAAAATAAAGATGATGGCACAAGAGATCATTTTAAAATGTTGCTTGAGGATTCCCTCACACAACAGAGAAATGAGATGATGGACAGTTTCATGCAAATCCTTCGACGACTACCAACATGCGACACATCTTCCTCGAGCAGAGGTGCCACCCCCTTCAAGGTACAAATAAAATTCGATATTCCTATATTTGAAGGTTAGATAGACGCAGATGTTGTAGACAAGTGGTTGAATCTACTAGAAGGGTATTTTTCTGTCCATAACTTTTCAAATAGAGAAAATATTACTTTTGCACTCCTCAAAGCCGTTCCCCATGCCAAAGATTGGTGGGAAACTTTCTGTGAGCAAAACGAAACAGAGGAACCCTCATTATTTACTGTCACGACCACCTGAGAATCCTTTGGGGTGCTATTAAGGAACAATACTACACTGTCAGAAGTTATGACGACTTGTATACCAAATGGACCACACTGCGACAAGAAAGAGACCAACCAGTGCCAGAGTTCACAAATATCTTCCATACCTTGCGCACCAAGCTGGGTATCAAAGATTCAGAGCGACATATGGTTCTCAATTATCATGGTGCTCTACATATATACATCCAGATTGAAATGGAATTTCTGGACATCTCGTCCTTGGGCTCGGCCTACCGATATGCTATCAAAATTGAGTAGAAGCTCAAACAAAAGACGCGACAATTTGGGCTTGGGAACCCCTCACAATAAAATCCAGGAAAGGGCGGCCCCAAACCACATAACAAAGGACAAAGAAAATATGGACAGTATCAAGATAACCATTCCAAGCCGGAAGCAAAGAAGGACACCATAAAGACAAATAAAGATACCGAGAAGTGGTGCGACTTCCATAAGATCCCTTAACATAACATTGCCGACTGCCACTCAAAGAAGTCATTGGTGGTTGAAGTGAAATCCTTTGAATCATATGTGGAATCTGACTCTGAGTCAGAACCAGAAAGGGGAATACAGATCATTGACGTGAAGCCGAATGCCATTGTTGCTACAACCAAGCTACAACCTAGTGAACTAGACGAGCTAGAAGAAGGAGAGCACCTCTTCCATTCACATATGTGGGTAAAAGGCACCCCGCTTCACTTCATCATTGATAGCGGTAGCCAGAAGAACCTCATCTCAACAGAGGTCCTCAAGCGACTGGCCCTGCCGACAATGATGCACCCCCAACCCTACACCATTGGATGGCTTCGCAAAGGAAGCGATCTCTATGTCAGCCAACAGTGTTGACTGTCGTACGACATCAAGCCCTTCAAAGACGAGGTATTGTGTGATGTTGCTCCTCTCAAAGTTTGTAATGTTATTTTGGGCCAACCTTATTTATGGAAACGTCATGCTGTATATGAGTCTAGGCCTCATAGCGTTATTATTACTTTGAATAGGAAATTGTACAGGATACCCGAGGAAGTCCCTCCTAGTGCTATTTTCTTGATTTATGCCAAGCAATGCAACAATGTCATCTCTCAGACCGAGAAATTTGTCTTCTTAGTGATTCTCTCTCAGAGTGAGCGAAAGATCGTAGCCACATCCAGGTCCTTCGTGACCAATCTCTCCACACAACAGAAGTAATTGGATAAGGTCGTGGAAGAATACCTAGATATCTTCTCCTCTCCTACCGGGGTACCTATGCACTGCCAGGTCAATCATCCCATCGATCTGACCCCAGGCGCACCGCTACCCGATGGGCCAGTCTATCACCACTCTCTGTAAGAAAACGAGAAGATCAAGAGGCAGATCCAGAAACTGCTCCACAAGGGCACATCCATCCCATCTCATCGCCTTGTGGGAGCCCAATCATGCTGGTGCAGAAGAAAGATAGAACCTGACGACTCTACATTGATTACCAGGCCTTGAATAAAATCACAGTCTGAAACCGGTACCCGATTCCCCAAATTGATGACCTTCTTGATCAGCTCATGGGGGCCAAATACTTCAGTAAGATTGATCTAAAGTCTGGCTACCACCAGTTCCCAATAGAACAGATAGATGTATGGAAGACTGCCTTCAAGTGAAAAGAAAATCTTTTTGAATGGTTGATCATGCCCTTTGGTTTGACAAATGATCCAACAAATTCTATGAGGATGATGGACGATATCCTATGAACTTTCACCAATACTTTTGTAGTGGTGTATCTGGATGACATCCTCATCTACAACAAGACTTGGGCAAAACACTTGCAACATATTCAACAGGTTCTGCACACCCTACGACAACACAAACTATATGAAAACTTGGAAAAATGCTCCTTCGGCATGGACAAGGTCCATTACTTAGGCTACATCGTTGATCAACATGGTGTGCATGTGGATCCATCCAAGATCTAGGTCATTCGTGACTGACCAGCCCCAACCACACTCACTGAACTTCAGAGCTTCTTGAGCCTTGCCAATTTCTATTGCAGGTTCGTGTTGGGATTCTCTCATATCGCATGGGCCCTCAACCAAGTAACCAGGGGTGGCAATAAGGAAAAATTTGTGTGGGGCCTATCCCAAAAAAATCCTTCGATGACTTGAAGAAGCGTTTGTACTCATCCTTGATTCTTTCATTACCGAACCTGCAAAACCCCTTTGAGATCGAGACATATGCTTCAGACTATGTTGTGGGCGTCGTTCTCACTCAACACGGCCACCCTGTGGCATATCATAGTGAGACACTATCAGATGATGTTCGTAAGTACCCTACTTACGACAAAGAAATGTACTCCATTGTGTAAGCCTACCGCCAGTGGAAACATTACATTCTTAGGAAGGAGACAATCATCCACACTAATCACAAGCCACTACAGCTTATGCAAACCCAAGGAAAATTGCAGAATGACCACCATCAGAAGTGGTCAACATACTTACAACAGTTCCACCTCAAAATCAAGTATAAAACATGAAGTACCAACCAAGTTGTTGACTGCCTCAACCAACCTCCAGTCACGACACTCACCACGGTGATAGACTCTTGTGGCCACGAGACCTCTGGATGCCCCCACCTCTACGATAAAGGCCCTGAATTCTCCACCACCTACAAAATGTTGGGTGCCAACTCAGTGGTCCTTAATTTCCATCTCTAGGAAGGGTTGTTGTGTCATCTGGGCCATCTCTGCATTCCATCAAGCGAGCGCACGAAGTTGATTTGGGAAGCTCACTACAGTCGGGTGGCAGGACACTTTGGCTTCGAAAAGAGAGTGGCAGTGATGTAGAAACATTTCTACTAGCCAAAACTTTGACAGGATGTCAGAAAGTATATCAGGTCTCGCACCGCCTGCGCTATTGCCAAACTGACCACTAAGAAACAGGGCCTATACACCCCTCTTCCTACTCCTAACAGGCCGTGGGAATCCATCTCAATGGACTACATGTCAGGCCTCATGTCCATGAAGAGGGGAAATGACTATTTTTTTGTGGTTGTTGATCGCTTTTCCAAGATGGTGATTCTAGCCGCCTGCAAGAAGAACATCACAACAAAATCCACTGCCAAGATCTTCTTTGAACGAGTATGGGCACATTTTTGGATCCCACAAACCATTATCTTAGACCGTGGATGTTAAAGGATAACCCCCCTGTAGACAAGTGGATTTCCTCTTGGATACTAGACCCCTATGACCAAGACAAAAAAGTGCTATTGTGGACACTGACTTTCCTTTGCATAAAGCTAAACTATTCAAAGAAGAAGAAGGAAGAAGGGTAAATACCTTTTACCGACGTTTTTCCTTGCTTGATCCAGGCTGATCTTGATCTCCAAGTTCTTCAGAAGGTCCTGAAATACAATGAGAAAAAACAACGATACTTCCTACTCTACCATGATTAGCTTAATAATGGATCTATGAAAGAAACAATTTCATGAAACGTACACAAACTTTAAAGGAAACAGGCCAAGCATAGATTTATATTAACGAAAACAAAGTAAATTCTTACAGCCATGGATGTAGGTGCAACAGCTTCACCAAGCTCTCTTTGTCTAGACCCTTTCTCAAATAATCCACACATAGAATGTTGATGCTTCAATGATATCTCCCTTATGAGATCATAAGTTTGATGCTTCACAATGTCTCCCCTTTCACCATGAAGAGGCCTCCTTATATAGGCTTGGAGAGGCCTAACCACTTAAGAGATTCTTGGGATAAGTTGAGGATTCTTCTCCTTTAGTTGTGGATTTTCCCTAAGATCGATCCTTGACCTCAGATCCGAATCTAACCAACTCCAGATATGAAGGGATTCTTCCCTGATTTCCCTCAACAATCCAAAAATTCACTCAAAAAAGGCCAGGGCTCCCTCAAAATGGGGCATAGAGCATTGGAACGCTCCCCCAAAAGAGGTCATAGAGCGTTGGCACTCCCTGATAGTGTATAGGGGAGCACTGTCTTCCAAAATTGATTTTTTAGTGGTTTTCTCAGTGGTAAAAGACTTGTACTCTTTGTCAAATGACTTCTCCTCTTCAAAACCAGTCTTTTGAGGTGTCTTGTAAGTGTTCTTGATAATTTCATCTGAGACACAACATAGGCAAGATGACAGTATGATATTTGTGACACTTGTGGGAAAAATGCGACACTTGCGACATTCAGTAATGATGACACTAGGCCATCATCGCAATGAGTAATTTTGATGTGTAACAGATTTCCCCCCAAAGTGCGAAGTTAGAAGACGAGACCTAATGACTGAAGTACTTTGTAGACTTTTTCAAGAAAGGGTATGGACTCAGAGAACCTGATAGAAGATGCACACAACCATCAAACAAATATTATGACATGTTTCAAACCCAAGGCAGGCATACCTATGCTTGAGTGATAAAGACTTTCAAGGTATGGCCGCCATAAAATACACTGCGGATCCATAATTATATTGAAAAAAAGGTATAGCCACTGAAGATACAATGTGGATCTATACTCCTATGACTTGAACTGATCGTAGCCACGGAGAATACATGGTGGATCTATGAGACGAGAAGACATAGACACGACCAATACAAAGTGGATCTATGTAACAGTGTATGTGTCAATGTTCAAAATAAACTCCGTCGCAACCTGGGCAAAGTACAGATAAGAGTGATGACTCAACCCGGGGTATTATTACCGATCCCAATGTAGTACCAATCTAACCATGTGAATAGATGTCCTGATGTCGAACATGGAATAAACCACTTGATTACCGATCAATGAGGTAAACCGCTAACAAGCGCGAGGGAAATCACCATTGATGTCAATGATTCCCAAGGTACTTTAATAAATTCCAACGAATGTGAATGGATGAGCTGAAGTCAAACATCCATGGAATCATCCTATCAAGGTCAATGATGTAAACCCAGTTTCAGACGCGAGGAGGCCTGCCATCGAGGCATGCAGGTCCCAAGGTACTAACTGGTTTCTAATTCTAGCTCCTAGATAATGTGTTGAAGTCGACAGAAGAATAGACTCGCCGAGGGAGGGCCTTTGTGTATCCCCCATCAATGACATGAAACTGACATAGAAATGTAATTGGTGGATCAAATGAACATGGACTGACACGGGTATTGAAATAGGAATTTGTGATGGTTGACTCTTGAGGCAGATACTTCCCTTGAACACTGAGGCATGACAACATAAACTTGACAAGGACCAAAACTTGATAATGCAGTGGATAATATGACTTTTGTCGGGTGACCCAAAGGAGTAAGGAAACTGAAAGGATTGGTTCAGTGCAGAGGTTCAGTGGATACAAATGCATGCAAAGATAAAATGTCGTGTTCAAGGGAGACTGTAAGAATTACTGGTAATGTTCTCAAAAACTGCTTGGCTTGCTTCCTTCATTTTTTCCCCCATCCAAATAGATGAGTACCTCTTTTTAGTTTAACGAGCTCGAGGAGGGTAACACATGCTCGATATAACTCACCTTTGGTAAGTCCCTCTTCCCTTGTTTAACGAACTGGAAGAAGTAAGGGTTCGGTCATGCATGGGCCCTTCAATGTATGATTGTTTAACGAATCTAGAGAAGGTAAAATCGGTGGTTTTTCATATTTAGAGAGTCTGAAAATGACTTAAAGATGACTCTAGTGTTTTCCTTTTTCGTAATGTTAGTCTTGAGAGGCTGAAAAAGAGATAAATTATCACTCGAAAGATGCCCTTTCAAACTTTTTAATGAGTGGGAAAGGAAGAAAGATCACTCGACAATGTTTTCATGTTTAGAGAGTCTGAAAAGAGCTTAAAGACGACTCCAGGGGGTTCCTTTTTCATGTATCCATGTGGGTCCGAAAAAGAGATAAAATTTTACCCGACACGTTCTTATGTTTTTGAGCTTGAGAATGAACTAAGACTATGCTCGTGAATGTGACAAGATGAAAAAACGAACAAAACTACTCCGAAGCCTACCAATAATGTCAAAACTGAATTCTAGGGGATTAATAAGGCCTCCAAAATATTTTCAAAACCCAAAAATAACTATATCTTAGGCAAAAATGAAATTTATAATAGTAAAATGGTGTAACAATATCATTTACCATTTCATTTGTGCAAAGATTTGTAGCAGTGGAGAATTTGTGCTTTGGAGGTGAATCTTGCATTGTTTGGTGCTGAAGCTATGGTCAACCATTTTCCTCTCCGTTTGGACGAGGTTGGTGCTTTTCTTCCTTTCTTTCATTTGTATGCTTCAAATTTTGTTTTAAGGCAATAATTGGGTACAAAAATTGATGCCTTGGATTGTCTCAAGTGCCCAAAAGGGCTCGACGCTCCTCTAGGATTAGTGGGGGAGTGCTGCCTGATTTTGAAAGTGCCCCTACAAGATGATGAAAGGTGTGCCAATGCTCTGGTGTAGTGGTGGAGAGGGCACTGCCCAAAAACACAAGAAAAACGCCCAAAATTTGTCAACGCTTTCTCAAAACATGAATTTTCGTTGTCAATTTTTAGAGCACTCTGGTGGCTACTATGGGATGAATTGGCACATTGATGTGCATATGAAAGGGATGTTGGCCTCACAGACAAATAAAACCATTTTTTTTTTAATTTTTTCAATTGCCCAAAAATTGCCGAAAAACGTGACTAATGAATTTTGGTTGTTGATGATTGCAGGTAACTTCGGCAATACTCATGATCGAGTGGAAATAAAGAGAACATGAGGTCGATGATGTGGCCGCCTTGCAAATTCCATGAACATGGTCCACATTGAGGAATTGCAGTCTCCTCAAGTTCTTCAAAATGCAAAAAATGAAGAAATAGATTCTTCTTCTCGAGCATATGACCGGGCTATGGAACATTGCGGAACAAGGGTTCCAAATTGGAACACAACTTCTTACCATCGAGTTGGAAGATGTATACTTCCTGATCGACCTCTCGAAAAGAGGGACTCCCTTAGTTTTATCCGGACAGAGGGCACTTCCTGCGCCTGTAGATGAGTACTTAGCAAACCATTGTGTCCCAGGAGCGAGACTAGTGGGAGGTAGAATTGCAATCAAAGACATCAGGGATCTACCTCTTCGGTCCATTCTATTTTCCATTATGAGTATAGCGGGAAGTACCAACTCACACCTAGTTTCAAGATCACAGGTGGCCTATGGTTTACAGTGTCTAGAGCCAACACTGTTTAACTGGAGTGCAGGGTTCCTTCAGAATGCGAAGGAGAAGATTACGAGATGTAGAGCAGAGAAGCAGAAGCAGTTCGGGTATGGTTCATTCTTGGTTTTGTTCTTATTAGAATTCATTCCTTAGATTCAACCTCAAATTGCATTAGCAGTACGACCAGTGGGAGAACCACGTATGGAGCGATGGACTAGCCTATCTCCGAGACTAGGCTCAGATTCAGAGTTCAAATTCATCAGTGATTTCTTCGCTTGGCTGAGACGCCAATTGATTGTGATAGAATACTTTCCATATGCCGGAGTGGATTTCCGAGGAAGCATGGACCTAGTCCTTCTAGATAGGGTGGACTGGGACGTGTTAGGTAAGAAACCAAAAAGATCTTGTCAAGTGTTTTTTTTATTTTAAAACTCATATTATTTTTTTTGGGTACATAGAAGAGTTCCTAATGGATGTATCATTTCATCATGCATACAAGGGAGCAACACATCCGACAGAGATACCAACATTGGGGCACCGCGGGGATGCTCAGGTAGTAGTAGCGACAAGGGGTCTCTAATAGGTGGAGAAAAACCTCCGTGGTCTTACGACGGGTATCCCTCCTCTTGAGAGGAAGAATGTACCCTTGCACTTGTAGAGACACATGGTGGGAGTCCCTGAGAGTATTAACCCTTTACTGAGATGAGTAGCCTGTGCAGTGATGTGCTACTTGGAGCACAATGTGATGCGGGAGGACTAGGACCTCATTGATTTTTTTTGTATAGTCTTTATGACGATGTTATGGGCACAAGGACCCGACATTTTTCCTATCTATGTACCATTTTGATGTAATCAAACATTTTCAGTCACGCCGTATATATATACATTTCCAAGTTTTTACAGTGCCAAATGATTTGCAAATAATGATGTCTTTTATGTGATGTGTTTTAATTTACATGATGATATGTGATGTGATTTATTTCCTTTATGAAAACTTATTTATGTGAGAGATACCTAGCCATGATGTAATTAGCTAATGAATCTGAAATGGTATTGAGTTCTCTTGGTATGTGTCTGTATTCGATAAAATCAAACATTCGTTCAAGATGACAAACTCGTAAGTGGAGACGTAGAAGGATAGGATTGTGAATAGCGTAGATTCGATTAAGTTGACAGACCACGAGTTGGGAGTCTAGGTTGACGATCATGTGAGAAACGCCTAGAGAGGAGGCTTTAGTTAAAAGTCCGATGACAACATGATATTATTCCATGTTGTTAGTTGTCGATCCTAAGCAAATACCTCTAGAACTCACCAACTCATCAGAGTGGTAAATGACCCAAGCTGCAGAAGCAACGTTATGGGTGTGTTGACTAGCGCCATCTGCAAACCTGATAAAGATAGGAAATGAAGATGTCATCTGCACATGAAAACACAATACATAGTATAAGTGGCTAAGGAAAAAACTTGAGCACGCAAAAGAAAAAGACACACCAAACTAAAAATACAATAGTGTACAAAGCACATATGCTAGATGTTCTATGTATAGTACTTCTTACGGTAAAGCCCGTTCTGAGGCTCACCCAGGGAGATTTCGTCGTAGATAACTAGCTCGTAGGTGCCTCTATGTAGAACACGTTTCACGATGTAAGGACCATTCCATAGAGGTTCTAACTTCCTTGTCCCTAACTTATCATGAGCCTGGTCATAAACGAGGACTAGGTCTCCTTCTGCAAAAGCGCGAGGATGGACATATTTGTCGTATTGATTCTTGATTCATTTTTTATATGTCTCATTAACGAGAGAAACATCATGACGTGTTTCATCCAGCCTAGTCAATTGTAAGAAATGTTCTTCTTTAGCAGAAGTGTGGGGCAGGAGTTCTACTTTGAGTTTCAACGAGGGAATTTCGCACTCGATTGGTAAAACAACTTCTATGCCATATACTAGCTGGAAGGGAGTGAATCCAATAGCAGTTTTTACTGAGGTCCAATAAGCCCAGAGAGTGGAGAAAAGTTGTAAATGCCAAGATGTCTTGTTTTCTCCTACCATCCTTTGGATCATGGTTTTAAGGACCTTGTTGATAGCTTCAACTTGTCCATTAGCTTGAGGATAATACAGGGATGAGTTTTCATGGAGAAAACCCAACTTGGCATGCAACTCACTCATCATTTGGTTTTGAAAATGTGAACCATGATCAGTGACAAAGGCTTGTGGAACACCAAAGCGAGTGATGATGTGGTTAAAAAATAAAAGAGCTGCAGTACGACCATCATTCAGAAAGGTAGGCATAGCATCAACCCATTTTGTAAAGTAATCGACGATAACAATTATATAACCATGCCCCTCGACTGAGGTAGGATTACACTGCATGAAATCAATGCCCCATTTGGAAAAGGGGACGATGGCAATAATGGGATGTAGTGGATCCGGGTGGGTGCATGCCTTGTTATGAAAAACTTGGCAGGGTGGGAAATTTTTGACGGCCTCAATACAATCTTTGAAGATTGAGGGCCAAAAGTAACATGCACGTAAAATTTTCTGGGCTGTAGCCATCCTAGAAAGGTGACCACCACAAGATCCAAGGTGAGAGTCATTAAGAATGCGTTCAGCCTCTTCATAAGTCAAACATCGTCGTAGGATAGTATCAATACCATGATGATACAAAGTGTCACCGACGATAAGGTAGCGACATGAATGATGGCAGATACGACAACACTCTTCACGAGAGATATCAGGTTGAAAACGTTGGGTCTGGAGATAAAGAAGGATATCTCGATACCAAGGATCGGACGTGATGATGAGGAAAATAGTATCATTAGGGAGAGAATATTTGGGCTCAATATCATCATCAGCATGGGGAGAATCATAGATAATCTCCGCAACCACCAAAGATTTTTTAGCTTTGGACTCAACAAATTCGAGATCGAACTCTTGAAGGATGACAATCCATTTAGAATATTTTCCCCCAAGAACTTGACATGTCAGAATGTGATACATGGGGTTAGAGTCTGTGATAACCATGGTGGTGCGTAGCAAGATGTAGTGACAGAATATCTGGACAACGATGACGGCTGCCAGAGCCAACTTTTCAACATGTGAATATTAGAGCTCGGGACCAGATAGACTTTTGATCAAATAATATATCATGTGTTCCTCACCGATAGGGTCCTCTTGAACTAACACCATAGAAATAGTGGAAGTAGAGGCTGCTAAGTAAAGGATATAATCCTGCGTATAGTTCGGAGGATGCAACAGAGGTGCATTGGTCAATGCATGCTTAAGAGAAGCAAAAGATCATTGAGCAGTGTCATCCCAGATGAAAGGGGTGTCTTTCTGCAACAATCACATAAATCCTTTGGTAATCTCAACGTAGTTACAAATGAAATGACAAAGAAAGTTTGATTTCCCCTGCAAACTTTAGAGTTGTGTCAGATAATTAGGTGGAGGTAAAGATAGGATAGCTCTAATATTTAAGGGATCCACCCTCATCCCATCCTTGGAGACAACAAAGCCAAGGAGTCGGCATGATTCGACAGCAAAAATACATTTCTGTGGGTTCAAACGAATATGGTAGAACCGACATCGAAGAAAAATCACCTGTAGATGACCAAAATGGTCTGATCGACTGGATGAGTGGGCAGGTAAGTCGTCGAGGTAAGGTTCCACAATATGTTTGATATCGTGGAAAGAATATGACATGGCTTGTTAGAATGTAGCACCAACATTTTTAAGGCCAAATGGTAGTTTCCGATAAGAGAAAGTTACCCATGGGAAGATGAAGGTTGTCTTATGCTAATCAACAGGTAAAATGTCAATCTGGTTGTACCCTGAGAAGCCATCCATAAAAGAGAAAATTACGCTATGAGCGAAATTATCAATAATCTGGTCAATGAATGGCGTAGGGTAGTTGTCTTTCGGACAAGCCTTATTGAGATATCTATAATCAACAAAGACGCGAATGGTCCCTTGTTTCTTAGTAACTGAAACAATGTTCGAAACCCATTCCGTCAAGGGGACAAGATAAATGAAGCCATATTTCAATAATTTCTCAACTTCTTCCTTAATAGTCACGGTCTTCTTGGGATGGACTGGGCGGAGTTTCTATCGAACATTTTTTACACCTGGGTAGTTTTTAATCTCGTGCACAATGATCGAAGGATCTATCCCTGGCATTTCCTCATATCTCCAAGTGAAGACATCGCGTAATTATTTAAATAAAGTGGTATAAGAAACCTCTTCCTTGCGCGAACAATTAACACCGAGATTAATATTTTCCATGACACCTTCCTTGATTGAAATGTCAATAACGACTGTAGAGTTAATGTTGCCCAAATTCCTCTCAGAAAGAGTATCTTGAGTGAGGATGGGAGATTGTGGAAAATCGACAACATCACGAGGGAAGACAGAGTGTATGTCTTCTTGAATTTCTTCGAGAGGTGGAAGAAAAGAGGATCTATTATGGATATCATCCCAAGGTACTTTGTCGATACTCAACATTTCCATTATAGATTCATCGGAAGGAAAAATTTGGGAAATGTAGTCGAACGCAGACGTCAAGGAATTTAACCATGATGGCATCGAGTAGGTGTTGGGTGCCAAGAGATGTTGGTCATCCGAAGAGGGTGAGGCTGATTGAATAGAAACATATAAATCCTGAGCTAGACTAAGTGGCATGGTGTCACCTAGAACATCGAACTCTAGAGGACTAGGTACAATCCAGGGATTAGATGATTCCAAAGACTGATAAGTCATAGTCGAAATCATATTGACTGTGGAAATATGATGCATGGTAGGAGGAAGTGGTGCAGGGAAGGTACCCATGAGGGTGGAATCTTTTAACAAGCCTACACCAACCCTTCATACATAATCTTATAATCTCCCAAGAATGGAATATTGTTGGTAGCGGGAGCATGAGCGTCAGGTGTACATAAATCTAACTGATCCCTAGTGACAATTTTTCCCTGATGAGGAAATTATACACATCGAAACACCGACAAAGCAACGACAGTCATAGCATAAAACCAACTTCTTCCAAGTAACAAGTTGTAATTGAGAGGAGCATCGACCACCTCGACATCAACAATAACATTTTTTCCACCTAACTAGATGACTAAGGACTGTAATAGTCTATGAGGATGAAAACCTCACCCATCGAATGCACGCAACATCGTTGGGGATTTGTTAAGTGCAGGTGATTTCAAGATTTTCCAGTAGGATAAAGACATGACACAAGTAGAGTCTCCCTCATCCAAAATAGTTCGATGAATTTGTTGATTGTGAACAACAACATCAACTTGGAAAGCAAGTTAGTGAGAGAGTCGAGATGTAAAATTATCCAGGTTAAACATGATATTGTTGGATGACTCAGGATAAAAAGTGCCAATAGTGGTCAAGAGTGTTCTACGTTGACTGGGGCAGTGTTGTAGAACTTCTAACACAGACATAACACACGGTGATTGAGACAAATATTCAACAATGTTGTAGTTCTGGGAAGCACGCGAACTAGGATTAAAGGTAGATTTACAGATAGTGCTCTTAGGATGGCGTACTATAGAGTTGAATGTAGGTTTCTCGTTATGAAGCGATCCAGACGGAGGACTGATAGATGGAGGGCTAACAGAGGATGGTGATGGATCCAGTAAAGAACCATTAATGACCTTTCCTTTGTCAGGTTTAACTGGTGTGTCTTAGGTCGAAGAGCGGGTGGTTAAATCAATCCCATTAAATAGATATATATGGGCACTTGTCGAGGCTTCATCATGAGAAGGGTGGCTGGAACTGCCCCCTGGAGAGGGGGTTTGAGAAACTATAGATTGCTGCTAAGGAAAAGGCTAAGTAAGCACAACGGGTTGGGTTGAAAAGTTTGGCCACTTTATCGTGATGTGGAAAGTCTCGAATGTAGTAATCGTCACCACAAATAAGACATGGGAACTTTGGTTTCCGCTGTGGTTTCTTTTCGTTATCAAGTGGTGGGTTTTGAGCTTTAGGTTGTTCATTGTTATTATTCTTTTTGTTTTTGTTCTTTGTCTTTTTCTTACCTCCAGATTGTTGTGAAGGGGCAGACTGAACTGCATTCACCTCAAAGATTTGGGTATGAGAGGAGGTAAAGGAGGGTGTGGTCGAACTAGGAGTGGATGTGGAAGTAGATCGAGGTGTAGCTCCATTCGACTAGGATACTGATTGAGTTTTGACGGAACCAATAACGCCATCCGCATGCGATGAGGATGAAGGTTTAGATGGATTGTTAGTGGCACAGGTAGAATTTGGAATCAACTCATATAAAGTACCAAATTGTGCATAGACCAAATCTAAGTACTGGGCCCTGGAAATGGCTTATTCTTCAGTAACAATTCCACCCATAGTGATGTCATGAGCAATCGGGGGTAAAAGTGATTTGGTAAACCATTCTGCCAATAATTGATCAGGAATGATCACTTTGATCAAACTTCGTCGTCGTCTCCACTCATGAATATGATCAAAGATATGCATAGAGTTGGTCTGACGAAGGGAGGTCAAGAGTTCGATACATGTATCGTATTGAATGGGTAGTTGGAAGTGTGTGAAAAAGGACATGGAAAGGGAGTTGAAGTCTTGGAAAGAACCATGTGGCAGTGCAATATACCACTTGGCTGCTGAGCCCATAAGTGTTCACTGGAAAAGATGCAAACGTATAGAATCGTCCATTAAGGAGTTTGATGAACACCACAAATGGCAATTCATCACATGGTTATTTGGGTCTTCTCCAGGTTTACCGTCAAATTTTGGAATATCAGAAGGGAGTTTAGCTGGAATCACTGGCTAGAAAGGATAATGCAGGATAAGATCATTGGTCAACCGAGACAAGTCTAGGAGATCCAGAGTAGCAAGAAATGATAGCTGTCGGTTAACCTGCGGGTGATACTGGTGTGGCATAGGGACACCAGAAAGACCGTAAACTGGGTTAGGTGGATAATTGTAACCAGTGGGTCCTCCTGCATAGGGTTGTTGCTGACCAGAGTAAACATGATTCGAGGAGGGTTGAGAAACATGTGCGAGCGGAGGATAACCAAATGGGTTTTGAGGATTATAATTTGGATTTGGTGTTTTCCCATAGGGGTAAACATTTTTTCCATAAGGAGGATATAAATTAGTCCCTTGAGAAAGATGAGGTTTTTGTAGACCTTGAGGATTATGTCCCCCAGAGAACTGTGGGTTTCCTGGGAAAGGGATGTTCCACGTATTGGGCGTTGTAGATGCATTATGTCCAGAAGGTTGATGATGGGATCCAGTTTGAGGCTACCCCCCAACATGAGGTTTCCCCCCAACATGAGGTTTTCCCCCAAATGGAGGTTTCCCCCCAAATGGAGGTTGCCCTCCAAACGGAGGTTGCCCTCCGAAAGGAGGTTTCCCCCCAAACGGAGGTTGCCCCTCAGCATGAGGTTGAGTCCTTGGAATTTGGAAACCAGACGTAAATGACTGACCGGTGCCACTTAATTGATTAGAGCCACCAAGACCGGTCCCTCCGGGTTGTTGTATAGGTATAGAACTTCCGAGTATAACTTGGGTAGTGTTGACAATGGAAGAATTCAATGCTCTCTACCCAAGGGGAAGTGACGAAGAAGGCCTAGATGAAATTGGTGTACCAATGGGAGCTTGGATAACCACCACATTACCGGTGAGAATAATCACAACGTGAGGAACTATAGTTGAATGGGCCATTTGGAGATAAATAGTGGAACTTGGACCAATAGACTACATGTTTGGACCAACAGACAGTGTGGTTGAAATAACGGTTGTACTAGTAAAATGATCTAAAGGTACGGTGTATGTAACATATGTTTCAGGTATTTTGGATATAACATGTATATAAACACCTATTCCTAATCTGTAAAGGTCTTGCACCGTGCAAGGTGAGCTACGAACTATGTCAGCAATCCAAAGGGGGTCTCCGACTTGAGGGCCCAAATGAGACCCGGTCGGGATGCTAGAAGGATCAATGACAACAAGTTCTCCAGCTGAATTCAGCTGGAGAAAACACCTTTCATATCTCGCAGGAATGCGGAAAGCCTCCATAGAATCTGTAACAATTCAAAAATTTTCTAAAGAGGTGGAAACTTCCTCCTGTGAGGTTATAATGTCATGGACCTCGCTTTGTTGAGGAGAGCCCTCCATAGAATGAGGGGGTAAAGGGGTAGAATCCTCCATATTTTTTGGGGGAAGTCCCTGTACCCTACGCAAATGATGTGGAGGGTCGATGTTGGCGGAGAAAATTCGACGAAAAAAATCTATGGCCAACTAACAAAAAAAACCCAGCATGCACTAATGAAATCTAGGAATCAAACCAAGCAAACAAAACCTTCTTTCGATGATCGTACTAGTTGGTGATGAAATCCAACATCGCGCGATCAAGTCAAGAAGGGGCTAGGATATGGTGGAATAGTTACGATGGTGACCTGCTTAATGGACTTGCGCCTTGGTGCAAGCTTCCACATAGTAATTGTGGATTTACCCTCCAAGGAGACCGAGTGAGTTTGACCAACGTCTGTTCCAGGTACAGTGAGACTTCCCTTCACCATCACCTTGTGTAAGTACCTAAAGATTATGGCTACTAAGGACACCAACTCGTAGTCAACCCCTGGGCGGGTACAGTCGACAGTCTATTCTGAACGTATGAGCAGGATAACAAGTTCGAAATCCTTCAAGAGAACTGAGGACAAGTGGACCAGTAGAACTCCAGAGGACCCCGAATGGATTAGGAGCTCACGAAGCACCGAGACCAAATGAAACCAGCTGAAACTCAAGAAGAACCATCAATATACGATCCGACCACTACAAACGGTTGAACCACAGAGGGATAATCTCCATAACTCTCCCGAATGCGACCTCATGTGTAACCCCTATGTGAGAGGGGGATCCCAGAAAGCCTATAAGACGATTGGATTTTCTCTCCCTATCGCAAGATGCTAATGTTTGTTTTGAATACTTTGGAGAGTTGTACTCACAGCCTAATCTAAAGTGATAATCCTAGTCTAATGTTGGTGGAAGATTCTAAAAACAAAAAGTTCTAGACCAATTTTAATTAGTGTTAATTTTGCAACTGTTCTTTACTAAAGGGTGTATGAAAGTGAAACTGATGGTATTATGACTCAATCCCCCAAAAATGCATAAGAAATGATAAGCAGTCTTTTCTTTCAATGAATTCCTATTTAAGGGAAAGAGAAGAATGTTCTTCTCACTGTCAAACACTAAGATGCAGAATCCTCAATCAATTGTTTCTTAATCAAATCTAGTATAATGTTAAAGATTTCATAGAATTCCTTTCTAATATCCAAAAACAATCATAAAAAATGTATCCTTTTGCTTTATGTGTGAATGATAATCAATCTGATGTAAAGCTTCCTATGTCATTCAGACTTTAAGATCAACGAGATTCAGACAATTAGAAGCAAGTTTCACACAAACAAAAACAAACTCTCGTCATGATTAAACAAGAAAGACAAAGATAAAAAAACTTGCAAAAAGAAAACCAAAAACTCAAAAAGAAGGAAAAAGGCTTGGACAAGATGACCTCAAAGATCAAATGGAATGGTGCATAGACCTTTGAATTTCCTCACAAAAGATTCCACTCAGTAAGATAAGTGAGAGGAAAATAGTAAGTTGACTCTAAATCGTCAAAGACAAAGAGTGACTTCAAGGTAAGGAAAAAACATCAAAATTCCAAACAAAAGGTGGTCAATTCTTAGAAAATAGAGTGTTGAAGGCCAAGACCAAGATGTACCGAGGTTGTAAGACTCCTGTGCAAGTGCCAAAAGAAAGAAATGAACTCAAAGAATGAAACCCTAGAAGACTTTTAACAGAAAGGGGCAATGCTCTGGTGTAAAGGGAACCAAGGTGTTCCAACTCTCTGTGTAAGACCATCAAGGAGCGCCCGTGCTTTGGTAGAAGAGGTAGGGGGTGTTGGCCACTAAAAATTCAGAAAAATGCCTAGAAAATAAAAAACTCAAGCAAACTCAGACAATCAAAGTGGATATGATGAAATAAAGAGACAATCAATAGATCTAAGAATCAGAGACATGGTATGGAGAAGGTCAAAGAATGAGCAAAGGCTAAAACAAGACCTAGGAAAGGAAACAAAAATCAAGGTCCCTCCCCAGTGGAGTCACCAATTTCTGTTACAGGATAATCCCCTTGCGGATAATTGGATTTCCTCTTGGATACTAGACCCCTATGACCAAGACAAAAAAGTGTTATTGTGGACACTGACTTTCCTTTGCATAAAGCTAAACTATTCAAAGAAGAAGAAGGAAGAAGGGTAAATACCTTTTATCGACGTTTGTTCTTGCTCGATCTAGGTTGATCTTGATCTCCAAGTTCTTCATAAGGTCCTGAAATACAATGAGAAACAACAATGATACTTCCTACTCTACCATGATTAACTTCATAATGGATCTATGAAAGAAACAAGTTCATGAAACGTACATAAACTTTAAAGGAAACAGACCAAGCATAGATTTATATTAATGAAAACAAAGTGAAATGATTACAGCCATGGATGTAGGTGCATCAGCTTCACCAAGCTCTCTTTGTCTAGACCCTTGCTCAAATAATCCACACACAGAATGCCGATGCTTCAATGATATCTCCCTTATGAGATCATAAGTTTGATGCTTCACAATGTCTCCCCTTTCACCATGAAGAGGCCTCCTTATATAGGCTTGGAGAGTCCTAACCACTTAAGATATTCTTGGGATAAGTTGAGGATTCTTCTCCTTTAGTTGTGGATCTTCCCTGAGATCGATGCTTGACCTCAGATCCGAATCCAAACAACTCCAGATATGAAGGGATTCTTCCTTGATTTCCCTCAACAATCAAAAAATTCGCTCAAAAAAGGCCAACGCTCCCTCATAATGGGGCACAGAGCATTGGAACGCTCCCCCAAAAGAGGTCACAGAGTGTTGACACTCCCTGACAGTGTATAGGGGAGAAATGCCTTCCAAAATTGTTTTTTTAGTGGTTTTCTCAGTGGAAAAAGACTTGTACTCTTTGTCAAATGACTTCTCCTCTTCAAAACCAGTCTTTTGAGGT
Source organism: Picea engelmannii (assembly GCA_009831015.1). NCBI lineage: Eukaryota > Viridiplantae > Streptophyta > Pinopsida > Pinales > Pinaceae > Picea > Picea engelmannii. The sequence goes on along the minus strand of ML779007.1, from coordinate 708,587 downwards.
GTCTTGTAAGTGTTCTTGATAATGTCGTCTGAGACACAACATATGCAAGACGACAATATGATATTTGTGACACTTGTGGGCAAAATGCGACACTTGCGACATTCGGTAATGACGACACTAGGCCATCATCACAATGAGTAATTTTGATGTGTAATAGTGACAGTTGGTTCCTCAACTTATTCTGGTCGAGCCTCTGGTCACTGCTAGATACCAAGCTCACCAAATCCATTGCCTTCCACCCCCAGATAGATGACCAAACTAAGGTCGTCAATTGGATGTTCATACATATCCTACACATGTACAATTCAAAAAACCCCCGCACATGGGATGAGAGTATTCCCTATGTCCAACATAGCTACAACTGATCCCTTCATAGCTCAACTGGCCACAACCCCTTTCAGGTGGGGTTGGGATTCCAACCATTGGGCCCCATGGATGTTGCACTACCCCTGGCGACCACCTCGACTGATTCATCCCCTGCTCCACCAGAAGATGACAAAGCCACCTGGTTCATTGAGAGGATCTAGCACATCGGCCAACATGTTCAGGATATTCTACAAATGTCTAATGCCAAGTACAAGAAACACCATGATCAACATCGAGTGCCACATAAGTTTCATGTGGGCAACAAAGTTTGGTTGCATTTGCAGAAAGAATGCCTTACAGGGCCCCATCAGAATCTTCGCCCACTCCATTATGGGTTGTACACCATCACCAAGGCTATGGGTGACAATGCTTTTTAGCTCAACATTTCACCCTTCCTTGGTCTGCATCCAGTCTTCAATGTGGCTCTCCTTCAACCATATTTTCCACCATTATTGGACACCTCAGAGATAGCAGAGCAGTTGACACCAATAGAGCTCCACCCTGACTGCATGCAACATGCATCCAGTGATCATAATGTGGACACACAAATCAAGGGCACTTGACATCAAAGGATCCAACTTTATCAAGTCATCAAAGAAGGGCAATTCCTGCACCAAGGCAAGTGGCTCACCCGAGGCCAAATTCAGCAGAAATTTCCTCATCTGATGGGGGACCTCAACACAATGGAGACCATTGATTACTAATGAGGGAGGATTGATCTAGGTGGATATCAGTGGCCACACACCTATTCCACTGGCTTGAAAAATAGTTTTCCATCTTGGAAGTTTTTCGACAATTTTTTGGGTTCCAAACTTTCGGGGCTGTTTTGAGGCCCTAAACGACATTTTTTGGGGATTTGGGGCCCAATTGATTATTGGAGGCACCGACTTGGGCCAGTCAAAAATTGTTCTTCTCAGTTAGACCTTTCCAATGGGCTATCGTGCACCAAAACGAAGATCGTATGTAAAAGTTACGACCCTGGGAAGTTGATGTACTAACTTACCCAAACGGGGCCCACATGAATTTTGGTGCTTCATCTCCTAGGGTTAGGTTTTTGACATTCATGTTTATTGTAAAAGGTCTTGAGAGCCTCATTGTAACCATCTTATTGCGAATGAGCACAACCCTCACTTCTCTTCTCAGAGATAAGCGACCACCATTCCATCAAGCTTGTTTTCTGCTACATTTTACAGTTTCAACTTAGTTCCTTATTGAATAGAAAACATATTTTACCGTATCTCTGTTATTTTGTGTTAAACATCTTTTAATAATCTATATTAATTTTGTTCTGCTCATAAAATCCGGATCACTTACCACTGACAAGTGATAGTGTTGGTAAATGGTAATGTGTGATCCATATTTTATGAGCAGAACAAAATGAATACATATCTATTTTATTAACACATAGATACAATGAACAATAACAAATATACCATAAAACTTGTCTTCTATTCAATAAAGAAATATGTTGAAACTGTAAAATGCAGACTAAAACAACCTTGCTAGAATGGTGGCGGCTTATCTCTAAGAAGATATGTGATGATTGCGCTCATTCAAAAGAAGATGAGTACAATGAGGCTCCAAAAGGCCTTTTTACATCAAACATGAATTCCAAAACCCTAGACATCCAAAAACCTAACCCTAGGAGATGAAGCGCCACAAGTCATGTGGGCTCCATTGGGGTAAGTTGGTACATTAACTTCTCGGGGCCATAACTTTTGCATACAGTCTTCGTTTTAGGTACACGATAGCCCGTTGGAAAGGTCTATCTGAGGAATACACATTATTCCATCACAATGTGACTTAGTCTGTAGTCTAATTGTGACGGGCCCAAAAAGCGTTGTTTAAGGCCTCAAAACGACCCCATAAGTTTAGGACCTGAAAAGCTAAAAAAAACTGCCAAGATGAAAACTGAAACTGCCAAGATGACATATGTATGTGAGCCAGTTGGAATAGATGGGTGGCCACTGATATCCACCTAGATCAATGTGATAATAAATATTGTAGCTTTTGAGATTACAAATCGATTGAATGTTATATTTTGTTTCAAAATTTTTCCATTCAAGCAATGTGTACATACACTGATGGTAATTGGTACCCTTAACGAATTCCAGAGATTAGTTTCTACCTCTACCCCATGATGTTTTTTTGTGAGGATTCTAGTAACAAAGGAAAGTATGACTCGAGTTCATTGTATACATATTCCTACACTGGTTACTCTAATCATGATTTTAACTCTTATATATATATATATAATGGGATCCTTATCCAAACTTTATAGAAAAATTCAAATTCGAATCAAACCTAATCGAACCCAATTTCAAACCCAGATCGTCTATAACCCTTAACTTGTTTCTGGTATATCATTATTCCCAATGTTCATTGTTGTAATCCATAGTTATTTGGCATTATAGTGATCGTAAAACTAAACCCAACTTAAGATTAAAGAGAACATGCCATAATTATATCTCTTAACAACCAATCTAGCTATAATATTAAGATCGTTCGTTCAGGCGTTGACTGTGTATTACTTCCACTTTGACTTACCCTTATGCACCCATTTAACCAAAGTTTGGAAAAAGGCTAATTAAAATTGAATTTCAAATATCATTTATCTGCTTTGTTATTGGCCAAAACATTAGATGTCTTATTGCTGCCTTCACACCTCCCAATGTTATTGTAATAAAAATTTTACCTACCATTTTTGTAAGGGGAAACACATTCCTTGGTAATGTTATTGTAATAAACATTTTACTTGAAGTTATTTGACATGTTCTGACCATGTTGCGGTCTAAGTGATTTGATAGACCCACTTATTCACCACCTCACCGCCCTGTAGTTGGTGTCAGTCTTACCATTGCCACCACCCCCTTCCACCACCACTCTCATCTACTGCCACCATGAACTAACATCATTCAAGAGGATTTAGATCAAGAACTAAGGGTTGTCAAGGATGAGTTCTACATTGCTCCGATGAAATCTTTATCGGTTGTTGGTGTTGCTACCAAAGAGCAGATGTCTGAGTTAGTCTTGCCCTTAGATGTCTTGGTATGTTCCTGCATTCATTTTTTCTGTTGTGTTATTCTTGGAGGCTATTTTGGCCTTCAGTTTTGTGGATTAGTTTCTCTATCTTTTGGATCTAATCTCTTTGTTTTACAACACAACATGTACGCGTCATATGGAAACTTTTGAAACTCCTCACGATGAACTCAAACCGTTGTCTCGCATTTCAACTATGGTCAGAGAAGTGGTAAGGGCTATGTGCTCATTACAATTCCTAATTCATGATTCAATGCTGTGATCATGATGAAACACTTGGTGCAATTTCTGTATTTGGCCGGGAGTATGGGTTGCAACATTTTTAGGTATATTTCTAATGCTCTCAAGCAGTTTGTATTGTTTAAATGTTGCTTATAAAATGTGTGATAAGGTTCAAAATATATGGAAGCACGACAATCAATTAAACAATTTTCCATGTTCTTCAGAGGCATTCTGCTGGACAAGGGTTAGAGAAACAAAGGCATGTTTATTACACATAGAATATTTGAAAGTTGTTATTCGATAGGACATTGGTTTTTTTCCATACCAAAGGAACACATGTTGTTGAGGTGGTCAACAGTGTTTACAATGGCACTGTCGTCATATAGGATACCCTAAATGAAAATGTCTTATTCTGAGAACCCACCAATATCGAAGCAATAGTTTAAGTAATTAACAAAAAGTGTGGTTGACATAGGCCTATAGGCATGTAGAAAATATAAAACAGAATCCCAATATGTTCATTCTTCATCAAAAGTTTTGTTAAAGTTCCCCTCCCTTCCTTGAAAGAGATATTTTAACAAATTGAATTAAGACTCATTGCATACAAACAATAAATACTCATCCAATGTTGTTATGACTCTGGTCTGAACGAGCCCTTCCCAAAAGGTTCCAAATGGGTAATTATTCAAATCTTATGTGTTTTTAACTACGCTTATTTGAATAGGTAGTATATGTTTATTCGATGGTTTAAACTGGTCGAATTCCAACGTGTTTCAAGTTCCCAATTTCATCATGAATTTGACATATTTCACTTCTTGCTATGGGGTGAGTTTTTCTTTGGCATGGAAATTGGCTTTGGTGACATTTCCACTGGTCACTTTAGTTATTGTACCCGGACTGATATACGGTCGAACCATGATGGGTGTAGCGAAAATAATCCATGCAGAATATAATAAGTCGAGTATGATTGCAAAGCAAGCCATTTTTTCTATTAGAACTATTTATTCTTTCATCGGAGAACAGAAGGCTATGGAAAAATTTTCAGTTGCACTCAATGGAACAATAAAACTTGGGCTTAGATCAGGCCTGACAAAAGGGGTTGCCATAGGCGACACCCCATCAATGTGTTTTGGCTTGTGGGCATTCATGGCGTGGCATGAAGCAAGTTGGTGATGGATGGCAAAGCCAGCCTAGGAGATGTTTTTTCTGCAGGCTTCTATGTGATCTTTGGTGGATTGTAAACTGCCCATACCATGATAATTAATGGGAAGAGGGACCTGCATGACCATTCTTAGGCTCTGGAAATTGAATTTGGATGATTGAGAAGTAGTAATAGGGATTTCAGGATGAGCTCTAGTTCACCGACAAAATAATTTTTTTCTTTAGAAAAACTTGATCGTAATTTGAAAACTTACTATGATATCAAAACCCTCCTGGATGAAGGCCACACCAACAATCTAATTGATGTCAAGCATTTTGTCAAACACTTTGCATTCTAACATTTCTTAAAAACATTGGCAAGCATCCAATTGTTCGTTGAATTTTTCCATGCCTTTACATATGCAACATGATATTCACCACAGAGTAATTGCAGTACATTCCAATCCTTGGGATTGTATTAGGCAAGGGTGACACTGAGGAAGGAGCCCTTGTCATCATTAGTGTTCATGCAACCGTTTTTGTGCCTGCCGTAGAAATCAATCACCTCCATGATAGATTTTCGTTAAACATTTTCCATCTACCAGACATGGTTAAGCAACACCTTCCCTCTATCGTCTATGCTTGGACTAGGTTATTTTCATTTCCTCCAACTGAACCCTAGACTTGATTAGAGCTCAATTACCAGGGTTTTGGTTTTCTTTTTCATTCATGGAGGTCCGCCCACCCTCCCTCCATCATTCATAGGTGGATGAAATTATTTTGTGTTCATGGACTTGTGTCTTGTTTTATGGATAGGTTCTTTAGAAGACGATGGCCAAGTGGCATTGAAGAATTGTCTTTACTTTTTGTTTTAAGTCTTTTAATTAATCCATATCAATACTAATTGCACTCGTTGTCATTTTCTTACAAGCTATGTTCGCAATATATATTTTTTGCAAAGTGATGTACATAAAATAAATTATAACATGACTTTTCTTTTGTGTTTCTTGGCCATTTGGTTAGGAAACTGCAAAATAAGTTGTGTTTCGATGGAATTTAGAACATCCATGAAGCATTATAATCTTCCGCATCAAATGCCTTTCCGGCCTTGAAAGATTTTGTGATTTTGGGGGATTTAGAAGAACACTTTCGCATCAACTAGCCCATGTAGCTGCAAAAGATAGTGTGATTTGACGACATTTAGAACATCCATCAACATGCAGAATGTTAAATTAAATATAAATAGTTTATGTAGATAGTCATTTTAACGGAGTTTCTCTAATACCTGTAACAACCCTGGTTAAATAGATGCTTAGGGATAATTAATTGTCTTAATATGGTTTTAGTTAAACAATGATTAGTATTAATAATATTATTTATTTATTAATTAATTGTTTACAACTTTTGATTGATTGATTAATTAATTAATTGATTACATATCACATTCAATGACATGGGTAATAAATTAAGGGGCTTAATAACTTTAATTTAATCATTTTGAAACTTACGTATGACAGGAGGGGATAAGGTAATAAAGGAGGGGATAAGATAATAAAGGAGGGGATAAGGTAATTAATGGAGGGGAGGAGAGTCAGTGAAGGGGGATATATGACGAGGAAGAGTCCTACGGGAGAGGGCATTATGAAAATTGGGGGAAGGAGCATGATTGACAGCAGGTCTGTATTTTCTAAGGTTTGTATTTCTGTTGGACATCTTCTGGTTTGAGGGATTATGTTCTGGAGTTTTGGTGAACCATTGCAGGGGGCACCGGGTTGCTGGTGGTTTTGGGCACGAGGGCCAGGATTCCTTACGGTATCCTGGAGCTAGGGAGCCGGACAGGCTACTGCTAGCTGGCTGGGTGGTTAGTTGGTTTGGACAGAGTTTGGTCAAGCAGCAGGCTGGGCAACACATTCAGAGAGGACAACCATATCAGGGGGAGTGAGTTAGCATTAGAAAGAGGTATTTATTTATGAATTTGTTGAGTTATGCGATGATTACGTAAGTTATTTTCATGCCATAAATAAAATTTAAATTCTGCTGAATATTATATGCTTATATGATGGTTAATGAATTACTTATGCAATGAGAAAGGAATTTCATGTTTAATTGTATGAAATTTTTTGGGTTTAATTAAGTTAAGTCACTACACATGGTATCAGAGCCCTGGTTCAAAATCTAGAGCCAAGGGCCTACCTACCCACCCAAAAATTTAAACAAACCCCACCTAGAAATTTAAACACCCTGAAACTCTCTAAAATTTGTAAATCTGGGCCTGAGGACCAAGCTCCAACTCCAGCTCCACCTAACCTGCAAGCCAAGCACATAATTTTTTTTTAACACAAATATAAATATAAATAATATACATATTGAAAATGTAAAGGAAGTAGAGGCCTTACACCTGGTAATATTGTATAGCAAATAATGTAATGACTCATCTAATTAGCTAAAAAAAATTAATTATGAACAACCCATAATTACCTTTCCATGTGACTTAACTACAATTAAGTCATATATATTTATACGTCAACAAGTAGTTATATAATAATAAATCTATCACAATGCATGTGTTATATATAGATCATGGCCCTTCTTTGTTTTCTTTTGTTACTACTCTAATATTGTAGTAATTAAAGAAATAAATAGATTTATTAATTTTCAATACACTATTATCTCCTACGTGGACAACTGGAGAACCCAAAACTTAGTGCTACTGAAACTTGAGTCTATTGTTTTGCATGCCTATCAGTCTAGCATAAATTAGAGGTATCTATTCGTTACTTCTAGCGCAACGATAGCACAACAATGTAAGCTTATCTCCTAACACGTCCAGTAACCAAATTAAGCCAATAATGATGCTGCCGCAGGCGTATTCACCTCATCTCCTGTTCCTACTCCACCCATGGCCATTGATTTCATCTCACTCCCCAATCTCATCTCATGCCAGCAGCCACAAGTGACACCTTTTAAGCATACAACCTCAACCTAAAATGAGGCCCTGAGAATTGTACCCCCAAGTGTAGGTGTAGGTGCCTTTTGGAATGGAAAGGAAACTAACTCCAAAAAAGTAACAATAGAAAGGAAGAAAATCAAAAAATGAAACACTATGAACTTAGGGACAAAACCTGTTAAAGTTGGGTACGCAATACCATTTGAAACAAATGGATTTTATTTGAAGCGAGAAGGGAGAATAATTATAGTATTTCAGTGTTAGGGCCTACAATAGGAATGCTTGCAGCCAGATTTATTAAAACCAAAGTTCTCTAGTTTTGTGATGTACTGCATTCATTGTCTAATCCAAAAATAGTGCAACTTTTTCAGTTTCTATGTGTATACAAAAACTAGCAGAATTCGGGTTTTTCTTCAAAGCAAACAGACATACAGCTTAAACATCTTTAAGGGAAGTATCATGATATTATGACAAGAAAAGCTACTGAAAATATACAGAAGCTAGAGAGAGAAAATATCTAAAGATGTTCATCTTCCATCATTCTTTCCAAATCTAATCAAAAGAGATTTTCCTAAATGGCATAAATAGTCTTGTTGCTTTAGTCTGCATGCAGTGGGCAGCTGGAACAACGGCCTAACATTGTTTGAAAGGTATAGTAGCATTTATTTCTTACGTCATTTGAAAAAATAAGATGAAATGCCTATTAATAATTATTAGTTGTAAATTTATGCTGAACTATTACCAACCTTGCAACATATTCTTTGTTTCCCTTCCCATGTCCTTTCATAATTTCTACTCGAACAATAAAACTCTAGTATTAGCAGTTACTTTTTCTACTATTCTTTTCTTCAATACCAGATTGACCAAATCAAGCTCTTAAAATCTCAAGAACTTCCTCCATTTTAACGTTTTTAACTGCAAGTAATACCATGGCATGATAAAGAACATCAGCCATTTCTGAAGCAGTGCGTGACTTGTCTTCATTGTCTTCTAATGTATGGCACAGTTCACTAGCTTCCTCACTGCAAATTTCAAAATAAGGTTGCATCACCAGAGCCAAGCACAAGTGGGTAACCTACACTCACTTCATCAACATCAGCTTGACATGTCATCAATGAATGTTTGTCTAGCTATACCTATTAACATCGCACATGCTAGAGATGCTACATTTTATCCAAACAAATTCTAAGAATCACAAGTCAAGCATACATAACAGTCAAGTTAGCAGCCAATTGAATTCACGTTCCTATGATAAATGCAACAGTAACTGGCAGGTGAAGCTACACATTCAGAGAGGCATAGCACCCGATGTTTAAAAGCCACTGTCATACAAACGGAGAACCATAAACCACAAAAATTACACAATATAGCACCAACCCACATAGCAATAAACCAGAAATCCAAAAATCATTTTCTAGGTTAGTTACATAAAAACCTAGAAAACCCATTTAAATCTCAAGTAGGACCCCAAAAGAAATCAGACAACTATATTATGATGAAGAATCTCCCTCATCTAAAATATTAAGAAAACCATAAATGAGATGAGACTAGGGCTGTCGCGCACTGTACAAACCAAAAAAACAAAAAACAAATGCTATACGAAGGGAGAAACCCACAAAGAAAATACAGTGCACAAGCACTCAAGCTGTCGAGAAGGAGGAGCCCACGAGGATGCCTTTGTGCACAACATGTCCATGAGCTGTCAATATAAGCACCCAACACAACACACAACCAAAACACAGTCGATACCAAGCGCCCACAAAACACAACCGAACGCACCAACACAAAGCTAAAACGCTCAAACGCACAAGCGCCGAGTCGAACAAGCCACGACCAAGAGAGGAGCCTGCAAGAGGCGTTTTATCTTGCACTAAAAAAACAAAAACAAACCCAAGCACAAGCGTCGAACACCAACACACAAATCATTCACCAAGAAACAATACAAGCCAACGACCAATGCCAGAAACCAAACACCTGGCAAACGAGGAGGAGAAGCCATGAGAGAAGGCCATGGCGGCCGACCGTGTAACCGGAAACCTCGCAAGAAGAAATAATGAGGAAACGAGAAATTAGGGTTAAGGAATAGTTTAGGGTTTAGGTATGAAGAGCTGGAGGAAATGAGGGTGACACGTGGGCTTCATGCGTGCTTGCCCTTTGTTTTAAAAAATTTTTTATTATTGTTTTTAAATTATTTGTTTAAATTTATATATGTTTTATATATAGGTTTAAATTTATTATTGTTTTATAAATAGGCACGTGACAAATTTATATATGTTTAAATTTATTATTGTTTTATAAATTAAAAAAATTTTATTATTTTTAAATTATTTGTTAAATTTATTTATTTATTATTTTCTTTAAAATGATAAAAAAAAAGAATATTAATAAATAAAGTTATAAAAAAAAAATGAAATGTTTTGGAGTCTATGGGTTTTGAACACACGACCACCCACCAAGCCCAAGCCTTGAGAAATGTTCCAACACCAATGCGCCCATGATATTACTTGTAGGTTAAATGTGTTATCACATGTGAGGATGAGTTTGAGTTTGAGTTAAATTTTATTGATTAAATTTTGTTGGAGAGGATGAGTTTTGAATTGGCGACCTATCCACCGAGTATAGAGCTTCCATCAAAGGCCGTACACCATTGCGCCATGATAGTAATGGCGGGTTAAATGTGTTGATAACATGCGAGAGAGTCGATAGTTTTCTTAGGCGAGAACATCAAGCTTAGATGCTTTAACCCTAACCTAGCCAATCCCCTAAAGAGAGTAACGTCTGTTTACAGACAAGTAAAGAAAAACTTACACCTAACCCTGTTTCTAGTTTAAGTTGCGCAAATTTGAAACATCCTTGAACTCACCCCGACAATTTTGGTTGATGCAGGTTAAATCATACAGGATGGTTAGGACTCAAGGGAATCGAGGCAGAGGAGCATCATCGCAGGCACCACCAACACCGCCAACGTCGCTGCCACCATCGCTCGAACTAGCTCTCATACTGCGCTCTTTGAAGGCCATAAATGAGACTTTAAAGGGGCGACAACGAACAGGGGGTGAAGTGGAGCCCCCACCAACTGGCACGGGTAATCCTGAAGTGTTAAGGGATTCAGGGGGAGGACCTCCACCCGAAGACATCACTCGAGAACTGCAAAAGATCAAACTTCTGGAGTTTGCCGGGGGTCACACCAGTGAATGCGCAGAAGCATGGTTGGAAGGCATGACAAGGTGTTTTGCCTTAAGGGACTATGCGTCCAACTCAAAGGCGAAGATAACGATTTTTCAGTTAAGAGACAGTGCCTTGAACTGGTGGGGCAACCTGGAAAGACAACTGCATCTTACCCAAGACACAGTATCTTGGGAACTTTTCAAGGAGAGGTTCTGAAGGAAATATCTACCAGCTTACTATGAGGAACAACAGATAGGAGCATTTCATGCTCTAGTACAGGGAAACAGGACCGTAGAAGAATATGAGATTAGGATTATGGAATTGGTCAAGTATGTTTCATACATGGATAATGACCAACGACAGGAAGAACGCTTTGTCTATGGGTTAAACCCTAAGATAAGGGCTATGGTGCAGATGTGGAAACCATCTTCAGTAGAAGAAGTTGTGGAAAATGCACGTTATGTGGATGAACACATGAACTTAATCGGAGGTATGAGACTGACCTTTCCACATCGTCCTGGATTCATGGGAAAGACCCCTAGGACATTTCCCAGGGGAGGAGGCTCAAGGCCACCTCCATATGGTAACAGAGTCACACTAAGGACAGTAGCTGCAGGGATTTCAATGGAAGTGAGTGCAACATCTTGTTAATCACCAACGACGTAGACAGGTCCATGGCCATCTCAGGGAACAACTAGTAGGGGCAGGGGTTCCAGGGGAAGGAACTCATTTCAGAGGCAGACACAGAACAATGCGCAGGTTCAATCCCGTGTTACCTGTTGGGGATGTGGAGGACCCCATTACCAGCATGACTGCCCAGAGTTACCATCAAGATTCATGCATAGAGAAAGAAAGGCCCCGATGGGAAGAGCAAGTAGCAGCCACCAGATTTACGCAACGGTTAATAATCGCTAGGCCGAACATCAATCCACGATGGTGGAGTCATCAGGTATGCTAAATCATATCAACGTTAATATTTTATTTGATTCTGGTGCTACAGATAGTTTCATTTCACCATCTGCATTAGAAAAGAGTGGGTTGGCAGCCTACGAGCACGGTGACTTTAAACAAGTCGAGATGGCTTTGGGGGAAAAACAAGCGGTAGGACCTAGTGTCGATATTTGTATAGTAGACCTGGGAGTGTGTACTACCAGGTTGAAGGTATACGTCATTGCTCTCGGGGCGTACGACCTAATCATTGGAATGGATTGGTTAGAAGCTCATCGAGCTTTGGTAGATTGCTTCACAAAAAGGGTGCTTTGTGTCAACGATGAAGGAAGATCAGTTGAGATCCAGGGTGTACGGAGAAGGGTGTCATTACGCTTTATCTCAACTATGAAGGTTAAGTGATGTTTGAGGCAAGGGTGTCGACTATATGTAGTGGAAGCAGTGAATGAAAGGAAGGGGCCCTCATTAGATCAGTACCCGGTGTTGTCAGAATTTAAGGATGTTTTGCCGAACGAGTTGCCAGGGTTACCTCCTGAGAGGGAGCTTGATTTTACTATTGAGCTAAAACCTGGTGCAGAACCAATTTCCAAGACCCCATATCGGATGATAGCACCAGAACTTTGTGAGTTGCAAATGAAGTTGAAGGAGTTGTTAGACTTAGGGATAATAAGGCTGAGTGTTTCTCCTTGGGGTGCACCAGTAATTTTTGTAAAGAAGAAGGATGGTTCCTTACGACTGTGTATAGATTACAGGGACTTGAATCGTGCTACAATGAAAAATAGGTACCCAATGCCATGAATAGATGACCTCTTCGATCAGATGAAAGGAGCAATGGTATTCTCAAAGATCGATTTGTGATCCGGGTATCATCAGTTAAGGATTAAGGAAGGCGATATCCCAAAAACTGCCTTTCGAACTCAGTTTGGACATTACGAGTTTGTTGTAGTACCTTTTGGATTGACCAATGCGCCAGTAGTATTCATGAGCCTCATGAATGGCGTATTCCGGAAGTACTTAGACCGTTTTGTACAAGTCTTTCTAGATGACATCCTCATCTATTCCAAGAATGAAAGAGAACACGAAGAACACTTACGAGTAGTGTTGTCCTGCCTTAGAGAGAACAAATTGTATGGGAAGTTGTCGAAGTGTTCCTCCTTCGAGAGAGAGATACACTATTTAGGTCATATCATTTCCGGCGAAGGAATCTCTGTGGACCCAGAAAAGGTAAAGGCCATTATGGAGTGGCCAGTGCCGAAAAATGCCCATGAGGTGAGAAGCTTCATGGGACTAGCAGGTTATTATAAGAGATTTGTGGAAGGATTCTCCAAAATAG
>ML779007.1:659337-669352 GCA_009831015.1 Picea engelmannii | reverse complement strand
ATATATATGTTGCAACACACATGAAAAAGGAACACACACACACACACACACACACGCACACAAAATATAGAGTAACACTACACAGAGTTAACCACAATATGAAGATTTGAAATTCATACAGTAAGATAAACCCATTTAAATATATGGACATTAAAATACATAGTATATAACACTACACAAAGTTAACCATAATATGCAGATTTCAAATTCTTATAGTAAGATGAACCTATTTAAATATATGGACATTAAAACAAACAATAGATAAACAAGCCTGTGAAGGTCACTTATCTTTTATGCAAAGTCACCATCTACGTGAAGGACTCAGACGTTCCTCCTAGCCATAGATTTTGTCGCTCATAATCTTTCAGCGACAGGTCACCACTGAGCTAGGGCTTAAACTCCACAGGAAAAGGGTTCCTATCACCAGAATATGGTATGATATTCAGCAAAAGACTTCATCTAAGGTGTCGATTGCTGCAACTAGCCTACAATCCCTCATTCCCCGCATTCATGTCTCACCCAAGGAAGTTGTTCCCCTTCTCTGCTCAATAGTCCTTCGACTGCCCCACTTCCCTTCTGGGGCTTCAACAACAGGCTAGAAATGAAGTCTCAGAGTCGTGTATCTAATGACCAATGCACCAGGGAACAACTACCAACAAACTCTCACCTAAAGAGAATGCCCATGGGCCTGACAATCCACCTCTTCAATAGTAAATCTCTCAGTTAGAGAGAATGTTCATGGGCCTGACAACCCACCTCTTTGACAATAACAAGTCTTCCCATGCACAAGGTTAAGCACTGACAATAAGTTACAAAAAAATATGTATTCCTTTGCAGAGGAAATCCATCTAAATGATTTTAGAATGAGTGATCCTCCCCCAATTACACTAAGGCCAACAATATATATTGCATGCCTTCAAATCGACACTTGTCACCTTCATAAGTAGCTTTATCCACTTGGTGACTTGTTCCCTACCCTCGGGAACTTAGGATAAATACATATCCATAAATTAAACTTTCCGAAATATTAATAAAATATTACCTTAACTTAACCTCCCCCTTTTTACTTTTCCATGGATTTTAGCCCCCCGTCTCTTTTTGTCCGAGTTGAGTCTGTGTGTAGTGATGTGATTATATTAACAATCTTGAGGGTGATTAGATTTAAAATGAAGGTGCACTATCCTTTTGCATCCAGGCTCACCATCCTTAAAACACAATCATATATACAAAGGCTCTCTGGCGTCAAAACTGCACACTTAATCCGGTGTGCGTAAAAATCTAAGATGTGTGCACTCTTCCTTTGGTGCACCATCTTCACACACTTACACAGGTGCACGCTACACTATAAAATGTGCACATTCTTGCTTTGATGCACAATCCTCGTGCAATTACCAAACTATGGGATGTGCGCACAAAACTGAATCCAAGACTTGATACCAATATCTCACCAACTTATATAAATACATTTATATTTACATTTACAGTTAGGGTTCAGCCTAGGGGTATTACATTCCCCTCTCCCTTATTTATGCACTGTCCTCAGTGCATTACATACACATGTGCAATAAAAAAATTCACAAGTCTTGAAAAAGATGCAGATACTCTGACCACATAGCATCCTCATGTTCCCAGGTTACATCTTCAGGATCGTAATAGGTCCATTGGACCTTTACTAGTCCTACTACGTGATTCCAAAGCATCTTGACTTTCCAATCCAATATGAACACTGGTTGAACTCAGAAGTCACCCTCTTGCTCCACTTAAATCACATTCCATTCAGTGACATGATTAGCATCAGGTACATCCTTTTTAAGTAAAGAAACATGGAATACATTATGAATACTCAATGATGCAAGTAGAGCCAACATATATGTGACATGACCAATCCTCCCTAGGATTTCGAATGGACCACAATATCGTGCCGCTAGCTTAGACAAATTCCCCAACTTCAGGGAACTTCGTCTTGCTTTCACTCTTAGGAACACATGGTCACCCACTTTAAATTCTCTAAAAGTTTAGCCTTTATATGCACAACTTTTCTATCTATCTTGGAAAAATATTTAGTTTTTCTTTATTTTTACCATCTACTCTTCCATTTCCTGGAGCATATCTGGCCCAATCACTGTGTGGTCTGTTGGGTTATCCCAACTCACATGTGTGTTGCACCTTCTACCATACAATGCTTCAAATGGGCTCATCTTTAAAGATGCTTGATATCCATTATTGTAAGTGAACTCTACCAAATGTAAGTAGTCTTCACATTTTGATGGCTTATCCATCACATACATCCTTAACATATCTTCTATTACCTGATTTACCCTATCTGTTTGTCCATATGTCTCAGGGTGATATGTTGTGCTAAAGTTCAGACTTGTCCCAATTCCTTTGAATAATTGCTTCCAAAAATTGGAAGTGAACTTGAGATCTTTTTCAGACACAATTTTCTTAGGCAGACCGTGCAATTTAACAATTTCTCTCATGTAGATATCAACAATATTAGTTTCCTTGTAAGTTGAATTCACTGGAACAAAATGGGTATCTTTAGTAAGCTTGTCCACCACCACCATAATAGAATCATGTTGCTTGGATGATTTGGGCAGCTTAGTTATAAAATCCATTGTTATAACTTCCCACTTCTACTCGGGAATGGGAAAAGGTTGTAGAAAACTAGTTGGATGTCTATGCTCAACTTTGACCTTTTGACACTCAAGGTATCTAGCAATAAAATCAACAACCTCATTTTTCATACATGACCAATAATATTGCTTCTTAACAACTGCTACTGTATTTTGATAACCAGGGTGCCTGACATAAGGCACATTATGCAATTCCTTCAATATTATATTTTTCAACTCTGGTGAGTCATGAAAATAAACTATGCATCTAAACAAGAGAACTCCATCCTTTTTAAGCTAATACTCTTCAGGTTTCTGTTGCAAAAGATCTTGTTGTAATTTTTCTCTTAATTCCTCATAGTGCAGATCTGACTTTGCAGACTCTATGATTCTATCTCTCAAATTTGTTTGGCACATGCTAATGACTGTAGCTTGCATCTCATGTACTCTCCTACTAAGTGCATCAACCACCTTATTCTTTTTACCCTTGATATGGTTTATATCAAAGTCATACTCACTAAGGAATTCTAACCACCTACTTTGTTTGGCATTTAAACTTGGCTGTCCAAACAAATATTTCAGACCACAATGGTATGTTCTCAGCTCAAATATTTTACCCATGAGATAATGTATCTACATCTTCAAGGCATGCACTATAACTGCCAATTCTAAATCATGAGTAGAATATAGTCTCTCATGCTCTTTTAATTTTCTTGATTCATAGCATACCGCATGCCCATTATGACTCAGGACTCCACCAAGTCCTTCTTTGCATGGGTTTGTGCACACAATGAAGTTTGCAGTTGGATATGCAATCCTTAGTATCGACGCACTAGTCAACAAAATTTCCAAGTGTTGGAAACTCCTTTCACAATCCAGAGTCCATTCAAATTGTGCACCTTTATTTTTCAAAGATGTAATTGGATGCACAATTTGTGAGAAGCCTTCAATAAACCTTTTGTAATAACCCACAAGTCCCATAAATGATCTCACTTCTACACCATTTCTTGGTGTTGGCTATTCCTCAATGGATTTTATCTTCGTTGGGTCCACTTCTATTCCTTCCTTTGAAATGATATGACCCAAATAATGAATCTGCCTCTGGTAAAATGAACACTTGCTCAGCTTTACATAAAGCTCATTCTCCCTCAATACCTTCAACACCATATTCAATTGTTGCTCATGTTCTTCTTCGGATTTAGAGTAAATAAGTATGTCATAAAAAAATACAACGATGAACTTATCCAAGTATTCTTTGAAAACTCCATTGATTAAACACATGAAGACAACTGGTGCATTTGACAACCCAATTGGCACCACCGTGAACTTGTAATGGCCATACCTTGTTATGAAGGCAGTCTTGATGATGTATTCTACTTTTATTCTCACTTGGTGATATCAAGATTTGAGATCAGTCTTGGAAAATATCTTTGCGCCCCTTAGCCAATCAAACATGTCATCTATCCTTGGAAAAGGATACTTGTTCTTCATTGTTACCTTGTTCAACTTCCTGAAGTCCATGCAGAGTCTCAATGTACCATCTTTCTTTTTCACAAATAAAACTGGTGCACCCCAAGGAGACACAATTGGGCATATATACCCCTTCTTCAGAAGCTCTTCAAGTTGCATATGCAATTCCTTCAGCTCTGGTGTACTCATCCTATAAGGAGTCTTGGATACATGAGCTTCTCCCAATATAAAATTTATAGAGAAATCAATATCTCTTTTTGTTGGGAACCCTAGTATTTATTTAAATACATCCTCAACTTTTTTTAGTACTGTGCAGTCTTCAACTCTTGGATTGTTCTCAATTTTCATTGTTCATCTAGGAAAGTAAATGCCTGATTAGAATAGTCCAGAACAACATGAAGCTGGTCCAACCAATCCATACCAATGAGGCAATCATACAAGCCCAAAGGAGAGATATTCAAATAAAATTTTGTGCATAGTCCATTCATTTCCAATGGACATGCCTTGACCATATCATTAATTTTCCTTTTTTTCCCTTGTAGCTAGCTTCACTAACCAAGGTTTTCTAAGCTTGCTTCTCAACATTTGGAATCTTTCCACCATTTTAGGATCTAGATAACTATAAATAGCTCCCGAGTCAATTAAAATAGAAATGGGTTGATCATTAATATTACCTTCCACCTCGATCATGTGCGACTGAAACTCAACTTGCTTGTTGTCCAAGGTTGCATAAATTTTAGGTACAATTCTACCCATGTCTTCAACTATCACAACTTGTCATACACTATTCACAATCCTCACTTTTTCACATCTTTGATGGAAATACCTATACATATGATTTTCGTAGCAACCCCAACACATCATTGGCTACTGCCTTGGCCTAGTTTCCATTGCCTCAATGATTCTAGACTCCTTGGAAGATGATTGTCCTTGCACAATATTTCTAAAAAATTGTGGCATAGTCCCCTTCATCCTCTATTCCACCTTTCTTTTTATCTTATCCTCCCAAGCCTTTTGGAAAGCCGGTCTTCCCCCTTGTTGATCATAGAGACATTTATCTCTCCTTATAGTTTCTTCCAATGTATTGGGATGATCATATTGTATCTTGTCACTAATAAATTATGGTATCCCACTCAAGTACCTTTGAATCTTCACCTGTTCGTCCTTTATAAAAGGAAAATATTTCAACAACTCTAAAAATCTCCTTTTGTACTCATCTATGGTCATGTTCCCAAGCTTGAGTTCAAAGAACTCCTTCATTTTCCTATCATAGTAGCACTTGGTTAAGTATTTCTTTTCAAAATATCATTTGAATTCCCTCCAAGTAACATTCTTCTCATCAATGTGCTAAACTTGCACATAGTGATCCCGCCACATTGATTCTTTCCCCTTGAGCTGATAAATGGGAATTCACCCTTGTGCCTGAGAGGAGTAATTATGTAGCTGGAAGTATTTCCTCACACCCAATATCCATGTCTCTGCATCCTCATCCTTCTTATGCTCACCATCAAAATTATGAGGCTTTATCTTATTCATTTCCCTCTATAGTTCGTCTACTCGAACCCTTATCTTATGCTTTCTGATAGGAGAGGGACTTGAACTATTGCACGCTCTCTTGGTTGAATATCTTGGAGAGTGATGGAGATGCATGTCAACACTTTTTGTTTTTCTTCCTTCATCATGAGATCTATGTCTTCCTGATTTGCTTGAATTGATCTCCTTATCCATATTTTTCTCAATTCTGTCCAATCTTTGTAGCAAATTGATTTTGAAGCCATCTTGTTGTTCCTTCACTTTCATAAGCTTCTCATTATCAGCTTTATAACTTTGGACGTCCTTTGCAAAATTTTTATGGTCTCTACCAAGTTCATGCTCTCTTCTAATATTTCCCTATGTCCTTTGGATTTTGTACCTTCAATACCCATGTAAGTGTACAAACTTTCCATTTCTTCATCCTAAATGTAGGTTATCTGTGCGCCTGTCATGCTTTTAATATCTACGTTGATCCTGTCCTGAACTAATTGCTGTTAATTCTGCAAAACGTGCAATCAACAATATTTGTTAAACTAATTAATGAGACAATTTTATGAAATCTATGCACAATTTGTCATATTCCATTCTTTTCTTTTTCCTTGTATTATTTTAACATCCAAAATCTAGTGTGCACACCCACACATCGATATTTTTACGTTCATCACAACTCTATACTGCGCACCGGTGGTTTTTCGTGTAAAAATAAACTCTGCACTTCACACAACCAATACTTAACACACATGTCTATTTCATGCTAATATCTGGCCCATACAAGTCTAGTGTTGAACCAATTTCTCTGATACCATAAGGTAACGTCCCCATCCTCCAAGTTTGGGTCACGTCACTACAACCTCAACTTCAGTCTCTACGATATTCCTTGTAGTATCCCAAGATCACTACTGGACCATGCTACTTCAAAACCCTAGTGCGGGGATACTACTTATAACGCTCCCTGTTATAAGTAGACTGGATTAATTGTGCACAACCTTAAGGTATTGTGCCCAAACCCGTGTTGAGTCTCTCTCTATGAGTACACTTCTTTAAATACAATTATAGCAGCATAATAAATATCACAAATCTACTACACGCTTAGCCTTTCAGAACATTTATACTACTGTGCGCACAATGAATCCAATTTTGCACATAGATTCTATCACCTTTGTGCGCGCGGATTACTTCACTTTGCTCTTGACGATTCATACCATACCATGGGTATCTTCTACTCATACCACCGAGTTTAAATTACATGATTACTCATTAACTGTCATACTCCTCATGTACAACAATATATATATATATTAATCATACATTTAGCTATCAGGAAATATATTCATACAGGTAATCATATATTCATACCATACCATGGGTATCTTCTATATATATATATTAATCATACATTTAGCTATTAGGAAATATATTCATACAGGTAATCATATATATTAATCATACATTTAGCTATCAGGAAACACTTATAACTATCATTCCCACATATGTCGCAACACACAGGAAAAAGGAACACACACACACACACACACACAATATAGAGTAACACTACACAGAGTTAACCACAATATGCAAATTGCAAATTCATAGAGTAAGATAATTCCATTTAAATATATGGACATTAAAACACACAATAGTTAAACAAGCTCGTGAAGGTCACTTATCTTTTATGCAATGTCACCAACTGTGTGTAGGACTTAGAAGTTCCTCCCATCCATAGACTATGTCACTCATAATCTTTTAGTGATAGGTCACCCCCGAGCTAGGGCTTAAACTCCACAAGAAAAAGGGTTCCTATCACTAGACTATGGTATGATATTCAACAAAAGACTTCGTCCAAGGTGCTGACTGCTACAACTAGACTACAGTCTCTCATTCCCCACATGCCTGTCCCACCCTAGGAAGTGTGCCCCTTCTCTGCTCAACAGTCCTTCGGCTCCCCACTTCCCTTCTGGGGCTTCAACAACAGGCCAGACAGGAAGTCTTAGAGCCCTGTATCTAATGCCCAACACCCTAGGGAACAACTCCCAACAAAATCTCACCTGGAGAGAATGCTCATGGGCCTAAAATCCCACCTCTTCAACAACAAATCTCTCACCTGAAGAGAATGCTCATGGGACTGACAAACCACCTCTTCGACAATAACAAGTCTTCGCAAAATAGGGTTAAGCAATGACAATAAGTTACACAAAAATACCTATCCCTTTGCAGAGGAAATATGTATGAATGATTTCAGAATGAGTGATCCTCCCCCAATTACACTAAGGCCAACAATATATATTTCATTCCTTCAAATTGACACTTGTCACCTTCATAAGTAACTTTAGACACTTGGTGACTCATTCCCTACCCTCGGGAACTTAGAATAAATACATATCCATAATTTAAACTTTAAAAAATATTAATAAAATATTTCCTTAACTTAAGCTCCCCTTTTCCCTTTTCCGTGGAGTTTATCCCCCCATCTCTTTTCGTCTGAATTGAGTCTACACACAATGATGTGATTATATTAACAATCTTGAGGGTGATTACATTTACAATTCAGGCGCATTGGCCTTTTGCATCCAGTCTCACCAACCTTAAAACACAAACATATACACAAAGGATCTTTGGACTAAAAAATGCACACTTAATCCGGTGTGTGCAAAAATATAAGATGTGCACACTCTTCCTTTGGTGCACCATATTCATACACGTACACAGGTGCACACTACACTATAAAATGTGAGTGTTCTTTTTTTGATGCACAATCCTTGCACAATCACCAAACTTTGGGATGCGCACACAAAACTGAATCCAAGACTTGATACCAACAACTCACCAACTTACATAAATACATTTATATTTACATTTACAGTTAGGGTTTGGCCTAGGGTTATTACACCCTTCTGGATTGGTGAATGGTGTTGGAGAAAAATTCAAATTATGAACTTAAATAACTAAAACACTCAACATATGTAATGGAAAATAACCAAATCTCTTATATTAATCTCAGATAAATGATACAAAAGTAAAACAATTCAATATCATCTCTAATGTTGTTTTGAAGGTTCTCAAGACTGATATATATATATATATATATATATATATATATATATATATATATATTACAAATGGGATATTTGAGATCCAAAACCCATGTATTCTCAAACTGGTCGTAACAATATATATCACCCATATCTCCCATATATTTTAGTTTTTGAGAAATCAACTTCTACTTCACCTAAATGGGCTCGTTCGGCACAAAACCCATGTCCCTGGTTTTTGAGATTCACCTTTACAATTCCATAAATCGCGTCTTAAGATCAATGCTTATAAATTGCTACTAAATTCGACCAGATCTTTGGCCATAAGCTAGAGGCTCACATGTGTGAATTGGGTGCGGACTTTACAACACAAATCTATCTTATAAAACATGCATATAATACTCATGTGGTAGAATTCCAGCTGGATGGGTGCAAGTATGCTAACCAATGACTATGATGATAGGAATTGAACTAAGAATATTTGTCATCAACAACATTAATTTAAACCCTTTCTAACTTACCAATAAAAAAGGGAATTATGAAAATAAAAAACATTATATATCTTTGAGCTTGTTAAGGTGCTTAGCTTAAGAAGTATAAGAATATGTGATAATAAGATTAATAATCAGGTATAGGAGTAGGGTAAAAATGGTCAAAAGAGGGCCATTAGATAGTGAAAAAGATGTCAAAATAATGGGCCAACAAAGAGGAAGTGGAGGAATATACACAAAGAAATGAGGAAAAGCTTATCAACTAAAAGGAGAAGGAAATATAGGCTGAAGTTGTCCACAACATTGATTTAGGCATGTGCAAAATATCTATTCATGCATTGATAGGGTTGTTAGCACCACAAACCTTGAATATTGCAGGTGACATTAAGGAGAAAAATGTTATAGTGCTTATTGACTCATGTAGTACCCATAACTTCATTGATAAAAGATTATCAGAGCACCTCAATTGTTTTGTATATCTTGTGAGAAATTTTCATGTTTTGGTTGCTAATGGAGGGAGTATTTATTGTGTGGGAAAATGCCACAACATTAAACTAAGTCTGGGAGAATATAATTTGGAAATACCAATGTATGCATTTCCCATTAAAGGTGTAGATGTTGTTCTAAGGATTTAATGGTTGAGAACATTAGGTACAATTTCGACAAACTATAATGAATTATTCATGAGATTTGAATTGGAAGGAATTCAATATGAACTCAATGGGTTAAAATATAGACCTTCTCAAGTCATCAACTCTCATAGAATGGAAAATATCCTAAAAAAGGATAGCAAGGGAGTTATGGTTAAACTTTATTCTATGGATGTTGTTAGTATGAGATCCAAAATTTTTCCAAACATTGAGGAAATTTTGGGGCC
>ML779007.1:588587-604948 GCA_009831015.1 Picea engelmannii | reverse complement strand
TTTAAACCTTAAACTAAGGTTTTAAACTTAAATTTAAATCTTTAAAACTAAGGTT
The DNA here is from genome assembly GCA_009831015.1 of Picea engelmannii. NCBI lineage: Eukaryota > Viridiplantae > Streptophyta > Pinopsida > Pinales > Pinaceae > Picea > Picea engelmannii. The sequence continues at coordinate 604,893 of ML779007.1, read as the reverse complement.
TAAGACTTAAATCTTTAATACTATTGTTTAAAGTCTTTAATTTAAACATATATAATAACTTAAACTTTTAATTTAAATCATGTAATTTAAATATGGGTAATTTTGACACAAGGGTTATTTAATATTAAATAAAAAAAATAATATTTAAATCTATAATTTAAAAGTGTATAATTTTAATAATAAATAATAATAATATATAAAAAAATAATAAAATTAAATTAAATTAAAATAAAATAAAATAAATATTACATAAAATTAGAACATTAAATAAAAAAAAACATTTAAATGTGAAACCGACATCGTGGGTCCTCGCATGAGGCCCACGTGCCCTAAACTCTAAATGCACTTATCTCAATAGTCCTAACCCTAATCAACCTGCCACTTGTTTCATTTGCGAATGTGCCCTAAGCCTCTCCTACTCTGTAACTGCGGCGGAGTTATGGTGATGGCTGGAGGCTCCTCCCTCGGTGGATCCACGCTCGGCTCTAAGTGTATAGTCTGCAACTTGGCTCTTGCAGCTCCTCCCCATGGCTTGGTGCATGGCTCCAGCGCTTGTGCTGGGCTCTTATGTTGACTTGTGGCACGCGGCTATGGCCGAGCCTACCAAACCTCATGCATTCCTACCTTCCTCATGCCAGGCATAACATGGTAGGCGCTATATTACTTTTTCCTACCTGAGAAAAAATCACACCGGAGGCATACCACGCTATATTACGCTTCCTATTATCTAAATTATTCCCACCGGAGTTACAGTCAGGACTGTTTGGCCATCTTCCGATCGTCGGATCGAATTCATAGGTCGAAATTTCTGTTTATTTTATTTATTTATTACGCATGGTGCACATAGTTTGTCCTGTGTAGGATGGGTGCTAATTGATTGTCGATGCATATATGTATATCTATATGCTATATGTATATCTGGAGTGTTCTATTATTACTCTGATCTCATCGTCGAAAAACCAAACCCTCTGTTTGGTCAGACGTTGTGTGGCATTTTCATTGGTCAGCGGCTTTAGCAAATCTACACAGGCTTGAATCGACATGCTTGTAATCCTTAGATCTATTCTTGAATCTCCTCAAATATTGGTATGTAACAAAAATTTTAATGGTTGGAGTAATCCTCTAGGGCTTTAACATTTTTTTGCATATATTTTTGATGGCATAGCCGTCAGTTACATGGTTAGAGATAAGGGCCAATTGATAGGACCAACATATTTTTTTTTGTGTATTTTCTTATTTATTACTGTTTATTGTTGTTTATTTTGTTGGTGCTTGGCTGGGTTATTTTGCAGGCCGCATTGTGTAGGTGGATGCGTAGTGCACAATGGAGACCTCTCGTGGTATCCTCTTCCGGCTGGGCACTTGTGTTGTGTTGTTTGTTTTGGTAGCTCCCAGGTATGTTAAACGCCTTATGGAAGGAGCCAGTCTTCATGTCCGTGAGGATGTTCCACGGGCTCACGTGCAATGGGGATTGGTCTTCTAAGCGACGGATGGATTCGAACATCGGTTGGGTTTTTACGTAAAAAAAAAAGTCGATTTCTTCTGGAGTGGGTTTGTTTCAGGGTTTTGTGCATATAAACAAATAATGATTAGCCATATTTATCCATTTGTGCACAATTAAACCGGTGTGTTGGATTGTTAACACAAATGAGAATAGCACGGTTATGTGCATAGAGAGCAAGCACGAGTGATTGTCTGCTTGCTTTGATGGCCCGCGGGCCATGATAGATCCAACCCGGGTTATCCTCCATTAGATCTCTTATTTTATGTGTTATTATCACAAGCTTCATTATCTGGTCGCTGGATTTGTTATGTCTTGCTGACTCGTTCCCTTGAAGCAAAAGCAATGCTCTAGATTGATCATCCCTCCCCTTCTCGCTATTCATCTGCAATTTCAGTTTGCATATGAACGTTGAGGTGGTATATCTTTAAAACCTTTATTTACCATTTTTTTTATTACTTTACTTGGCTCCTCCTCCATGTGACTTGGCGCTTAGTCTAGACTTTGGTGTTTATATCTTTTTTTTTTTATATAGTTATCTGTTTAGAAAATCTTAGGAAAAATTGATATTATACCGCTTCATTTTTTTAGTGTGCATAATGTTTATATGTTTAACTGTATAAAAAAAATAACGCTTGGCTTGCAGGTTAGGTGGAGCTAGAGCTTGGCCCAACTTTTCATCTAATTAAAGGTTTCAGGGTTTCCATATAACTATTATAGGGTTCTTTTTTTTTAATTTCAGGGTTGGAACAGTTCCATTCCTGAACTATCCTTCTCACATGTGGGTAGGTGGGTAGGTAGGCCCTTAAGGATCCAGATTGTGAACTTCAGCTCTGATACCATGTGTAAGAACCGTAAATTAACAAAGCCTAAAAATTTCATGCAATTAAACATAATGTTTCTTTCAATTCATAAGCAATTCATTAATCATCGTATAATATTCAACAAAAAATTAAATTTATTCACAGCATGAAATAAATTTCATAATCAACCACATAACCCAACAAATTCATAATTAAAAATACCTTTTCCTGATGCTAATTCCCGCTGATCTGGTTGTCCTCTCTGCTTCTTTGTCCAGCTTGTTGCTTTGACCAAACCCTGCCCAAACCAACTAACCACCAAGCCAGCTAGGAGCAGCATGTCCGACTCCCTAGCTCCAGGATACCGTAAGGAATCCTGGTCCCCATGCCCAAAACCCCCAGCAACCCAGTGCCCCCTACAATGGTTCACCAAACCCCCCCAAAACCAAACTCCTCAAAACCCCCCAAAACCAAACTCCTCAAAACCAGAAAATATGCCCCAAACCAGAAATACAATGCCCTCCTCCAAAATGCTTCCTCCCCCAAATAATCATGCCCCTCTCCCATCAGACTCCTCCCGTCATATCTCCCCCCATCCACCGACTCCCTATCCTCCATTAATTACCTTATCATCCCCATTATAACCTTATCCCATGCCTTTATTACCTTATCCTTCATTTAATACTTCATTCCCCCCTGCATACGTAAAGTCTTTAATTAAATAAATTAAAATTATTAAGCCCCTTTAATTCATTACACAAACCTTTAATGCATCAATTGATTAATTAATTAATCAATCAACAGATATAAACAATTAATTAATAAATATTATTAAGAAATAAACATTGTTTAACTAAAACATATTAGGACAGTTAATTATCTAATTAATTATACTTGATAAACCTGCAACTATCTAACCAAGGTTGTTACATTTGGGATCACTTTGATTCATTCCACCCCTTACTATCAACAGGGAAACGGGCTTGCAGAATCCTCAAACAAAAGCATTATAAAGATCATTAAAAATTTGTTAGATGATAACAAAAAGGCATGGGATTCGAAACTCAAATTTTCTCTATGGGCTGACATAGTGATAGTGAAAAGGTCCTTGGGACTTTCCCCTTTCCAACTGGTATATGGAGTGGAGCCTTCTCATCTTGCCTTACCTGTGGAAAAATTCTTCCAAGATTATCAAGGGGAACCTAATTATATGATCAGAAGGATTCAACAGCTGGTTGAAGTGCAGCAGACCTAGGAGAAGATTGTAGACAAGGCAGCTGACCATCAACTGAAGATCAAGCAGGTTTTCAATAAAAGGGTGAACAAAGAGGACTTTCAATTGGGCGATCTGGTGCTCAAGTGGGATGCACCGAGACAATATAAAGGCAAGCATGGTAAATTTGAAGCTAAATGGGCCATTCCTTTCAAAATCTCTAAGGTATTCTCTAATAACACTTTCAACGGCGCCATGAATGTTAGCACTAGGAGTCACCTTCATATTGCATGGAAGGCAATCCCAGTGCCCATCAAGTTATAAGTGAATGTAAGGGTGTTTAAAGGGTCAAATGGAAAAGGACTCAAGTCATAATGTTCTAACTCAGATAACAGGTCTAACATACACCAAAAATTAAGGTCTTGGATAATTTCAATCAGTAGTTTGGGAATAAGTATGAATAGAGGGAAGAATCAAATGAGAGAAGTGTAGGGGCTGCTGTAAACATCAGGTCAACAAGAGCCTAAGGAGGAAATATTCTTAACACAAGATCTTCTTGGACTGAGAAACTAAGGAAGATAAATAAACATCATGATAACATAATGATCAAACATCCATCATAACATCACCGAAATCATTCATGTGAATCATTCAAAGCATGAACATTTAGCCACGGAAGCAAATAGATTGAAAGAGAAGTTGATTTCTATTAGTAAAAAACTCTTAAGTCCAGTACATCACTAGATCACAGTTACTTCATCAAAATATTACAGTATAAGGGAGCCTTGCTCAACCATCCGAACCTACTAAAGAAATTGATCTATCTATTTATAACAAAAGGGAGGCAATGACTGGAGGTACGAGCTGGCCTCCTTCCCTTGAAAAAATCCCAACATTTATTTGATTTAACAACTTATCTAACCACCTATGCTATAAAACAGGAAATTGTTGGTGACTAATCCAATTGAACTTCAAATTGATTTGATTCCCTTTGTTGTGTAGCTCTTTGTTTTCCATGTGTCTTTTAAAGCATGTGGTTGTCTTCATGATGCCAACTGCCTTCTCCATCATCAATCTATCCCAAAGCTATAAGTTTGGTCCTCCTAGATCCCTAGTGTTTGTTTGCCTCTTCCTTGGGTAGAAAATCTAGGTAGCGCACTACTAGGAGAAAAGGTAGCGCTTGTAGGTAGTGCCACTGTGCTGCATATGTGTGCTAGCTTTTCCCTTCTATGAAATATTCGGTAGCGCCTGTGTGTAGTGCCACTAAGATGCATATCTGTACATACTCTTCTCTCTGTGCAATATTACGTAGTGCAGTTAGGTAGCACCCCTGTGTTGCGCCCGTTTGACAATTCTGTTCTCTGCCAAATATTAGGAAACACCTGTAGGTAGCGCCTCTTACGCTGCGTCTGTGTGCATATTACGTAGCATTGCCAAAAATGCAACCCCTTCAATCTTGAAAGTGTATAGATAAATTTGTGGTCTTTGATGATGACAAAACCATTTCAATTAAGTGCCTTGACTATACAATGGGTAGTGCCTTTTTACCACTAGGGAAAATAACACTTAGAAAAAACTCAAAACCCAGCTAGTTAAATGATTAGCGGCCTGTATGATGGCACATCTAGTATGTGCATATTAGTTAACCCTCCCAAAAAGGAACAATTCTAAAAAATGGGGCTTACCATTACCATCTATTTTGTCATTTTAACACTTAGCCTTACACTCTTTCTGGTAGAAAGAGGATCTTCAATAGGCACAACAGACTTCTTCTTATTAGCATTGACATGATTCTTCAGTGTAGCTATGCTCTCCTTAGCTGCTAGTTTATCATCCTTAATTGCAGCTTCAACCAACACCTGTAAATTTCTCTGGGCTGCCTCATCTTGAAAGTGTTTTATCTCTACCTTTAACTTCCTGTTCTGAGACTGAAAGCCTCTGTTCTATTTGTAAATATTCTTGAGTTGTTTATGAAGGGGCAGATCCTTTCTTGCTACAAACCTTGCCAAGTCAAGGGTATGGTTTTATCCAACCATGAGATCTTCCATCTGAGCCAAGTGGACCTTGTCTTCTGCTTTAAGACGAGCTATTTCTTTTCTTGCATCTCTAAGCTACTTGATAAGTCTTTTGTAGGTCTGACTGTCAGGAGGGATAGTGGCATGCTTAGTCTTAATAGGATTTTCCTCAAACTCCTCTTCCTCCTGCATGGGAAGTGTCTTGTCTACCTCACCAGGTTCCTTGCTGGCTCTACTTTTATTCTTCTTTCTCTGCACAGGGGTTTCATATTTTCTTACCACATGATTATCAATGCCTTTCTCAGAGGTTTCATCTTTTCTCTCCAAAGGTCTTTTAGTACCTTTACCCTTATGTAAAGGGGTTTCTTACTTTCCTTCAGTAGGCTGAAAGCTACCTTTACCCTTCTTCCTCTCAGTAAAGGTTTCTGACTTCTCCTCCACAAGATTTTTAATAATTTTTCCCTTCCTTTTTAGAACATGGGTTTCTGGCAAAGGATGTTCTTGGAAAACCTTCTTAGGAATAGATGACCTTGTGAAAGGTCTTTTACCTTTAATTTCAACTGCTAGAGGAGAAGAGGGAAAAAGGAGCTTCTTCCCTTTCTTGGATGCAGCTTTCGTAGAAGAAGGCACCTCTTCTAACCTTGGTGGAGGAGGTGGTGAAAAATCTCTGTGTGGAAAAGGACAAAGCTCCTCCTCATCCCCTATGACCTGCTTGCTGATCTATAGAACTTGAATAGGGGTTCTTCCCTTTCTCTTCCTATTGGTCCCTACTTTAGAAGTACTGGTGGGTGACAAAGGACCTACAATATTTGATTGAGGAGTAGATACTAGATCCATATTGAAGTGAGAAGTAACCACAAAACGTTCCCATGAAATCTCTTTCTTTCCCAATTCCTCAGAGACTAACATTCTGATCAATCCAGAGTGGAAAAGGATAGAATCCACATCCTTAGATTTGGCTTGAACCCTATCTGGCATTTTACCTATGCCTCTTAACATGTAATAGGGAATATTCATCTCAACCTTACCAGTAAAATGCAACAACAACCTTATGTGGTAATGGTACAATGTGTTAAATCTCCCTTCACAAATAAAATATCTTTGTATGATCTTCAACAATCTATCAAACTATTCAACCAATTGACTTCTTGGCATACTCTTAGACAAATCATTGGCTTGATATTCATGTTTAAAGATATCCTTATCAAAGTATGAACTCAAAACCATGGCCTTGAACCACTTTTCACCTGTAATGGGGATCCCTGTTGCAGCTGAGATAGAGGCTTCAGTTACCTCAAATTCCAAATCCCCAACCTTGGTTTTCCTGCCATCAAAATGTAATGAAAACTCTTTTGCTACCTCTGGGTGGCCTCTCTGCATGTTCTGACAGAAAGAGAGGCACCCTACTCTCTGAAAGGCCTCTCTTTCCATGGTCTCTGTATCAAAAATACACATGTCCACTGGTTTTGTCCTAACTATCTTGCCTCCTTTGTGTGCCTTCTTCGATTTAGGGGTCTCCATGAATCATAATGAGGGATCTTGAAAGGCTTAAGGGATGGTAATGATCGGGAAGGATTTGAATGTGGTTTCAAATATACAAGGCTGACCCTATGCAATTGAGTTAAAAATTTGATTTTGAGATGAAAGGAGGCAGGGGAAGCATCGAGAGGTTAAGCAACGCCTCTGGGTAGCGCAACACATACGCGGAGGATAGACTAGTCTAGAGCTTGCAACTTCAATGGATAAGGTAGACAACATTAATCCGACTCATATATGGACCATAAGGTTTACATGTCTAAAAAAGAGAGGAGGTGAAGCTATCATACAAATATGGATCCTTTACCGATGTGAAAACTTAGAAAACCAAAACCCGAGCACAAACTCCCTGTAAAAAATTAATATATAGAGGAGGCAACACGAGATACCTTTGGAGTATACACCTGTTGAGATATTCAACTCAATCTTAGGATGAAATTTGAGAGAACTTTGGCCCTGGAGTACTTCTCAGCATCAGATTTGGTTGACATGTGGTCACCTGATTAGAACATATGAATTTGCGCAGCACAACACTGTTGAGTCTTTCAAATTAGAAACCATTACCAAAGATCATAAATGCAAGATCTTTGAAGGCATATTTAACAAAATTCTGGCATTGAAAACAAGGGACATGCCATCAGTCGTGGAAATCATGAATTGAGGTGGAAGTATGACGAACTGGTTAGGTGCTACAGAACTTCTTGATGAGTAGGTAGTGCTTCCAATTCAAAAATATGATTATAAAGGTAAGAGAGGATGAGGAGGGATGCTTATGAGGTCATGATTGAGGAGAGAGGTGTGTCACATCAGCCTGATCATGGGAGGTATCGACCTAGGGACAAATCATGAAAGAGACCAAAAAGAATAAACCATGAGCTAAAAGGGTTCAAGGATCAAAAATCAAATTGAGGATCAAAACATGAGCTATGACTCAAAAGTTTAGTCATCCAAGGGGTCCTAACAAAAATAACTTTAAAGGGATGAAATCTCTTTCAATTTTTTTTCTTTTTAAATCTAAGGCTTTTAAAATGATAAAAACAAACTAAAAGACCCAAGGAAATTTAGTGTGATAACATCTTCCATTTTGGCTATTGTATCAGATCCCCATTAATAAAAACTTAGAGCAACATATTAGCACCACATTCAATGTTACTATGTGATGTCTGTCATGAAATTTGAACTGATTTCATATTATATGACCAATTCTTGTCATTTTGTTTGATATATTTGGATATATGTAGAAGGTTTCTCTTATGTTTAAATGTATGAAGTTGTTAAAGTTGTCTGAAGCATAACTTCTCAAAGATATAGATTCATATTGTTTTAATTGTTGAATTATTAATTGCTTAACACGTTTTTCTTTCTATAAAAGACTACATGATTTATTGTCAGAAATACCTTGCTAGTTTAAATGTCTTTCTCAAAATTCATTCATCCATCCCTTTAAAAATTTCAAATGTATGAATGTACATGGTAACATGCAACTTGGGTTTGAGGGTTATTAGTCATATGATTTGATTTTGTTTGAGGGTCGAGAGAGAGAAAGATCCAAGAGATTCACAAATAATTTCCCATGCAAATATGGATTTATGAGTCTATCTGAGTTTTATCCCCTGAGATACCTTGGAATAGTTCTATTAACATCTTAGAAAATCTCAAGGAACATGACATCGTTGTTGGGGAGGAAAGTTTCAAGTTATTTTTCCATGGGGTATGACATTCCAAGCATTTATTCTTGATGGTGAAGAAGATTCAAGAAACTAACTGTTCATGTTTCACCTAATGACCCCACAGTGGAAAACATGGCATCTACAAGAAGACATTCTAGAAGGAACCATGATCCTGTCCAGATTCAGTTTATCCAAATCCTGAAAATCTTGTTACTAGGAGAAACATTAGGGATATAAAATTTTCTTCTCCCACAGGTAATCCTCATTTAGATATATCTCCTTCTTTTGGTCATAAAATAAGTGAATTTGTATATCTAATAGATATACCTTTAGATTCACATTCTGTTATTAAAGATCCCTATAGATCTCTCATAGATATACAAAGTTATCATATAGAGTTTCCTCAAGAAGGAAATTCATCTTTAAGACCCTTTTTGAAAAATCCTACATCTCCTTTGTCATTTGAAGCCATTAATATCATTCTTCAAAATGTAATGGATAGAGTAGGAGGGGATAGATGTGGGGGAAATAAACCACCACCTCCACACTAGTAAATCCCTGGGTAGTAGCCATATATGGCCCTCTAAATTTTTCTCAAAATATCCATGATCTCCCCTACAATTACCTCAAATTCTTACCAAAATATGACGGGGAAAGCCATCACTTCTAAGGAGCATATGAGTGCATTTAAAGACTTTACTGATAATCTTTTTGTGGAACATTATGATGTTTTCATGAGACTGTTTGTTGAAACTTTGGAAGGATATGTAAGAAATTGTTTCAAGGGGTTACCTACTGCCACAATTGGTACATGGAAAGTCCTGTAATCAACCTTTATGAGACATTGAGGAGAAAAAATGGATCACCTATATTATTTGACCGAGTTTGGATAATAAAAGAAAAAGACAAATAAAACTGTTGTTGAATTTAGTAATATATTTAACAAAATTTACAAAAAGATCCCTATTGATATCAAACCTTCACAACCAACAACAAAAGTTACTTATGCTGGAGACTTTGAAGCTAATTTTTCAATGATGTTGAGGGAGAGGAGATCCCCAACCTTACTCATTATGCAAGATGATGTGATATATATTGAGAGAAATATGATTTCATATGGAAAAATTAAATAGAAAATAGATTAGGTTGATAAAAATAAAAATAAAATCAAAGAATTAGAAGATGGTACCTCTAATCCAAATAGGGACTCTCAAGATTAAAAGATTGAAGAGATGTCTAGATTGATAAGAAATGTGTCAAATAAATTGTCTAGGTTTGAAGTTGAGGGTAACAATGCAAATAAATCTCCTCAGGACGAAGGCCCTATAAATCCTAATTAGTGCAAAATACCATTCAACGCACAAATAATGAGAAGGGAAAGAAGGAATGGAGAACCACTACAAGAAGAACACCTTATAGTGGAGGTTTTTGCAGAGGTTTTTAGTGTTACAAAATTTGGAAAATTTTTCAAAAAAAACTCTACTATAACCTCTTGTATTGGCTGCAGAGGTTTTAATGGATGTTCCATATAAATAAAAAAAATTGGGCGGGAAAAGGTTGTAGATGATATGTTTTTTCAGTGCTTTTATTGTCAAAACACATTGGTGTGCCATTAAATACAATTCCTTGAGGCATACCAAAACACAAAATGCATCGAAACAACCTTAAAGAAAATGCCATAGAACTTCCATAAAACCAAAAAGGAATTGGTGCACCATTACATAAATTCCTGGTGCGGACATAAAACATAACCGCATCAAACACCATTACATGAAATTTCCTTGGTTCATACATAAGATGAAAATGTGCCGGTTTTCCATTACATTACTTCCCCAATGCTTACATATGAAATAAATGCATTGAGACGGTTATGGTTAATATGCCCCAGAATCCAATTTTGTTGTATGAAACTGCGATGCACTTGTATTTTATGTCCATTCTGGTGTTTGTATAATTCATACGTTTTTGGGTGTATACTAAATATAACACCCCGAGGCACGTTTCTTATTTAATGTACCAGTGCATTTAAGTTTTTCAAAGCATCGATATTGTTATTATATTTAAATAACCGATGTGTATTTATCACATGTCCACCGTATTCTTAATACGCACTGGTGCATATAATCCCTTAAAAAACACAGATGTCTATATTATTTCAAGCACCATTTTGTGAGTTCATAGGAATGCATTGATATGTATATATTTTAATTAATTATTTTTTTTACAAATAATTTTTATGATCATATTATTTTTTATATTTTTTTTTATTGCATTTTGAGATAATGAAAACATTAATCCCTTATCTAAGGGATTATGCCTCTGTTATTTGCAACAATGTAATTCATTCACATATTAATTAATTAGTTATTTGCAACAATGTAAATCATTCACATATTAATTAATCAATTATTTGCAACAATGTAAATCATTCACATATTAATTAATCAACAATGCAACATTTGACAACATTTAACAATGCAATAAAATAACAAACCCATTTTATTATATATGAATAAGAGACCCATGGTCATACAAAATGGGATAGTGTAAAGGTCCACAATAATCAAAATGAAACCGATACGTAATTTTTATATTTATTGGTAAAATGTCCCCATGCAATTGATACATTATGCCCACTACATTAAGCAAAAGTATCCCTGATTTTTACAGACCGATATTACAAAACTGCATACAACTTGCAGTAACATTCAATTATATTTATTTTCATTCATCACTTGAACTGTTGTCATTGATCAAGGTGTGTGCATCTCACATTTCTTGATCATATGTAGGTGATGTTTTAATTTGATTATCTCTATGGATGTTTTCTTGCTCGACTTCTTGTTGACGTTCTTACTGCTCCTGTTCCATCTACAAACATAGAAATAAATCATAATAAGTAAATATACCTTTACAATATATTAGAATATACATGATTGCATAAATCGAAAAGCATACCAGATCCGTGATTGATTCATAAACCATACACATCGTTTCAAAGCCTTTACTCATGCCGGTTATCATACGATCTTCTCTTGGCTCCTCTCCATACTTTGTTTCCTGCATGTTTAATACACCACGACAAAGCATAGTCGATGCAATTAAGATAACAATTTATTCTTGTTCCATTAATTATAAAACAAGGGAAGTTAAACAACATAGCTATTTACAAATTGTTCAATTAAACCTTGATACTTCAACATATAATCACAAGCCATAGTTAACCTAATGTTGATCAATTGTTTGACTGACTCTTTTTGTATGTTAGCACCTATTAGTAGACATCCATGGATGAGTGTAAATTAATTATTCAAATACAAAGATCACAACAAATATGAAAAATTAAGTAACGTCGAAAACGTAAGTACTCACAAACTTTGCAATCAACCATTTTTTTCCTTGTCATCTTGTCTTACGTGTTGATTGGGTTCCATTTTGTATTCTTTTATGCAACAAAATACTTGAAAATTAATATTTAATATGATAAATAAATCTGATGTACATAAAAGAATAAATGAATGATCACATACCTCTGATGCACGTTGTTGCTAGGATGCATCCTCCTGTGATGAAATTATTTTCATTTCTTTTACCATCTCCTTGTACACTCTTTTGGACATCCCTACTGGCATGTACTGAATTTCCCTTCATTTGTCACTTGGAATTTTCATAATCTTCCTGAAAAACGAAAAAAGAAAAATAATGTTTTCTTAAATGATCATAATATATATATATAACAAAACAACTTAAATTGATAATTATGGGAACATATTATATAAAAACATGTTTAGTAATAATACCTTTTATATGACTCTTTTTTGTTATTGTAAGTCTTTGCTATTGCAAGTCTCACAGGTTTCATTGACCATGGCTATGGAAACCCTTCTTGTAGTATACATATAGCCTGATTCTTGGAGTCACTAGATTGATTTTTGTATTGTAAGTGGAAATACCGTCTATACGGTCTTTCCACTATATCCCTCAAAGCTCTGTAAAACATTCCCCCCCTATCATTAACTTCAATAACTACTCCATATGAACTGATAACCAAGCCATCATCATCATTTACATCCTTAACAATTTTTGTCCTCTTATGATGAGATTCCATTTCCTTGCTATTGGTCATTGCATATCATTAAAAAAAGGTGAAATCAAGTGTTTAAAACTTGTTAGCGATTAATGTTAAGAAATTCATTTTTAGTAAAAGTCAATGAAAAACTTAATGTTGATTAACTTTCGATCCATCTATTTCCTCTCTTTGCAACATTTCCATAAAGCTTTTAAACTCTTTTGCACTCAAATTGTGAACAATCTTATTGAGTTTCTTCAAGTTTTTTCTCTGCATGACACACATTAACCAATACACATCATTGATTTAAACTTACAAATACTTCAAATTATACATTAAATTTTTAATAAAACTTAAAGAACCCTCTTTCCTCTCTTCTTGGGATGAGCTACCGTCATGCTCACTGCAATAAGATGTTTTCTTTGAACTTCTATCAACCATATTGTATAAAAAAAACCATAAATCATCAGAAACAAAAATTATGAAATTTTTATACAATCTATTAATATAGTGTGCTTAATTAAATAGAATGCACTAGGGCGTCAATAATATACTCACATTGGCATGTACTATTAGTCATTGCACACCGCTAACCCATACGAATATGATGCAAAATCAATACTATTTGTTTCTTTGACCACTTGGTGTTTTACACTGATATATATGCACTCATGCACTTATCTATATAGTGAGCACCAGGGGGATTTTCCAGTACAATGTGCACTGAGGAGTTTTTTCTTTATAGTGTGCATCACGTATCGCAGAAAAGATTAAAAAAACACTAACAATGATAGAGTTAACAGATTTTGGTATCTGATGCAACAAATGGTACCATTGCAACTGATATCTATTGTCCCATGTGCAACTAAATAAACCCTATAAAACTCTATTGCTTAGAAAAATAAACTCTATAAAAACATATTGCTTAAAAAAATAAACCCTAAAAAGGTCCATTGCTTATAAAAAATAAACACTATAAAAATCTATTGCTTAAAGAAAGAGGGGAACAAGAAAAAACACCAAGAAATCTATGACTTCCAATATCTAAGGTAACTATGAAACCCTTATATATTTTTTAACATGCATTGAAAATAGTTTGAATCAAATAGGTAAAGATTGAAATGATTAGTAGAATGAAATCACATACTTGAAATTTCTTATCTACAGATTTGTATGTGCCCTATGAATCCTTTCCAATTTTGTTTCTTCAAAAAACTCTAGCCACTCCAAAGTCTTTCATGGTAAATCTCTCTTCCACAAATATTCCCTCTAAATTCTTCCAAAAAAATGAACTAATGAATAGTGTTTTCATTTATAAACAAATACGTTTTGAAAAATGAATTTTCCTCTCTTTATTCACTGTGTTTTTTCAATTAGTATGTAAAAACACTTATTAAACTAGATATTTTAAAAATTAAATTTGTCTCCAACTCGGTGCATCTCACCGAATAGTGCGACCCAATGCATATATAGTAAAAAACACCCTGATACCAATTTTATCGACAAAATAGAAATGAAAACCTACAGTATTAATATTTACAAATGTTTTGGTTTGCGAAGGTTTTAACATATGTGACAGTTCAGTGCATTTCATAGTTACCCACACACACACACATACACACACCGAAGCATTATAAAATACATAAATTCACCGTTAAATTTTAATATCGGATTCATGCACGTATTGACGATGGTTTTGGATCAAATGCAAGGAAAAGAAGGTTATAATATCAAATGGCCAATACTTCATATTCAAGTTCATTCCATATCATTGCAAGTTTGTTAACTTTTCCCACACCATTTGAAGTAAGTATAGATTTTATTTATAATTCATTTATCTGATTGAATTTATGTCATTTATGCACATGCAATTGAATAATTGTTCTTTGAATTTTGTAGGATCATAAATTGAGATCGAGTTTGGATGAGAAAGATATTCCACTAGTTTGAAAATGTCGCAAGCTCTTATCAGGAGAAAGATACCGCAAACAAATGTTCAATGAACATGGACAACTGATTTACCTTGCCAATTGTAATACACCATCTTCTAGTAACCTGCAACCTGGGTCAATGGTATTACACCGTGAATTGGATCTCTTTTATGACACACCGATGGTATGTGGTTGTTCAAAATGTAAAGGATTGAAGAAGAACCCTCAACATGTCACATTGTCTCATTATATTAATGATCGACTACCCAAATTTGATGGTCTAATACCTCCCACTGTGGTCAATAATCCAATAGTTGATATAGAAAAGACACGTAGGAACACTTCATGTGCTCCTTTTTTGAAACGTTGGAAGCCAGATCAACTACGTTTCGTCCTAAGCTGGCCAACCCGTCTCCTTTTGTTGTGTCAATGGAGAGTTCTTATAGTGAGCCAAAGTATGATATTAATACTACCCAAAACATCATTACTAAGATATCCAAAAAGTTGTATGAGATAAGAGAAAAACTATCCAAGTACACACCAAATTTTGTTCAATTGTTGGAAGGTAGTGATGGCTTCTCTCTTCCTATCCATGTACATAGCAAATACCAAACTAGTTACAACTGAGCTTCGTATGGTGCTTGGCCATCATCCATGCCTATGCCTGATGTTGGAACCAAATAATATTTTTTTGGTAATAGTTATATGATTTCCAAGTCTAAAATAGATGTTGCAAATCTTGGGTTATTTATCCTTTCACAAGTATTTTTTCCTCCCAAACAATCAGTGGCACTTATTCCATTTTGTGGTCCTCTTTATAGTGAGTCTTCTTACTTGAATATTGTCAAATACAAACATAGAATTTCCATGTATAATATGTGCATGAATGGTTATGCTTATGGAAACTTTAACATGGAAAACTTGTTATATATCAATGGTTGTCCATGAACTCATGGGAGCATCACGGAGGTTCATAAATAGTTGCAGGGCCTCATTATTTAGTGCAAATTGTTCATTTGAGGAACACTCCAATGACAAAGAGTTCTTTCTAAAAAGGAAGGCATCCAAATTTGTTGTTATGCATGCAATACATAGTTTGTCTCCTAGTGATGAGTTGTTAATAAACTATAACTTTTGTAGACCAAAACATACTCATCAAAAATGCCTTGCATTGGGTCTACCTTTAGACATCTCCTTGGGACATAAGAAAAAGATGATTGGGTAATTGTATTTTTGGATTTTAAATGGAACTAATGTAAATGTATTGCTTAATTCGACATTAGTTTTATAAAATGGTTGGTTGCATGTTACAATCATTACATCAAATATGGGGACTAAGCTTCCTATAACTTCTATACATGGACTTTTGTTTATTTTATTTATTGAGTTTGCTTAATATTTTTTATATTTTTATATAATAAAAATGAACCTTAGCCATTATAAGCTTTGCACAGTCGGGATTGTATCAGGGCCTAATATGGCCCATATTTCAAAAATAATGTATTTTCCCTTAAATTTGATGATTTAAGGATTATTTATGAAGCAAAGGGCCTTATAATATCAAATAG
>ML779007.1:514164-529521 GCA_009831015.1 Picea engelmannii | reverse complement strand
AAATTAACTCAGAAGTAAATCGAATTGTTGAGATATTTTTGAAAGAAGCATTTTTAAATATTCCATGTTTGTAAAGTCATATAGGACTGTGAGGAGTGTTGACTCTTATCTGGCAATAACTGTTAGTTATTGTAATAGGGAAATATAGGTAACCGCTAAGAGTTGATAGGATATGTTGTAGACAAGACGATGAGAGCTCGTAGATCCAGTGCTTAGATAGTTTGTTGTTGTATTGTAAAAGAATAAGGAGAATTATGATATAGAGATACAGATCAGTAGAACATAGTAGAGTAGAAGAAAGACGAAGTGGAGAATTGCAATATACATAAAAAAATTTCATGAATGAATAGAACATAAACAATTGTCCCAAATCCTTGGACTGTTTTCATTTGAATGTGTGATTGAATGAATGTTATATTATGTGTGTATGTGATTCAGTTCATTTCTTTCATGTGTGATTGTTCAAGAGTTGATCATATGAGTTCGTGATGAAACTGGATAAGTTTCAATTATTTCTCTTCTGAAACTCGTATGCAAGGTGTGCATATCAAATGCAAGGAGTGCATCGATTGAGTCTCAGATTGACTCAGAAGAGTTCAGAGAGAGAACAAAGGGAACTTAGAATAGGTGCAAGGTGTGCACAACGTCAAGAAGTGACCAAGTATCGAAGAACCATAATAGAGGAACACTAGGTGGGTGAGAAGAATTTGTTCTCAAGAAATCCTTCGATATGAGTTATTGAAATCCTGAGAAGGCAAGGAGTGCGTGGGAAGTGAGAATCCTTTAAAGATCAAGCTCAGAAGGGATAACACTTTTCAAAAGTGTTGATGAGATCCAAGATTTAGACTCATAAGAGGAGCAAAGGTTTGAAACCTTTGAAGACTGATAAATATTCTAAGTTAGAAGAAATTAGAAGCTCAGGAGGAGGAGCAATAGTGGTCGTTGGATCATAGAGAAAAGGATAAACAATCGTCTGATATGTGTAAGGTGCATGAGCCTTAAGGCATCGCATGCACAAGAGAGATAACCTATCAAGGTTTGAAACTTGAGATTTCTGAAGCTTGAAGAGCCGAAAAGCCGAAGTGAAATCTCAGTCATTCGATCATCGGAAGTGGACATGAGTCGTCGAATTGACCAAGTGAATTTGAGCCGTTAGATATCGTAAGCTCAGGAGGAGGCAAGTTTGAAACTTGAGATTCCCAAAGCATGAAGAGCTGGAGAGACAAAGAGAATATGGACCATTATATCCAGAAGGCTACGTGTCAGTGGGTCGTGAGATCCAGAGGAAGGCAAAGGTGAAAGGTTGAAACATCTGAAGCTTGAATAGATGAAGAGATGAGAGTCATCGATCTGCAAGAGGACACTTGTCAATAGATCACGAGCTCTGGGTAAAGTGTAGAGGGGTTTCACTTGAGATATGATATTACCGAATCCTGAAGATCCAAAGTAAATATGGACCACCAGATCTAGAGGAGACGTGGAAAGAATCTGTGGAATCGAGGTAAAGTCCCAAAGTGATTTGTAGAAATTGGATCTAAGAGATATGTGGCATGAATCCATGCACTCTGGGTAAAGACTCGAAGTGATCCTCGATCATCATATTGGGAGGACACACGTCAGTGGATTATAGCCTTCGGATAAAAGGCATTGGGAAGAAGGGTGAAGTTTGAGATTTGAGATCTCAGAAGTCTGAAAACCTGAAGGATACCTCGACCATCGATTGAGTAGGGGGTCATAGGATTGTTGATCTGAGTTGAAAGGTCAAACACCCAACGTGGAAGTAAGACTGTTGATTGAGTAGGACAGGTGTATGCAGATAGCCAATTCCAAAAGATTGAAGTACGAAAGAAAGAAGGGCTTCATATTTCAAAACCCCGAAGTCCGAAATCGCGAAGAGAACAGATCTGTTTATTCAGGAGGGGTAGATCTGGTCCATATATTTGGAAGGGATAGATCTGAACTGTTAGTGAAGATAGTACCATCAATATCGGGAGATCGACGGTCCTGTAACATTTCGGGGGTAGGAGTTGCGCAGAATTTAAAATGTTGAGGGCAGGCCGTAATCGCATGGTCACGTGAATTTGCCGCCCAAGGTCATATCAAGAGGGGGATTATCATAAAAAGAGCTAAAAATCAGTACTCTGATATTTCACAGAAGAGTGAAAGGGAAGGTCATGGGTGCTATCAGACCTGCACCAAGGCTCCGAAAGGGCTTGTGTTTAGATACAAAAGGAGACCATTATTGTTTTAGAGGGTCATTTGACTCAATAATCGAAGATCCTTGACCGGGAGGTCGTGTAGCCCTATGAGGGAGTAGGGGGGATGCATTAGTGGGACTACATATTGGGACATGTAGTTAGTGAGTTGATGATTTGATGAGGTGATCATGTTGTACATCATTGATGAGCTTGATCTATAGTTGATGCATGATTGGTACAACTCTAGCACATTGGTAGAGGCACCACTAGAAGTTTGATTGGCATATGTTTAATGGATTTGGCATACATTCATTGGTGCATGATTGATGTACTTTCTTGGGACAAGTGGTAATGTGCATGTTTGGTACACTCATAGTTGGTATATGTTTGGATGATAGTACTTGGCTAAAAGTACACCATTGGCATTACTTGATTAGCATACACATTGGTACATGAGACATTTTATGTTTGTCGAAGCATATCATTGGTGATATGACACTTTTTTTGAAGCACACGGTTGACATATTGGTAGAGGCATATGGGTGATGCATTCCATGGATGATATCTTTTGGCACATTGTATGATGTTGATGTACATGGTGGATGTACATGGGTGTTGTGCATGATGAGCACATATTTTGGTATAGGATGTACTTGGTTGATGTTCTATTCATGATTCTCTATTTCATTGTTGACATATCTTTTGTTTCATGGCATGGCATGATTTTTGATGCATGGAAAGGTCCAAGGATCGTCATAGAAAGAGTGGTTGTTCTATGATCCGTTCGAGAAGTAGCATTTGTAGCAGAAGCATGTGTTCATATTGCAGAGAATATATGGGGATACATACCCATAGGAAGAGTCATTCTTCTTCCCATGATTCTAGGAGGAAAGAGCCATATACTTGAAGAAAGAGCACATAGGCATAATTCCAGGGGAGCAATGGTCACAGGGGGGGTATGAGAAATATATCTTTAGCATTACATCAGAGTGATATCCATTATTCAAAAGGGGAGAGATTAATTAGAGGAATATCAAAGGAATTCATGTAGGGGGAGCAAACCCAATGATGCAGTGCCCCCACCTCAGCAGGGTCTGCTGACCTCCCAGTCTTTGGATCTTCTCAATCTTTGAGCTGGAGCAGCTCTTCGATTCCCTACTAGAATATTCAAGAAATATCCACAGGTCCTTTTCATGAAACTTTGCAGTGCGAACAAGCACCAGGCGCAAGATTCTCTCATGCGACCACTGGCTGTGACCACGAGACTAACCCAAAAGGCATTTCGCAATTTCGCGTGTCGAGTCTTTGCATGCGAATCACCTCGATTCTCCCAAGCTCCGAAACCATGACAAGAGTTTAGCGTGTACTAGCTCCTCCCCTATATTCCTTAAATATGACCATGGGAGGTGACCATGTGCTTGAATGAAAGGTGCCTCACGATTTCACATTTCGTGACTCTGGGGGTCTCCCTACCCCCGTTCTCCCGATAGCCAAAATCATGATGGAACTAGATTAACGGTCTAGATTATTCCTTTGATCAATGGCTATGATCAAGTTGTGATTTCACGTTTCACAAATTTGGGGGTCTCCTTACCTCCATTCTCATGATATACGAAACCGTGATGGCGCTAGATCAACAGTCCAGATATTCTCTCCGATCAACGAATCTGACCATGTCAGGATTCCGTGTTTCACAACTTTTGGGGTCTCCCTACTTTTGTTCTGTTGATAGCTGAAACTAGGATGGTGCTAGATCAACGATCCATATATTCTCTTTGATCAACGACTATGATCAAGTCGAGATTTCACATTTCTCACCTTTGGGGGTCTCCTTACCTTCATTCTGCCGATAGCCAAAACCACGATGGTGATAGATCAACGACCTAGATCTTCTCATTTGATCAACGACTATGATCAAGTCAGGATTTCATGTTTCACGACTTTGCCTCTTATGGAGTCCCTTCGACACTTAGTCAAATTCCAAATCTATGCACTCCTTGCAGCAGATTCCTACACAAGACTTAGTTCTTGCGAATGACTGCACATGCCTTGTAGCAGCCACTTTTCACTCCTTGAAAAGGGAAAGTCTCGTGCTATCTCTTCTGAGCTTTAGAATCAAAACATATCCCATCACGCACCCATTGCGTTCTGTGTCCACACCTTACACTCACTCAACATAAGAGAAACAATTGAAAATCATACTAACATTCACAGTTTCATCCATTCATAACGAAATTCATTCATTTATGAAAACACAATAACAAAGAATCACAAACAGTAACAACATCACGCATTTGGATCAAATTTCCTCTGTTATATTCATTCAGAAAATAAAAATGGCTACAACTATTCTCAAACAATGAATAAAACTCAAAAACTCATACTAACTCACAACAACCTTATTTGGGTGTACAAAACCTGTATTTATCTCAGAGGGTCCTTAGGGTTCCCCTGACTACTTATATCCTCAAAACAAAAACCTAACTACTACCTAAGTTCAGTTACATTCAATATTCAGAGTGAAAGTTCCTGATCGCTCATGATCATTTCACCTCCAAGCGTTTGATCTTTTTTTTTTCTTCATCAGCTCCCCAAAGGATTCACAGTAACTCCCAACATTTGGGATTCTGAAATGATTTTCGAGCATTGATATTTCTTGCCACGTGTGCTCATTGACGACGCTGACAATGCTCCTGCATCGTACTCCAACTGGACAAAAATTCATGGACTCATGTCCATGATCTCCTGCACCGACTTTCCATGCTTATGGACATCAACTTCAGTCTCCCAACTGACATATTCTATTGGGCGTCTCTTCCATTTGACTAGATATTACAAATAAGTCTTCCTCCTGGTCTTTTTGCCAATTCTCCGATCAACGATCTTCTCCATCTGTGGTTTTTCTGCTATAGGAATTTTTTTTTCCCACTGAATCTTATCTTGATCTTCCAATCCCTCTATGCCATATTTCCTGTAAGGATACAGGTCTAAAATGTTATATATGGGTGATATGCTCACATCATCTGGCAACTCAATATCATAGGCATTTTCATCAAACTTCCTCAACATCTTACATAGTCCTATCTTCTTCATTTTTAACTTGTTATACGTCCCCCTAGGGAACTTTTCTTTCCTGAGATGTGCCAAAAATTGATCTCCCACCTCAAATTGAAGTTATCTGAGATGTTGATCAACTCTGCGCTTGTACTCTTGGCTAGAGTTCTGTAATTGTCCTCTGATCTGGCTATGGAGCTTCTGCATTTTAGCAGCGAAATCTTCTACTCCAACGCTTCTGATCTCACTCTGTCCCAAGTTTCTCAACTTGGATACTCCCCTAGGTTGCATTCCATACAATATCTAGAATGGGATTCTTCGAGTTCTTCTGTTTGGTGAGTTGTTGTATGCAAATTCATCTTGTGGAAGAATCTGATCCCACTGGTTATAATGCTTAGTGACCAGACTCCTCAACAAGTTTCCCAAAATTCTGTTTACCACCTCATTCTGTCCATCTGTCTGAGAATGATAAGCTGAGCCGAAGGACAGATCCATCCCCAACTTCTTCCACAGTTTTCTCCAAAAATGACCAACAAATTTTATGTCTCTGTCTGAGACGATGCTTCTGGGTAGGCCGTGAAGTCTCACAACTTCATTGAAAAATAGATTTGCAACATGTGTTGCATCACTAGTCTTCTGGCATGGGATAAAGTGTGCCATATTTGAAAATCTATCGACCACCACAAATATGGAATCACATCCTCTTTGCGTTCTTGGAAGTCCTAACACAAAATCCATGCTTATCGCATCCCAAGGCCTTTCTGGTATTGGCAATGGTTGATACAATCCAGTGTTCTGTCGTTTACCTTTTTCATATTGGAAGATTCTACATCTGTTCACAAATTTCATCACTTCTGTCCTCATACCTGTCCAATAGTATGAACTTCTCAACTATATGAATATTTTATCATGGCTGAAATGTCCAGCCAATCCTCCACTATACTTCTCCTTCAAAAGGTTGTCCCTCGTTGAACATTTTGGTATGCATAACTGATTTCACTTGAACCACAATCCCTCTTGAATCATATACTCTTCCCACTGGCTCCTATCTATCAACACATGATTTTCACATGCTTCGTATGCCTCCTTGAAATCTGGATCATCACTGTACATTTCCTTAAGGTGTTCAAACCCCAAGGTCTTCACTTGAAATTTTTGCAGAAACAAACATCTCCTGCTAAATGCATCAAAAACTTTGTTAGCATTCCAAACAATATGTTTTATGAAAAAAGTAAAATTCTGCATAAACTCAATCCACTTTGCATGATTTTGATTCAATTTTTCCTATCTAGTTATGAATTGTAAAGCTTGGTTATCACTGTACAAGAGAAATTCCTGTGGAAAAAAGTAATGTCTCCACTTCTTCAGGGCTTGAATTATGGCATAAAATTCCTTATCATATGTGGAGTATTTTCTCTTAGTCTCATTCAAATTTTCACTGAAATAGGCAACTGGTCTATTATCTTGGCTCAAAACTGCTCCAATTGCAACTCCACTTGCATTACATCTCACCTGAAATGTCTTTTCAAAATTTGGCAAGACTAGAATTGGTTGTTCTATTATCTTCTCCTTCAATATATTGAAGCTCCTCTCGACCTCCTCTATCCATTTAAAAGACTTGTGATTCATCTTTACTGTATCCATCATTGGTGAACAAATTCCACTCAAATCTCTGATGAACTTCCTATAAAAACTTGCAAATTCATGGAAGCTTCTTACCTCAAACATGATTCTCGGTGACGACCATTCTTTGATTGCTTTCACCTTTTCTAGATCAATCTTCAACTCATTTGAAGAGATCACAAAACCCAAGTAAATGAGTTATGTCTTCAAAAAAGAGGACTTGTTCATATTTATCAACAACTTTTCCTGTTGTAGTCTCCTAATCACTAGTGTCAGGTGTCTCAAATGCTCATCTTTAGTCTTGCTAAATATCAGTATATCATCTAGATATACAACCACAAACTTGCCAATGAAATATTTTAGTATTACATTCATCAACCTCATAAAAGTACTTGGGGCATTTGTTAAGCCAAATGGCATAACAAGCCATTCATACAAACCTTCATTTGTCTTAAAGGTTGTCTTCCATTCATCCCCTTCTCTCATTCTTATCTAGTGATATCCGCTTTTCAAATCTATCTTAGAAAATAAGTTTTCTCCACTTAGACAGTCCATTAAATCATCCATTTTTGGTAAAGGAAATCTACACCTGATGGTGATATTGTTAATGGCTCTTGAGTCTATACACATTCTCCATCCTCCATATTTGTTTGGACTCAACACAGTTGGCATTGCGCATGGACTCAAGCTCTCACCGACCAAACCTTTGTCTAACAATTCCTGGACCTGGTTCTTTACCTCCTCATTCTGTTGAGGCGTCAGTCTGTATGCTGCTTTGTTTGGCAGACTTGCTCATGGTATCAAATCAATATGATGGCTGATAATTTTGATGGGTGGTAATGAGTTAGGCAGCTCATCCACCACTATGTCAGCAAAATTATCCAACAATTCCTGAATTTTTTCACTCAAATCATCCATTGTAGTACTTGTAAGGAAAACTCTAGGTTTCCTCACCACAACAAACTGCATCTCCTGTTCTTTCTTAACTTCTCTTAGGAGTTTCTTTCCACTCATGAGAAGTATTCTTGTGCTAGTTTCCTCTTTCTCTTTCTTCTCCTTTATTGGCAACATCATGTGTGTCCTACCATTCTTCTCCAAGGTGTATGTATTCTTCCTCCCATCATGAATGAAATTCCTGTCAAACTACCATGGTCTTCCCAACAAAATATGGCATACATCCATGGGAATTACATCACATAGAATTTCATCTCTATATTCTCCTATTTTAAATTCAACCAAGCATTGTTTAGTAACCATTACCTGGTGTCATTTATGCAACCATGAGACTTTTTATGTCTTTTGATGTCCAGTTGTCTCCAACTCCAATTTCTCCACCATCTCTATGGATACTAAGTTGTCAGTACTCCCACTATCAATTATCACATTCCAGAATCTGTCCTTAGTCTTGCAAACTATCTTGAAGAGACTGTTTCTCTGCAGTGGCTTCCCAACTTCTGCCTTTGGTTTTAAGAGAACTTTTCTCAACATCAAGGATGTTCCATCCTCTTCTCCTTCTGCTTCAACATTTCTTCTCTATGCTTCCGAAATGTGAGCTTCACCTTCTCCTTCTTTATTTCTCTCAGAACATTCCCAAAACTTATGTCATGCCTTTCCACAGGTGTAACATCTCACTTCTCCTCCTCTACCTCTTCCTCTTCCTCTAGAAGAACTTCTTCCACCATCTTGTCTTCCTTGGGAACTTCCTCCTCTATCCAAGTGACTATGTGGTTTCTCAGTCTCATCTTTGCATTTTTTTTCCTTGTCATGGGCAACTCCCTTGCCTTTTTTCGGGACTGGGCTTCTACCTCTACCTCGCTGATTTTGTTTTTTGGCCAGCTTATCCGCTGCCTTCAGTGCAAACTGATAAGCATCCTCCACCATCCTTATTGACATCATGCTTATCTCATCCTGGATTTCATATCTCAGGCCATTTATATACCTGGAAAAGTTTTCTTCATCTTTCTCTCTTTGTCCAGTTCATCTTGTAGAACTCCTCTGTGTACTCTTTAACTGTCATACCCTTCTATCTCAGGTTCTGTAATTTCCTGAAAATATTGATCTGGTAATATTTGGGAATGAATTTAGCCTTCAACTTGGCTACCATTCTGTCCCAATTATGTATCTTATGTTTTCCCTTGCTTCTCCTCTCAGCCTGCATTTCATCCCACCACAGTGTTGCATGTCCTTTGAGTCTAGTGACATCATGTCTCACCCTTTTATCCTCATTGAAGTCTTCATAGTTGAAATATTTGTCGATGGATCTTACCCAATCTAGCAGCTCTTCAACTTCATACATTGGGACCTTTATCTTGGCTCTAGCTCCCAATCTAACAACCGCTCTTAGCAAGCGCTCATCAGAAAAAGTATCTCCTACATATTATTTGACTTCTACCTCTTCACTCTCTGCATCGCTGATGTGTCCAACATCAGGTGCTCTTCTTTGTGCTTCCTCCATCGCTTCCAATCTTGCACGAAGTTCTCGCATCTCCCTTTCTACAGCCTAATTGGCTAAAGGTTATTCCACTCGTCTCCTCAGTGGCATTGTGTCGATTGTCTCTCATACACAGAGTGTAGCTTTGAGTTATTTTGTCTCCTTTATCTCCTTTTCCTAAAATCTACCGACAAAACTTCACTCTGATACCACTTGATGCAGTGCCCCCACCTCAGCAAGGTCTGTTGACCTCCCAGTCTCTGGATATTCTCAATCTTCGAGCTGGAGAAACTCTTTGATTCTCCGCTGGAATCTTCAAGAAATGTCCACATGTCCTTTTCATGAAACTCCACCATGCGAACAAGCACCAAGCGCAAGCTTCTCTCACGCGACCACTGGTTGTGACCACGAACCTAACCCAAAAGGTGTTTCACAATTTCGCGTGTCAGGTCTTTGCATGTGAATCACCCCGATTCAACCAACCTTCGAAACCCTGAGAGGAGTTTAGTGTGTACCAGCTCCTCCCCTATATTCCTTCAATGTGCCCACGGGAGGTGACCACATGCTTAAATGAAAGGTGAGATTTTGTGTTTCATGACTCTGGGGGTCTCCCTACCTCCATTCTCCCGATAGCCGAAATCGCGATGGAACTAGATCAACGACCCATATTATTCCTTTGATCAACGACTATGATCAAGTCATGATTTCACATTTCGTGACTTTGGGGGTCTCCTTGCCTTTGTTATGTTGATAACCGAAACTGCGATGGCACTAGATCAACGATCCAGATCTTCTCTTTGATCAATGACTATGTTCATGTCAGGATTCCACATTTCGCAACTTTGGAGGTCTCCCTACCTCCGTTCTCCCGATAGCTGAAACCATGATGGTGCTATATCAATGGTCCATATCTTCTGTTTGATCAATGACTGTGATCAAGTCAAGATTTCACATTTCGTGCCTTTGGGGGTCTCCTTACCTCCGTTCTCCCGATATATGAAACCGCAATGGCACTAGATCAATGGTCCATATCTTCTCCTTTGATCGATGACTGTGATCAATTCGATATTTCACGTTTCGTGACTTTTCCCCTTATGAAGTCCCTTTGACACTTAGTCAAATTCCAAATCTATGCACTCCTTGCAATAGATTCCTATGCAAGAATTGGTTCTTGTGGATGACTATGCACGCCTTGTAGCAGTCGCTTTGCACTCCTTGCAAAGGGAAATTCTTGTGCTATCTCTTCTGAGCTTCAGAATCAAAACAGATCCTGTCACACACTCCTTGCGTTCTGTGTGCACACCTTACACTCACTCAACATAAGAGAAACAATTGAAACTTATACTAACATTCAATATCTTCTCCTTTGATCAATGACTGTGATCAAGTCAGGATTTCACGTTTCACGACTTTGCCCCTTATGGAGTCCCTTCGACACTTAGTTGAATTCCAAATCTATGCACTCCTTGCAATAGATTCCTACACAAAAATTGGTTCTTGCAGATGACTACGCACACCTTGTAGCAGTCGCTTTGCACTCCTTGCAAAGGGAAATTCTCGTGCTATCTCTTCTGAGCTTCAAAATCAAAATAGATCCCGTCACACACTCCTTGAGTTCTGTGTGCACACCTTACACTCACTCAACATAAGAGAAATAATTGAAACTCATACTAACATTCATAGTTTCATCTATTCATAATGAAATTCACTCATTTATGAAAACACAATAACAGAGAATCACAAACAGTAACAACATCACACATTTGGATCAATTTTCCTTTGTTATATTCATTTAGAAAATAAAAATGGCTACATCTATTCTCAAACAATGAATAAAACTCAAAAACTCATACTAACTTGCACCAACCTTATTTGGGTGTACAAAACCTATATTTATATCAGAGGGTCGTTAGGGTTCCCCCCAACTACTCATCTCCTCAAAATGAAAACCTAACAACTACCTAAGTTCAGTTACATTTAAGACTTGGAGTGAAACTCCCTGATCTCTCATGCTCATTTCACCTCCAAGCGTTTGATCTTCTTTTGTTCTTCATCATCTCCCTAAAGGATTCACAGTAACTCCCAGCGTTTGAGATTCCAAAATGATTCCCAAGCATTGAGCTTTCCTTCCACATGTGCTCGCTGACGACGCTGACGATGCTCCTGCATCACCCAAGGAGAGTTCAAGTAGGGGGAGAAGTCCCAAGAGGAGAATGACCCTTTTCCATTGATGTGATTGATGATTATTGATGGGAAGAGATAATAACATTGACTATTGATGTAGAGCATGCCTTATCTACATGTTGACATCAATAATTGGTAATTGGTGTTGACATCAATGTTGGTATTTTCATCAATGCCAAAGGGGGAGATTGTTGGATCATGTTGTCATTGATGCCAATGGTTTGTTTGATTGATATCAAGTGATTGATTGATGTCAAGTAATGATTGATTGATTGTTGTTAAGTAATGATTGATTGATTGATTGATAGACTGGCTGCATACATACACGTGATGTAATACTGGTAGGGCACGTACATACACATGCTGCACTACCAACAAGTCGTGTACCTGTGATAGATTGATATCTGTTGAGGATTGTTGCCTCATCTTAGTTGGTGTTGAGTGTGTAAGTTGAGTCTTGCATTATAGAGCTGACACTCTTATAGATTTGTACTCTATTGAGTTGTTGCTGATAAACCCAAGGATTGAAGTCTGTACATACATCTTGTGTTCTTTATGTTTCTTATGGTGATGACTTATTGATGATATATGTTGCTGATAAATGTTGCTGGTATATGTTCACATTTAATTGGTTATAAATGACAACAATAAGTAATGGGTAAATGGTGATTGTTAACTAATGAGTTTTGTGAAGGGGAAGTTTTGGGAAAAAGAGCCCTACACTGTTCACCCCCCCTCTCAGTGTAGTCAGTGTGTCCAACAACACCAACCTGTACCAAACAACCTATAATCGACCTGTACCATAAACAAGTGCATCAACCATGCACCAACTTGTATCTCAACTTGTACCATCAATGAATGCATCAACCATGCACCAAATATGTACCAATCATGCATCAAATACACACAAACTATGACTCATCAAGATGTACCAACATCATCAACTATACACCTCATGTATGTGCCAACTTATCAACTTCTTGTCTCAACCATGTGCCCAAATTTAGAAACTGAATATGTAACTGAGAAACATGTCACTGTATACTCATTGACCAATCTGATCTGATCACATATACCTAAAAAATTATACCACAAGTCTGTACCTCAAACCATGTTCTAGAACCTCACTATTATACAACCTCTATCTGTACCAATAACTTCAACAACATACCTCAACCAAAATCCCTCAAACATGAACCAATACTAAACTTCAGTAGATCTTCCTTAGATCAACTCTACAACAAGCCATAAACTCCCAAGAGGGAATCCAACTTATTTACAAGGAAAACCCTCAACTTGATTCATAAATTCAACACTACACATATGAGAACCATACCTTTTTTTTCTTCTTGTAGAATTTTGTTGCTGTGGTTTTGCTGCTGTGAATATGCTCCCGCGATTTTTCTGCCGCACTTTTTCTGTTGTGGTCTTTTTGCCGCATTTTTCCTTCTATGATTTTTCTGCCACACTTTTTCTTCCATAGTTTTCCTGCCGCACTTTTCTTGCTACACTCTTTCTGCTGCAATTTTTTTCTGCACTTTTTCTGCCGCAGTTTTCCTGCTACACTTTTTCTGCTACAATTTTTCTCTATCAATAATAGCTGCCCAAATAACCTTTCACAATAATATATATTCAATGATATTCAATAGGTTATTAAATGAGAGACCTGTGCCTCTTATTTATAATTTCATGTAGCTTCCTCAAGGGGTTACCTTCTACCCATCTTAACCCACTCTCCTTATTTTAGGTTTAACCCACTTCTAACCACTTGTCCACTTAGTAATTTTTCCATTAAATTTATTATTTAAATAATTTCTTTTGTATCCATTTTGACTTATAGTACACTCATCACTTCACTTTATTATTTACGTTTTAAAATCTCATAAACCACTTTTCTTATTTTAGGGCTAACCCACTTCTAACCACTTGTCCACTTAGTAATTTCTCCATTAACTTTATTATTTAAATAATTTATTTTGTATCCACTTTGAATTATAGTACACTCATCACTTCACTTTATTATTTAAATAATTTCTTCTTTGCAACCACGTTGACTACTTTGACCTTTTGGGGCTTGTATATGACTCATGAGGGTTCTCCAACTTCACATGGCCATAACTCTCTAACCGTGAGAAGTTATGTGACATTCCACATACCAACGGAAATGAGATGACATCTACTATCCATCCATAATAGTATTACCTTAAAATATATTAAAATTAATACCATTATACATCAAACAAACTTGGGTCCATTACCCAAACATTTATGCTACCAGAATTCACTACCAAACTTTCTTCAAGGGTTGACATCAATGAAAACCAACCCAAATAATCAGCAATCTCCCCCTTTGGCATTGATGGAAACACTCTAATGCAATACTGGAGTCATATTACTCATGCTCCCCCTATAACCATCGCTCCCCATAGAACCATGCCTCTATGCGCTTTCTCCAAGAATTTACCTTTGCATTTGATAAATTTGTCCCCCTTTGTCATCAATGGCAAAGGTATCTTTCCATCCAGGGATGTTCCCCCTGACTGAACTCTTCCTGAAACTAATCTCCCAACTTGAATTGTCGTCTTTATGGTGCTTCCTCGTGTAAATATAAGACATATAAGATAAGCATTCATTTTGGAGTAGAAATTACTCTGAGTCTCTAGCAAAGATACTTAAAGGCTTCCCGTGGAATCGGTTTTGTAAAGATGTCTTCCACTTGTTCTTTTATGCCCACATATTCAACTTTGATGTTCTTCTCTGCAACCTGTTCTCGTAGAAAGTGATACTTTATTGGAATGTGCTTCGTCTTGGAGTGCATCAACGGGTTCTTCGAGATACCGATGGAGCTTGTATTATCACAATATATTGGAATGGGCTCATCATACTTAACCTGTATATATGTCAGATTTTTTTTCATCCATAGAACCTGTGTACAACATGTTGCTACTGAAATATACTTTTCTTCAGCTTTAGATAAAGATATTGATGATTGTTTCTTGCTTAGCCAAGATACTAAACACTCACCCAAGTAGAATGATGCTCCACTAGTGCTTCGTCGGTCATCAATGCAACCTGCCCAATCTGCATCTATGTAGGTAATAAGTGATAGATCCTTTCCTTTTGGATACCATAATCCAAACTCTTATGTTCCTTTGAGATATCTAGAAATCCTTTTCACTGCTAAGATATGTGGTTCCTTTGATGCTACCTGAAATCATGCTACCTATCCAACTGCTTGCATTGCATCTGGTCTGGATGTTGTCACATATAGTAAGCTACCAATCATTGACTTGTATTTCCTCTGTTATGTAGACTTTGAATCATCATCTTTTCTCAACTTGCAACTGGTTTGCATAGGAGTGGTAACTAGTTTGCAATATTCCATTCCGAACATCTTTAGCATTTCTCTAATATACTTAGTTGATAAATAAAAATTCCTTGGTTTCTTTGACGTATCTGAAGACCTAGAAAGAAGGATAGTTCTCCAAGTAATGACATTTCAAATTCATTCTGTATATCCTTTGCAAATTTCTGCCTTAACCTGTCATCAATACTTCCAAAAATAATATCATCAATATAAACTTCAATTAATAAAATACCATCTTGAGTTACCTTGATGTAGAGATTGTTGTCTGCACTTCCTTTTCTAAACCCTGCATGTTGTAGATATTTATCCAATCTAGAGTACCATTCTCTATGAACCATTTGTTCAATGATGATAATTATGATCTTTGTAAAATATTGTAACACGAAGGGAGTAAGAAATTTAAATTATTCATCAAAAATCTATTGGAATTAATTGTTTTATCTTTTTGATAATGTAAAATATACTAATTAAAAGGGAAAAAGGGTTAAAATTCCACACCT
>ML779007.1:477846-502142 GCA_009831015.1 Picea engelmannii | reverse complement strand
TTTAAAAATAGTATTACATATCTCGTTCGGAATTGAAACAAATGAATATCCCATGCGGTGTTTTACTTCCAACGATAGATTTTTCCATCACAAAATGGGTTACCCTTAATCAACGATACTGAAACCATGAACTAATCTCCATTTCAAAGTTTTGGATACCCGGAGTTGGAGGTGTCAAGGATGCTCACGACAAGAATGATAAAATTGCAAAATGCCGAAAGGGACTATTATGAGTCTCAAAAACGCGAAAGGAAAAACTCTGAAATCACGTCAATCGTCCATCTCAGTGGGTTATGTGAACCTTCCAATCACTTCAGAGATTTTGTGATCATGAATTTTATAATGTTGGAGTCATGATGACTCGAAGAGGAAAAACATTGAAAATCCCGTTAGTCGTTCGATTAAGAAAAGAAGGGATCAAATTATGGAGTTTTGTGAACCATTCATTTGGCTCCATCTCGAGGATTGCAACTTACCAAAATGCCGAAGTGTGAAAGGCATTTTGATTAGGCCCATGGTCACAACTAGTGGGCATATGGAATAAGTGTGAGACCTAGTACTTGTAATCCAATGGTGAAGGTGAATTTTAATATGATCGAAGGATTATGAAATATCCATACTCTGAGTTTAACCGGAAGGCCATACCTAACCCCTATCTTGTATCCGAATATTTAAAAAAAAAACTATAGGGGTCTGTTTATATTTAAACTTTTCACAGAGGAGTATAGACTAATACTCTACTTCTACCTAACTCTGTTTGGTTGTTTTCATTGTGTGATTACATGTATGGACTAATGCATGAGGCCTAGGCCATCAACCCCCAAAGTCGTTTGTGTTGTTAAGACTATGGTAATGGTTATAGGTACAAACAGATTGGAAAGTAATTATAATTACAGGAATTGAAATAAACATTGAAATGAGGAGTAAACACTTATCGTCGATCAAAAAACTTTAAGTTGAATGGTAATGATAGTCGACGACAGTAAGGACTCTTGTAATCTTTCAGACTCAAGATTTATAACATAAAGCTTACTAGCTTGAATCTCTAACTATTCAAGGATATTTATACAAAATTTTTTATTTTTTTCACATAGTTTTTTGACGTATATTACATATGGTATTAGAGAAAAAGCTACAACACTGGGCCTGAACAGGGCCACATTAGTTGCTTAGTATTTTATTCCAATTTATGTAAAACTAATAAATCTTGTGGTTACAAGTAGAAAGCCGTTTCTATTTTTGTAAATTATGGTAGCTCAGGAGGGTGCAKAAATCAGGATGGAAGGAAATCCRTAGCAGGGACCTCCTAGAGATCCAAGACATARCAGTGATGTAATCTCACCCAYGGAGGTGTTGGAAACAATGAGGAATCTTATTGTTGAACTATAGGTTTTCAAGGCTGACAATGAAAAGTTGAAGAAAGCACAACAGGAAAAACAAGAGATAAATGAAGTCCTACTGCRTAGTATAGTAACCAAGAAAATCCCAAAAGACAATAACCATGATGAAAAAGTCATCAAAAGAGCCTCCAAGAATTATGGACCCGAAACAGAAAAAAGAGACAATTCGTCTAAAGGGACACCTTCAGCTGAAGACAAAACTATACSAGACAGAAAAAGAAAACAAGTAGACCACCTTGAAGGAGAATTTAAAAATATTAAACCAACTACCTTTGATGGAGAATCCAGGATAGGAGAAGAAGCTGAGGCATGGTTGTTGGACATAAAAAAATACTTCCAGATCTACAACTATTCTAGCAAGATGAAGGTCAGAATGGGCATCTACAATCTGAAGGGGAAGGCCAACATTTGGTGGTAGGACCTAAAATTGGCCAAGGGCCTAAAGGAGAAACAATTGAAATGGTCTGACTTTAAGAAGTATTTCAAGAAACAATACCTTTATGAAAGCTATTGTGAAAGGAATACGAAAGAATTTTACGAGTTACGACTCGGACAGATGACGATGGAGGACCTTATAAATAAATTTTTGGAACTACTAAGGTTCATACCATACATCCGAGAGGATAAGGTAAAAATCCATTGATTCTTAAGTTGTTTACCACAGGCCTACTGGGACATAATTGAGTTTGACAACCCCAAATCCATGAGTGAGGTATTCAGGAAAGAACGAATGTTCTATGACTAGTATAAACAACGGGTAGAGTTTCCCAATGCCTGGAAGGATAAAAAGCAAGATCGAATGAACCAGTGGAAGAAGGGATACTAGCCAGCTCCTTATCGGAATGCAACAAAAAGTTTCCCAAGGAAGGATTTTCACTCCAATCATCCAAATACGCAAGGTAGTGGTAAACCGGTAAACCTGGGAATGAAGAAGTTTGGGGACAACTTCCGCAAACCATTAAAGTGTTGGGAGCGTGGAGAGCCTCATCTAAGGAGGAACTGTACACATTTAACTTCAGCATAAAAAATTGTTGTTCATAATCTGTAGGAAGCCTCAACAGTGGGAGACATGGGAAGAAGCCTGCATCGGATAAATGAAGCCATAGATGGTTGACAAGATGGCCACCAGTCCTCGGTGGTAGAAATCGAAGGTAAAATCAATGACACTTGAATTTATATTTTAATTGACCCTGGAGATACACTAAGTTATATTACTCCTAATATAGTAGAGTCGAATAATCTTAAGAAATTGAAGCATGCAAAATCATGGCTGGTACAACTAGCAACAGGTACTAAAAGGAAAGTAGTTGACTTTATTTCTGATTTTGAGTTCAACTTAGGTGGTCAAAAGATAAAGACCAATCTGAACATCTTACCACTAGGATCTTATGATATGATTATTAGGATGGATTGGTTGGAACAACACAAAGCAGTACTAGACTGTTGTACAAAGATACTTAGCTATAAAGATGATTTTGGCATTGTTAGAAAAACCCAAGGCATACCAAAATCTGTATCAGTCAGACAATTTTCAGTGATGCAACTCAAGAAATGTATTAGAAAGGGATGTCAAGTTTATGCCATCCAAGTGACGAATCTATTAGAGAAAGAAGATAAGACAAAGTTAGAAGACTTTGTTGTCCTACGTGAATTCAGAGACATGTTTGTGGATTAGATACAAAAATTACCTCCTAGAAGGGAAATAGACTTCTCCATAGACCTACTACCTGGTTCAGCCCCTGTCTCAAAGGCACCTTACCAA
The DNA here is from genome assembly GCA_009831015.1 of Picea engelmannii. Classification (NCBI taxonomy): domain Eukaryota; kingdom Viridiplantae; phylum Streptophyta; class Pinopsida; order Pinales; family Pinaceae; genus Picea; species Picea engelmannii. Next base: position 498,980 of record ML779007.1, on the reverse strand, counting down.
ATGAGTCTACCAGAACTGACAGAATTAAAAATCCAATTACAAGAATTGTTGGACAAAGAGTATATCAGACTGAGTGTTTCACCATGGGGGCACCAGTCCTCTTTGTGAAAAAGAAAGATGGTACTCTAAGACTATGTATCGATTATAAACAACTGAACAAAATGACCATTAAGAACAAATACCCCTTACCAAGGATAAATGATCTATTCGATCAAGTTGGTGGGGCCAAGATCTTTTCAAAATTGGATTTACGATCCGATTATCATCAAGTTAGGATAAAGGACGAGGACATAAACAAAACAACTTTTCAAACAAGATATGGACACTAAGAGTTTGTAGTCATACCTTTAAGACTCAATAACTGATGCAGACCTCCTACCTCAGCAGGGATCCGTGACCTCCCCGTCTCTTGATCATTCCAATTTCTGAGCTGAAATGGCTCTTCGGGCTCTTGTTGGAACGCCTTGAACAAATCCACAGGTCCCTTTCTCCTCTGGCACAGACCTTGAGAAAACTTGTGCATGCACTCCTCTTTCGACACTCTTCTCTATTCCGAACCAACACCTTTTGGGTTTTGGGTTTTTAGGACTCCTGCATGAGATCTCTCCCAAACTCGTTGTCTCCCCAACTCCCGATCATGGAAACACCACAAATTACCCGCGACCACAGTCCTCTTTTGGGATTTCAAAATTCACAATTTCGCGATTTCGGCTACAGGCGGTTCTTGGTCCTTCAACGTCCCGGACCCCAGAATGCCAAAATCTACGCATGACCATGACTTCTTTTCAAGATTTCGAAATTTGTGATTTTGCGATTCTGTGAGTCGGGACTCTTTGTCTCATGACTCCTTCACTCTTGAACTCCTAGTTGTCAAAATGTCGAAAAGGGCTTAACAACTTCGACTCGTGTTATTCTAGCGTCATCTGCTTTCAGGATTTCGCAACTTCATGAGTTGGGACACCACGTCTCTCGACTCCTGGCCTCTTGAACACCCGGCTTCTGAAATGTTGAAATGATGGTCCATGACGAATCACTACTGGCTTTCGTTATTCGGGAAACCACGATACAAGTGTTCCCCCAGTTCTCTGTATTTTGAATCCCTAGTTCCCGAAATGCTGAAATATCTCCCTCTGAGAGATCAATGACCCAGTCCTTCTGGAACCAAACTCTTTCGGGCCTTTTCCCAAACCCTTGACCGCTTTCCACGTGTTCTCCTGTGGACGGTCCTGGTCCTTTCGCAAATTCTCCTTTCGTGATTTCTGGAGACTCTTCACTCTCGGTCTCCCGGTGTACGAATCCCTAGAATGTGGATCTCTTTGACACGGTTCCCCTGAGATGGATGGTTCTGATTCTTTTGGACTTTAACGAGTCCTCTCCTTTGCTTTTACGAGGGTTAAACCTCATTCTCCTCTTTCTGGATCTGATGGCTATCGATCCTTTACGCAAGATCTGACAGTCACGATTTGATCCTCTATGCACCTCCTATTTGTGATCCTCTTGTGCACGTATCCGTGGTCTAGCGGCTCTCGGGACACTGTGCTCTAGATCCAATGGCTGGCGTGATTTCGCTCACCAGGAGTTCACGATGCAACAACTCCAAAATCCCTTGCCTCTCCAAACTCCGAACTTCGAAATGCCGAACTGTCGAACTCATGATCTTTATCAATTGTGAAACCTCAAAGAGTTTCTCGACCTTCTTCTCCTTTATTATGATGCTTTGTGCGCAAAGGCATTGTTCCTCCTGAGCCTCGGGACTTAGAATAAGTCCACCTTTGCACACTCCTTGTGCTACTGAGTATTTCTCTAAACTCAGATCCGAGGTATTTCTTGTAAATAAATGCTTCACGCCCTCCTGGCATTCTTCGGCTCGATGCACAGCTTGCAGAACCTTTCTCCACATAATGTTTAGCAACTCTGTGAGTGTCCTCTCTTCGACACTTCTCTTTTCTCAGAACCTAAAATAGAGTTCTCTGGTGCACTCTATGCACTCGCTCAATGCCCTCCTGGTAGAGATTTACAGAACCTTCAGTAGTTCTGTTTCTTCTCTATGCCTACCTTTGCAAAGTTCCTCCCCATAATATTTAGTAACTCAAGGGCTTCCTTTGAGTCTGTGAATCCTTCTGGTGTGCACTCCTTTCACATTCTTTCTGACTCCGCAGAGCTCAGATGCGCACTCCTTACACTGGCTATATAACTTCCAGTGATTTCTTGTGCACTCCTTGAATGACCTAAAAAACCCAGACAAAAACCAACAAACTCACGGACAGACAATAAAATCTATATATAACCTGTATCTACAACATATTGGTGACATTCAAATGCATAAACATACATAGACAATTCATGGGCAGGAAAAACTACTCTTTGTATTAATTTCCAAATGTCTATACAAATGTTTACACAGGCTGAACTGTAACAAGTCTCAGCCCTCTCTCTCGAGACCTCTCTGCTCCAGTCTCCCTTCCTAAAACTCTCTACTCTCTAATTTCTTCCACTCCTCTTACAAAATGATGGCTCTCTCGAGCATATTATCCACCTCACCATTTCTGAGCTATCACTATCACAGAGCGGCTCCTACGACTACATTACATAAATGGATGTCTAGTCCTAACTTATCCAGACTTAGCTGCAGGTAACCATTAAAGGCAACCTCAACCACTACATGTACAAAGGCATGGTCTGGCATTAAAATCCTTACAACACTTATTGAAATTTTGAATTTTAAAATTGAGAGGGTTGCGCCTCTCCCTTTCTTCACTAAATGTGTGCTGGATGTGTTGGATGGTTGGCACGCTGCTGACGTGGAGTGATGGTCCTGCATCATACTCCTCAGCTGGAAAAATCATGAGCTCCTGTTGATGAGATCCTCTTCTCTAGTGTTGAAATCCACCTGGATCCCAAACTTTCCCTTGGAGTTGTCCATCTGCTCCTCTCCAGCTATGTTGCTGTTGTTGTTGCTTCTTCTTCCCTGCTGCTCTTGCAGGCTCACTTCTGCTTAGCTTCTCGTTACTGGTAGTCTATGTTGTTGAATTCAACATCAACCTTCTGATTTCCTCTATCACCTCGTCCACTTGCTCCAGTGGCTAGTTCTCTGTATGCAGTCTTCTATACTACAATTCCTTCATCTCAGTGGGTAGATCAACTCGATCCCCCTTATGATTTTCTCCATTCCTTGTGGGCTTAATTTTCCACCCTGTTGCAAAATTTAGTTATGCAGTCTCATCACTGAGCTACTACTCAACTTCTTCCTGTGGCAGTTCTGCTGCTAACGTTTCTCCTCCTGGCATACTTCCATCTTCTTCCAGCTTCTCCCCAGGCTGCTATGCTCCACTACCTGCTTCCAACATAACCTGTTGGATATGAAAGATTTGCACCATCACCCTTCTCTCTAGGGCTTCCAATTCTTCACATAGACCAACAAAGTCTATGATGTTCGCTTCCTCTTCTTCTTCTTCTTCTTCTTCTTTTGCATCTTCCAGTACTGCAGTGATCTCCTGTTCAACTTCCTGGCTGAAAATTTTGAGCCATTCTGTTGAATGCTCATCTTCTTCTTCTTGGGAAAACGTCAGTGTCTTCTCCATTTCTTCCTCCATAATAGTTTCCATTGGTTGTCCTCTTGCTTTTGTTGCATCTGCAACACATGCTCTGGCCTCAACTAGGCTGCTCGGTAAGAACACCCGAATTCCCCCAATCATCAGAATTCTCTTCTGATCCTCAACTATCAACACTCCTTGCTGATTTGAACTCTCCTTTGAGTTCATGAGACTTTCAGATAGTCTCATCTCTTTCCCCTTGCCCACCTGGCAATTTGGGAATTTTTATTTCCCACCTGACAGTCCATGAGATCTAGTGATCTCATCTCATTGCCCACCTGGCAATCTGAACTTTCACCACTGCTCCCCTGGTAGTATGCGAGACCTTCTATTGATCTCTTCCCATTGCCCACCTGGCAACTCGAAAGTTCACTTCTACCCACCTGACAGTTTATGAGATCAATCGATCCCATCTTGATCAACACTCCTTGCTGACCTGAACTCATCCCTAAGTTCATGAGACTTTCAGACAATTTTATATGCTCTACCTTGCCCACTTGGCAATATGGGATTTTTTCCCCGCGCACTTGGTATTTTACGAGATATTCAGCTAATCTCATACCATTGCCCTCTTGGCAATATGAATTTCCACTACTTTCCTCCCGATAGTTTATGAGATCCTCCAATGATCTCATTTCATTGCCCACCTGGCAATTGGAAAATTCATCTCTGTCCTCCTGGCAGTTTATGAGATCTAAAACTGATCCCTCTTCCTCATCACTAAGGGTTTCTCTGACTTCTGGATCACAGATGAAAACCAACTCTGTGTCACTGAGGCTTTCACCACACCTCAACCATATTTTCAACTCTTGTTGTTGTTTCCTAGCCAACAACTTTTGAACAAACCACTTGGCTTTCCTGTCTCCTTCTTCACCTGCTGTATATAGATGAATCTTTGTTTCTGATTCCATTTGATGTTACCAGAGTTTCTCCTTTTAATCCCTTTGTCTACTATCTGCAAACAAAATCCCGCTCTGATACCACTTGATGGTGTGTATCAGAGTATTGTATTTATCTACTCTACCTCCCTCTGCCTGTAGTCTACAGATAGAAAGTGGCTCTGATTCCACTTTGATGTAGGCCCCCTACCTCAGCAGGGATCCACTACCTCCCGATCTCTGGATCGTTCCAATTTCTGATCCGAAATGGCTCTTCAGGCTCTTGTTGGAACCCCTTGAACAAATCCACAGGTTCCTTTCTCCTCTAGCACAGGCCTTGAGAAAACCTATGCACACGCTCTTCTTTCGACGTTATTCTCTGTTTCAAACCAACACCTTTCGGGTTTCAGGTTTTCTGGACTCCTGCATGAGAGATCTCCCAAACTCCTTGTCTTCCCAACTCCTGATCACTGAAACACCGAAAACTACCCGTGACCATGGTCCTCTTTCGAGATTTTGGAATTCCCGATTTCGACTATAGGCGGTTCTTGGTCCTTCAACCTCCTCGACCCCAGAATGCCGAAATCTACCTGTGACCACGTATTCTTTTTAGGATTTCATAATTTTCAATTTCACGATTCCATGAGTCGGGACTCCTTGTCTCACGACTCCTTCTCTCTTGAATTCCCAGTTGTCGAAATGTCGAAAAGGGCTTAACGACTCCGACTCGCGCTATTCTGGCATCGTCTGCTTTCAGGATTTCGCGACTTCTCAAGTTGGGACTCCACGTCTCCTGACTCCTGGCCTCTCAAACACCCTGGTTCCAAAATGCTAAAATGATGGTCCACGACTAAACACTACCAACTTTCGCGATTCGGGAAACCGCGATACAAGTGTTCCCCCGGTTCTCTGTCTTTCGAATCCCTAGTTTCCGAAATGCCAAAATCTCTCCCTTTGAGAGATCCATGGCCCATTCCTCTTGGAACTGAACTCTTTCAGGCCTTTTACCGAACCCTTCACCACTTTCCACATGTCCTCCTATGGACGGTCCTGGTCCTTTCGTGAATTCTCCTTTCGCTATTTCTGGAGACTCTTCAGTCTCGGTCTCCCGGTGTCCAAATCCTTGTAATGTGGATCTCTTTGACACGCATCCCCTGAGATGGATGGCTCTAATTATTTTGGGACTTCAATGAGTCCTCTCCTTTGCTTCTACGAGGGTTAAAACTCGTTCTCCTCTTTCCGTATCCGATGGCTATCGGTCCTTTACACGAGATATGACAGTCACAATCTGATCCTCTGTGCACCTCCTATGTGCGATCCTCATGTGCACGTATCTGTGATCTCGCAGCTCTCGGGCCACTGCGCTTTAGATTCAATGGCTGGCACGGTTTCGCATACCGAGAGTTCGTGATGCAGTGACTCCAAAATCCCTTGCCACTCCAAACCCCAAACTCCGAAATGCCGAAACGTTGAACTCCTGAGCTTTATCGACTGTGAAACCTCAAAGAGTTTCTCGACCTTCTGATCCTTTCTTCTGTTGCTCTGTGTGCAAAGTTATTGTTCCTCCTTAGCCTCGAGACTTAGTATAAGTCCACCCTCGCACACTCCTTGTGCTACTAAGTATTTCGCTAAACTTAGATCCGAGGTATTTCTTGTAAAGAAATGCTTCACTCCCTCCTGGTGTTCTTCGGCTCAATGCACAGCTTGCATAAACTTTCTCCACAAAATGTTCAACAAATATATGAGTGTCCTCTCTTCGACACTTCTCTTTTCTCAGAACCTGAAATAGAGTTCTCTGGTTCACTCTATGCACTCATTTAATGCCCTCCTAGAAGAGATTTACAGAACCTTCAGTAGGTCTGTTTCTTCTCTGTGCCTACCTTTGCACAGTTTCTCCCCAAAGTATTTAGTAACTCAAAGGATTCCTTTGAGTCTGTGAATCCTTCTGGTGTGCACTCCTTGCACGTTCTTTCTGACTTTGCAGAGCTCAGATGTGCACTCCTTGCACTGGGTACAAAACTTCTAGTGTTCTGATGTGCACTCCTTGCACGGCCTAAAGAACCCAGACAAAAAATAACAAACTCACAGACATACAGTAAAATGTATCTATAACCTGTATCTACAACATACAAGTGACATTCAAATGCATAAACATACACAGACAATTCATGCGCAGGAAAAACTTCTCTTTGTATTAATTTCCAAATGTCTATACAAATGTTTACAAAGGTTGGACTATAATAAGACTCATCTCTCTCTCTCGAGACCTCTCTGCTCTGGCCCCCCTTCTTAAAACTCTCTACTCTCTAATTTCTTCCTCTCCTCTTACAAAATGAGGGCTCTCTTGAGCTTATCCTCCACCTCACCATTTCTGAGTTATCGCTATCAAAGAGTGGCTCCTATGGATACATTACATAAATGGATGTCCAGTCCTGACTGATCTATACTTAGCTACAGGTAACCATTAAAGGAAACCTCAACCACTACCTGTACAAAGGCGTGGTCTGGCATTAAAATCCTTACAACATTTATTGAAATTTTGAATTTCAAAATTGAGAGCGTTGTGCCTCTCCCTTTCTTCATTAAATGCGTACTAGAAGTGTTGGCTAGCTGGAACATTGTTGATGTGGAGTGATGCTTCTTCATCACTAACGCACCAGCCACATATATGTGCTTGATCAACAACATTTGTAGTCAGTACTTAGACAAGTTCATAGTAGTATTTATCGACGATATTTTGGTCTATTCTAAAACGGAGGAGGAACATGATGAACACTTAAGAATAGTTCTGCAAACATTAAGGAAACAAAAACTATACGCAAAATTCGACAAATGTGACTTTTATTAAAAAAAAATACAATATTTAGGACATGTAATTTCCTCAAAAGGTATTGTCGTAGACCCGTAAAAGATAAAAGACATTATGGAATGGCCATTACCTAAGGATGTGGCAGATATCCGGTCATTCATGGGAATCACTGGATATTATCGCAAATTTATAGAAGGGTTTTCCAAGATAGCCTAACCTATCACGTCACTATAAAAGAAAGGAACCAAGTTTAACTGCTCACAAAAGTGTCAAGACAGCTTTAACAAGCTGAAATAATTATTGACATCGAAACCCATTTTGAAGGTAGCAGACCCAGATAAAGACCTCACAGTTTGTGTTGATGCAAGTAAAGAGGGACTAGGTGGTTTCCTAACTCAGGAAGGGGACATGATTTGTTACGAGTCTCGAAAATTAAAAGAACACGAGAGAAATTATGTCACTCATGACTTAGAATTGGCAGCAGTAATACATGCCTTAAAAATGTGGCGACACTATATAATGGGCAGAAAATTCCTACTATTGATGAATAATAGCGGGGTCAAATATCTATTTAAACAACCAGATCTTAATGCAAGACAAGCAAGGTGGCTAGCCTTCTTGATTGAATTCGAATTCGAGGTCAGACATATCAAGGGTAAGGAAAATAAAGTAGCAGACGCTTTAAGAAGAAGAGTCCATGGGTTATTTGGGATAAACATCAGCAGGGCAGAAAGTGATCTGGAACAAAGAATATGGATGACAGGTATTAATGATGGAAATTACACTAAGCTAATGACAAAATTACAAAACAGTATCGCCAAGTCTGACAAACCAGATCTAAGCATCGACAAGAAAGGAATATTACGAGTTAAAAATATACTTTACATACCAGATTTAGTAGAATTGAAATCAACAATTTTGGACGAAGTGCATAAGAAACCGTATTCTGGCCATCCAGGTTACTAGAAAACAATAACAACACTTAGAAAACTATTTTTCTGGCCTAGTATGAAGGGAGAAACAATAGAATACTTGGTTGGGTGCCAAGATTGTCATCATGTTAAGGCCGAGCACTAGCATCCAACTGACCTATTACAACCATTACCAGTACCATAATGGAAATGGGAGACCATATCACTGGACTTTATGACAGGTTTGCCTAAAACTCAGAAACAAAATGTTTCTATCATGGTTCTAATCGATAAACTCAGTAAGTTTTCACACTTTATTCCTATAAAGTCTAATTTTAAAGCTATAAACATTGTTGAAATATTCATGAAATAAATTTTTAGACTGCATGGTATTCCTAAAATGGTGATTTTAGATAGAGACGTAAAATTTACATCCACTTTTTGGAAGGAATTGTTTGTATGGATAAACACTAACTTGAATTTTAGTACAAGCTATCATCCACAAATGTATGGATAGACCAAAAGGACAAACCAAATCATAGAGGATATGCTTCACATGTACGTAAGAACAAAACCAAGCAAGTGGGAAGACTACCTGCACTTGGTAGAATTTGCATATAACAATGGGTACCAAACTTCGGCCAAGTTGAGCCCTTTCGAAATACTGTATGGCAGAAAGTGTACGACTCCAATTAGCTGGGATAACCCAGTTGACGCACTCATGGTTCGACGAGAGATTCTCCAAGAAATGGAGAACATGGTAAGAAAGGTACAACATAACTTGAAAGAAGCACAGGACATACATAAGAGCTATGCAGATCCGAAAACAAGACACTTGGAATTTCAAGTAGGAGACCATGTTTATTTGAAGGTCAAAGCATGAAAGCGATCATTGAAGTTAGGTAACTGTGCCAAGCTAAAACCCAGGTTTTGTGGGCCCTTCGAGGTGCTAGCTCGAATTCGACCCGTAGCATATCAACTTGCACTTCCAACTAATATAAGAATTCATAATGTATTTCATGTTTCGTTGCTCAAAAAATATATTCATGACCCTACTCATAGGATTGATTGGAACTTGGTGCAGGTGGAACCCAAAGGCGAGTTCCAGGTGGAACCCCTGCACATTCTAGACCGGAGAGAAATATCACCTCGGAACAGAGCCATCGCTCAGGTAAAGGTGCAATGGAAGCACTTTAGTCCTGAGGAAGCCACTTGGGAGTTGGAGGGAGATTTGCGGAAATCTCATCCAATCCTATTCCAGGAAAGGAACGAACACTCAGGACAGTGTTTTACTGAAGGGGGAAAGGATGTGACATCCCTAAAAAAATAAAATATTTTTGAAATTTAAAATTGCTTGAAATTTATTCCGTTTTTAGAATTCGAATTGGAAAATTTTTGCCATTTATGAAAATTCTAAATTTTGAATTTGGTAATTGTAATTAATTATTTCGACTGTTGGGCAGAGACCTAATTTGACCCAACTAACTATTTGACTATGACACTTGTATGGAAACATAATATTTTATATTGATTGCAGGAGGACAAATTGAACAACCATGTTAAATTTAGCTGACCATGACTCCATGAGTGGTGAACATGTTGGAACTGCCTCTGGGCTATTTATTACAAGTGGAAAATCAATGATTTGGCCATTGGCAGCCCCTGAAAATCAGGGATTTAGAAAGCTGTGAAAATTCCCAAGGGAGGGGAAAGTCCTAGGAAAATGATAAATAACATATGAGAGGAGGCAGGATGCTGCCGGGTATGTTGGAAAATGAGACTTTTGATTTACTTTCTATTATGAACACTGCTTGAGTGTGAGGCAAGGGAAAAACTTGCTAGAGTTGTAGGAAATATATGAAGAAAATATTTTCCATGTTCGCCCTCATGGATTCATGGTTAGGCTAGGGGGTGAATCGGGCAAATAGTTTGGCTGCCCTGTTCTACGGTTGGTAGGAATGTGGTCATTCCCTTTGTCTTTCACCGTATCATTTCATATATGTTATTTCTATCCCTTCTCTGATTGAATGTTAAATGGTTACATAGTTGATAGAATGTATCTGTTAGAAATAATATTAAGGATGAAAGATCGAATGCATCATATTGCAAACTTAGCAATTGCTAGAATGTCTCTCTACTAGTTCAGAATGGATTATCTTTGCTGCATCTCATTACTGTTATGAATACTAGTTCCCGAAAGTATACTAGCTAGAAGGATATGATTAGTCAATTCTTAAAGAAGATTTGTGTTGTGGTTTGGATTACTATTGTAGTAAGATAAAGCGTCGTAGTTGAAAACCCCACAAGTAAATTGTGCTGCAGATTTGAGTTTACCTACATATTGAATGCAAATGGAAAACTGCATAGTGTATATATTGTAAGTATGTAATCATTTCACTACCTGTGCAAACAGTGAATCGGTGGTCGTCTTGATCTTTCAAGACTTGAGGACTAAACCACTGATTACATTTTTGTTTTACATAATTTAAACGATGGTCGCCTTAACCTTTGTAGGGCACAAAACACCATCACCGCCTTGATTAAAATCTCTTAGGAGATTGAAGGGTCAAATTTTCTGTGTTTAAATACCAAAGTCGAAATTGTAATAGGGATGAGCTTGAAAACAATTTTTGAATTGAATTTTCACTCTGTGTTTTATCTTACTGTGTTTGTAAACTTTGTTCATTTTTTCATTTTTTCGGCATTTCGGAGTTTATTGGTTCAAGTTGCGTGGAGTTCTTTTGTTCTTGCAAATGCCAAAACCTGAAGTGGCCCCATAGCCTAATTGAATTTCTTGATTTGGTAATTACCGTTGTATGTTGTTCATGCATCAAGCATTACCAAATGCCGAAACCCGATATTGGCTGGGCCCCATACCTTTTTCGTGATTTTGTGATTCGACGTTTGACGTTGTGCAGTGTTTTGCATCGGGAGTTAGTAAACCCCGAAACCCGAAATTGTTGGGCCCACACCCTAATCGCATTTCACAATTTGACATTTCTTATTTCATTTTGTTTGTGCGTCGTGTGTTCGTAAACCCCGAAATCCCGAACCCCGAAACCCCAAAGTGTTGGGCCCACAACCTTTTATCATTTTAGGATTCGGCAAACCACGTGGTCTTTTGTTTTTTGTATTCGACGTTTGTAATTGCCGAAATTCGATTGACCTCCGTTTTGTTTTTCACACACACACACACACACACACACACATATATATAGACATTTCACACACCACAGTAGAGTAATTAACTAAGATTTCTTCCATGTACCAACTGAACAATCATGATTTTTTTTTTGGAGATAGCCCTAATCACAAGTGTCTAAGATATATATATGTATATTTAAAGTACGGAAGTGACCTTGTGAATACCAAGAATTATTATAGACCATCTACAACATTTACACATCTTTATATCAACCAGTGTTTAATGAAAAGGTATAGGTTGAAATGTTGGAAAATTATTGGAGTGAGTTGAATTAACACAGTTTAATTACCAGAACTAATCATGAGAGGCGCAAAGGCCCAAGGAGGAAGGGACATCCTGAAACTTAAAACATACCACTGAGTAAATCCCTAACTGTGTAAATAACAACAAAATCACTTAAAAGTTCAAAAGGAAAGTCTTTAACACAAGTACAGTAAGTGGAAATTGAATTCATATACCATCATGCGATCTGGAGTCAATTATAAACAATATACACATATAGGCGGCAATAGCTGAGTAATTTTTCCTTTTTCAAAATCCTTTAGAGGAAGTAGCCAATATGGCGGTAGTATATTAAACCAATAAAATAACTAGTATACCATTACAAGTAGGCGGAAGAGAACCCTGTAATTCTTTTAAAAATAGTATTACATATCTCGTTCGAAATTGAAACAAATGAGTATTCCATGTGGTGTTTTACTTCCAACGATAGATTTCACCATCACAAAATGGGTTACCCTTAATCAATGATACCGAAACCATGACTTAATCTCCATTTCAGAGTTTCGGATACCGGGAGTTGGAGGTGTCAAGGACACTCACGACAAGAATGATAAAATTGTGAAATGTCGAAAGGGACTATTGTGAGTCTCGAAAACCCGAAAGACAAAACTCCGAAATCATGTCAACCATCCATCTCAGTGGGTTATGTGAACCTTCCGATCACTTTAGATATTTTGTGATCATGAATTTTATAATGTTGGAGTCACGATGACTTGAAGGGGAAAAACACCGAAAATCTCGTCAGTCGTTCGATTAAGAAAATAAGGGATCAGATTATGGAGTTTTGTGTACCATTGATTTGGCTCCATTTCGAGGATTGCGACTTGCCGAAATGCTAAAATGTTGAAGTGTGAAAGGCATTTTGATTAGGCCTGTGGTCACATCCAGTCGGCATATGGAATAAGTGTGAGACCCAATACTTGTAATCCAACGGTGCAGGTGAATTTGAATATGATCGGAGGATTATGAAATATTTGTACTCTGAGTTTAACCAGAAGGCCTTACCTAACCCCTATCCTATATCCGGATATTTAAAAAAAAAAACTATAGGGGTCTGCTTATATTTAAACTTTTCACAGAGGAGTATAGATTAATACTCTACTTTTACCTAAGTCTGTTTGGTCGTTTTCATCGTGTGATTACGTGAATGGACTAACGCATGAGGCCTAGGCCATCAAACCCAAATTCATTTGTGTTGTTAAGACTGTGGTAATGGTTATAGGTACAAATAGATCAGAAAGTAATTATAATTACAGGAATTGAAATAAACATTGAAATGAGGAGTAAACACTTATCGTCGATCATAAAACTTTAAGTTGAATGGTAATGACAGTCGATGACAGTAAGGACTCTTGCAAACTTTCAGACTCAAGATTTATAACATAAAGATTACTAGCTTGAATCTCTAAATATTCAAGGATATTACATATGGTATAAGAGAAAAAGCTACAACACTGGGCCTGAACAGGGCCACATTAGCTGCTTACTATTTTATTCCGATTTATGTAAAACTAATAAATCTTATAGTTACAAACATAAAGACCTTTCTGTTTTTGTAAATTATGGCAGCTTAGGAGGGTGCAAAAATCAGGATGGAAGGAAATCCGCAACAAGGACCTCATGGAGATCCAAGACAAAACAGTGATGGAAGATCACCCACGAAGGTGTTGGAAACAATGAGGAATCTTATTGTTGAACTGCAGGTTTTCAAGGCCGACAATGAAAAATTGAAGAAAGCACAACAGGAATAGCAAGAGATAAATGAAGTCCCGCTCCGTAGTATAGTAACTAAGAAAATCCCAAAAGACGATAACCATGACGAAGAAGTCAGAAAAAGAGCCTCCAAGAATTCTGGACTGGAAACAAAAAAAGGAGACAGTTCATTTGAAGGGACACCTTTAGTTGAAGACAAAACTATACCAGACAGAAAAAGAAAACAAGTAGACCACCTTGAAAGAGAATTTAAAAAGATTAAACCAACTACCTTTGATAGAGAATCCAGGATAGGAGAAGAAGCTGAGGCATGGTTGTTGGACATCAAAAAATACTTCCAAATCTACAACTATTCCAGCAACATGAAGGTCAGAATGGCCATCTACAATCTGAAGGGGAAGGCCATCATTTGGTGGCAGGACATAAAATTGGCCAAGGGCCTAAAGGAGAAATAGTTGGAATGGTCTGAATTTAAGAAGTATTTCAAGAAACAATACCTTTTTGAAAACTATTATGAAAAGAAGATGAAAGAATTTTACGAGTTTTGACTCAGACAGATGATCATGGAGGACCTTATAAATAAATTTCTACAACTACTAAGGTTTGTACCATACATCCAAGAGGATAAGGTAAAAATCCAACGATTCTTAAGCTGTTTACCACATGCATACTAGGACAGAATTGAGTTTGACAACCCTAAATCCTTGAGTGAGGTATTCAGAAAAGAACGAATGTGCTATGACCAGTATAAACAACGGGTAGAGTTTCCTAAGACCTCGAAGGATAAAAAGAAATATCGAATGAACCAGCGGAAGAAGGAATACCAGCCAGCTCCTTATCGGAATGCAGAAAAAAGTTTCCCAAGGAAGTATTTTCACTCCAATCATCCGACTAAGCAAGGTAGTGATAAACCGACAAACCTGGGAATGAAGAAGTTTGGGGAGAACTCCCGCGAGCCATTAAAGTGTTGGGAGTGTGGAGAGCCTCATCTAAGGAGGAACTATCCATGTTTAACTTCAGCAAACATAAATGTTGTTCATAATCTGCAGGAAGCCTCGACAGTGGGAGACGTGGGCAGAAGCCTGCATCGGATAAATGCAACCATAGATGGTCGAAAAGCTGACCACCAGTCCTCGGTGGTAGAAATCAAAGGTAAAATCAATGACACTCGAATTTCTATTTTAATTGACCCTGGAGCTATGTTAAGTTATATTACTCCTAATATAACAGAGTCGAATAAACTTAAGAAACTGAAGCACGCAAAATCATGGATGGTACAGCTAGCAACAAGTTCTAAAAGGAAGGTAGTTGACTTTATTTATGATTTTGAGTTCAACTTATGTGGTCAAAATATAAGGACCAATCTGAACATCTTACCACTAGGATCTTATGATATGATTATTGGGATGGATTGGTTGGAACAACACAAAGAAGTACTAGACTGTTATACAAAGATACTTAGCTATAAAGATGATTCTGGAACTGTTAGAACAACCCAAGGCATACCAAAACCTGTATCAGTCAGACAAGTTTCAGGGATGCAACTCAATAAATGTATTAGAAAGGGATGTCAAGTTTATGCCATCCAAGTGATGAATCTATTAGAAAAAGAAGATAATCCAAAGTTGGAAGACTTTGTTGTCCTACGTGAATTCAAAGACATGTTTGTCGATGAGATACCAGAATTACCTCCTAGAAGGGAAATAGACTTCTCCATATACCTACTACCGGGTTCAACCTCTATCTCAAAAGCACCTTACCGAATGAGTCTACCAGAACTGATAGAATTAAAAATGCAATTACAAGAATTGTTGGACAAAGAGTATATCAGACCTTGCATTTCACCATGGGGGGCACCAATCCTCTTTGTGAAAAAGAAAGACGGTACTCTAAGACTATGTATCGATTATAGACAACTGAACAAAATGACCATTAAGAAAAAATACCTCTTACCAAGGATAAATGATCTATTCGATCAAGTTGGTGGGGCCAAGATCTTTTCAAAATTGGATTTACGATTTGGTTATCATCAAGTTAGCATAAAGGGAGAGGAAATAAACAAAATAACTTTTTGAACAAGATATGGACACTATGAGTTTGTAGTCATACCTTTCGGCCTCACTAACGCACCAGCCACATTTATGTGCTTGATGAACAACATTTTCAGTTAGTACTTAGACAAGTTCGTAGTAGTATTTATCGATGATATTCTGGTTTATTCTAAAATAGAGGAGGAACATGATGAGCACCTCAGAATAGTTCTACAAACATAAAGGAAACACAGACTATACACAAAATTTGACAAATGTGACTTTTATCAAAAAGAAATACAATATTTAGGACATGTCATTTCCTCAGAAGGTATTGTCATAGACCCGGGAAAGATAAAATACATTATGGAATGTCCAGTACCCAAGGATGTGGTAGATATCCAGTCATTCATTGGAATCACCGGATACTATTGCAGATTTATAGAAGGGTTTTCCAAGATAGCCGACCCTATCAAGTCACTACAAAAGAAAGGAACCAAGTTTAACTGGTCGCAAAAGTGTCAAGACAACTTTAACAAATTGAAAGAATTATTGACATCGACACCCCATTTTGAAGGTAGCAGACCCAGATAAAGACTTCACAGTTTGTGTTGATGCAAGTAAAGAGGGACTAGGTGGTGTCCTAACTCAGGAAGGGCACGTGATTTGTTACGAGTCCTGGAAATTAAAGGAACATGAGCGAAATTATGCCACTCATGACTTAGAATTGGCAGTAGTAATACATGCCTTAAAAATGTGGTGACACTATATAATGGGCAGAAAATTCCTACTATTGACGGATAATAGCGGGGTGAAATATATGTTTAACCAACCAGATCTTAATGCAAGACAAGCAAGGTGGCTAGCCTTCTTGAGCTAATTCGACTTCGAGGTCAGACATATCAAGGGTAAGGAAAATAAAGTAGCAGACGCTTTAAGAAGAAGAGGCCATGGGTTATTTGCGATAAACATCAGCAGGGCAGAAAGTGATCTGGAACAAAGAATAAGGACGACAGGTATTAATGATGAAAATTACACTAAGATAATGAAAAAATTACAAAACAGTACTGCCAACTCTGACAAACAAGATCTAAGCATCGACAAGAAAGGACTATAAGGAATTAAAAACAGACTTTACATACCAGATTCAGTAGAATTGAAATCAACAATTTTGGATGAAGTGCATAAGAAACTGTATTCTGGCCATCCAGGTTACTAGAAAACAATAACAACACTTAGAAAACTATTTTTCTGGCCTAGTATGAAGGGCAAAACAGTAGAATACTTGGCTAGGTGCCAAGATTGTCAATAGGTTAAGGATGAGCACCAGCATTCAGTTGGACTATCATAGCCATTACCAGTACCAGAATGGAAATGGGAGACTATATCACTGGAATTTATAACAGGTTTTCCTAAAACTCAAAAACATAATGATTCTATCATTGTTGTAATCGATAAACTCAATAAGTCTACACACTTTATTCCTATAAAGTCTACTTTTAAAGCTATAAACATTGCTGAAATATTCATGAAATAAATTTTTAGACTGCATGGTATTAGTAAAATGGTGATTTCAGATAGAGACGTAAAATTTACATCCGCTTTTTGGAAGGAATTGTTTGCAGGGTTAAACACTAACTTTAATTTCAGTACAAGATATCATCCACAAACGGATGGAATGACCGAAAGGACAAACTAAATCATAGAGGATATGCTTCGCATGTACGTAAGAACAAAACCAAGCAAGTGGGAAGACTACCTGCACTTGGTAGAATTTGCATATAACAATGGGTACCAAACTTCGGCCAAGTTGAGCCCTTTCGAAATACTGTATGGAAAAAAATGTACAACTCCAATTAGCTAGGATAACCTAGCTTACAGAATCATGGTTGGACCAGAGATGCTCCAAGAAATGGAGAACACGATAAGAACGGTACAACATAACTTGAAAGAAGCACAAGACACATAGAAGAGCTATGCATATCCGAAAAGAAGACACTTGGAATTTCAAGCAGGAGACCATGTTTATTTGAAGGTCAAAGCCCGAAAGAGCTCACTGAAGTTAGGGAATTTTGTTAAGATGGCACCCACGTTTTGTGGGCCCTTCGAGATACTAGCTCGAATTGGACCCATAGCATATCAACTTGCACTTCCAACTAATCTAAGAATTCATAATGTATTTCATGTTTCGTTGCTCAAAAATAATATTCATGACCCTACTCATAGGATTGATTAGAACTTGGTGCAGGTGGAACCCGAAGGTGAGTTCCAGGTGGAACCCCTATGCATTTTGGACCAGAGAGAAATAACACTTCAGAAAAGAGTCGTCACTTAGGTAAAGGTGTAGTGGAAGCACTTTAGTCCCGAGGAAGCCACTTGGGAGTTGGAGGGAGATTTGCGGAAATCTCATCCAATACTATTCCAAGAAAGGAACAAACACTGAGGACAATTTTTTACTGAAGGGGGAAAGGATGTGACATCCCAAAAAAAACAAAATATTTTTGAAATTTAAAATTGCTGGAAATTTATTTCATTTTTAGTAAATTTGAATTTGGAATTTTTTTTCCATTTATGGCAATTCTGAATTTCGAATTTGGTAATTGTAATTAGTTATTTTGACTGTTGGGCAGAGACCTGATTTGAACCAACTAACTATTTGACTATGACACTTGCATGGAAACATAATATTTTATATTGATTGCAGGAGGACAAATCGAACAACCATGTTAAATTTAGCTGACCACGACTCCATGAGTGGGGAACATGTTGGAACTACCTCTGGGATGATTATTACAAGTGGAAAATCAGTGATTTGGCCATTGGTAGCCCCTGAAAACCAAGGATTTAGAAAGCTACGAAAATTCCCAAGGGAGGGAAAAGACCTGGGAAAATGATAAATAGCATATGAGAGGAGGCAGGATGCTGCCAGGTATGCTGGGAAATGAGACTTTTGATTTACTTGTTGTTATGAACACTGCTTGAGTGTGAGGCAAGGGAAAAAACTGTTGGAGCTGCAGGACATATATGAAGATAATATTTTCCAAGTTCACCCTCGTGGATTCATGGTCAGGCTAGGGGGTGAATCGGGCAAGTAGTTTGGCTGCCCTATTCTACAGTTGGGAGGAATGTGGTTGTTCCCTTTGTATATCAGCGTATTATTTCAAATATGTTATTTTTGTCCCTTCTCTAATTGAATGTTAAATGGTTACATACTTTATAGTATGTATCTGTTAGAAATAATATTAAGGATGAAAGATCGAATGTATCCTATTGCAAACTTAGGAATTGCTAGAATGTCTCTCTACTAGTTCAGAATGGATTATGTTTGATGCATTTCATTACTATTATATATAGTAGTTCCTGAAAATATACTAGCTAGAAGGGTATGATTAGTCAATTCTTAAAGAAGATTTGTGTTGCAGTTTGGATTACTACTGTAGTAAGATAAAGCGTCGTAGTTCAAAACCCCACAAGTAAATTGTGATGCAGATTTGAGTTTATCTACATATTGAATGCAAATGGAAAATTGAATAGTGTATAGATTGTAAATATGTAATCATTTCACCGCATGTGCAAACGGTGAATCGGTGGTTGTCTTGACCTTTCAAGACTAGAGCACTAAACCACCAATTACATTTTTGTTTTACATAATTTAAACGGTGGTCACCTTAACATCTGCAGGCCACAAAACACCATCACCACCTTGATTAAAATCTCTTAGGAGATTGAAGGTGGAATTTTTCTGCGTTTAAATACAAGAGTCAAAATTGTAATAGGGATGAGCTTGAAAACAATTTTTGAATTGAATTTGTCACTCTGTGTTTTATCTTACTGAGTTTGTAAACTTTGTTTATGTTTTCATTTTTTCGGCATTTCAGAGTTTATTGGTTCAAGTTGCGTGGACTTTTTGTATTCTTGCAAACACCGAAACCCGAAGTGGCCCCATAGCTTGATCAAATTTCATGATTCAGCGATTACCGTTGTATGTTGTTCATGCATCAAGCATTACCAAATGCCGAAACCCGATATTGGTTGGGCCCCAAACCTTTTTGGTGATTTTGCGATTCGGCATTTGACGTTGTGCAGTGTTTTGTATCGGGAGTTAGTAAACCCCAAAACCCTAAACTGTTGGGCCCACACACTAATCACATTTCACAATTCGACATTTCTTATTTTATTTTGTTTGTGCATCGTGTGTTTGTAAACCCTGAAATCCCGAATCCCAAACGCCAAAGTGTTGGGCCCACAACCTTTTCTCATTTCGAGATTCGACAAACCGCATGGTCTTTTGTTTTTTGTATTCGACGTTTGTATTTGCCGAAACCCCATTGACCTCCATTCGTTTTTTCACACACACACACACACACACACACATATATGTATAGACATTTCTGATATGTAAAGGCACGCATCGAAGTAGAGTAATTAACTAAGATTTCTTCCATGTACCAACAGAATAGTCATGATTTTTTCTTTTGGAGATAACCCTAATCACAAGTGTCTAAGATATATATATGTATATTTAAAGTACGGAAGTGACCTTGCGAATACCAAGAATTATTATAGACCATCTACATCATTTACACATCTTTATATCAACCGGTGTTTAATGAAAATTTATAGGTTGAAATGTTGGAAAATTATTGGAGTGAATCGAATTAATACAGTTTAATTACCAGAACTAATCATGAGAGGTGCGAAGGCCCAAGGAAGAAGGGACATCCCGAAACTTAAAACATACCCCTGAGTAAATCCCTAACTGTGTAAATAACAACAAAATCACTTAAAAGTTCAAAAGGAAAGTCTTTAACACAAGTACAGTAAGTGCAAATTGAATTCATATACCATCATGCAATCTGGAGTCAACTATAAACCAGATACACATATAGCTGACAATAGCCGAGTATTTTTTCCTTTTTCAAAATCCTTTCGAGGAAGTAGCCAATATGGCACTAGTATATTAAACCAATAAAGTAACTAGTATGCCATTACAAGTAGGCGGAAGGGAACCCTATAATTGTTTTAAAAATAGTATTACATATCTTGTTTGGAATTGAAACAAATGAATATTCCATGTGGTGTTTTACTTCCAACGATAGATTTTTCCATCACAAAATGGGTTACCCTTAATCAACACTACCTAAACCACGACTTAATATCCATTTTAGAGTTTCAGATACCAGGAGTTGGAGGTGTCAAGGACACTCACGACAAGAATGATAAAATTGCGAAATGCTGAAGGGACTATTGCGAGTCTCGAAAACCCAAAAGACAAAACCTCGAAATCCTATCAACCATCCATCTCAGTGGGTTATGTGAACCTTCTGATCACTTCATAGATTTTGTGATCATGGTTTTTATAATGTTTGAGTCACGATGACTCGAAGGGGAAAAATGCCGAAAATCCCGTCAGTCGTTTGATTAAGAAAAGAAGGGATCAGATTATGGAGTTTTGTGAATTGTTGATCTGGCTCCATTTCGGGGATTGCAACTTTTCAAAATGCTAAAATGACGAAGTGTGAAAGGCATTTTGATTAGGCCTGTGGTCACAACCAGTGGGAATATGGAATAAGCGCGAGACCCAGTACTTGTAATCCAATTGTGCAGGTGAATTTGAATATGATTGGAGGATTATGAAATATTCGTACTCTGAGTTTAACTGGAAGGCCTTACCTAACCCCTATCTTGTATCCGGATATTTAAAAAAACAAAG
>ML779007.1:447925-465439 GCA_009831015.1 Picea engelmannii | reverse complement strand
ATAATCAAACCCTGGAATAAACACTACCCTCTGATTCATGAATACTCAGATATAAATTCTAGTTCATGACAAAGAGTTACAAAACCTTATATCCCGAACCTAGATAGGTAGGGCTAACTGTCTGTCTCGGTAAATAGAAGGGAATTTTTGACAACCTCAAGGAAAAGGCCATTGCACCAGGGTTAAGTATGGATCTGAATGTAATGTAAGGAAGTTTGACAAAGGAAGAATTCCACAGGAAGAAAATAAGGGAGAACATAGAACGATAGCTTGACACGGACAATTTGTTTAAAAAAATCATAGTCTTCCTATTGAAATAACCAGGGTTTTAACATTTGAATTTAGAGAAGGAATTACCCATAATGTAAGACATGCCATCTGAAACTAGATGGAAGAAACCACCAGGGCCACAATCTTCACCTCTAAACCCCCTCAACACACAGAGCCTCTTCAACAAAAAAGAAAGAACTCAGAATTACAAACCTTGAACCCTCTCCAAACGTAAACGATGCCTTGTCTCCTCAAATTAATTGTGGTTAGTGCAAAGGTTGGGTGAGACACATGACCAGGGTAGGGTTGGCGAGACACTTCGAGTATAGAGCCAAGCAATTTCAGTATGACCGGTAAACTGCCTTAATGATGGATGCATATATTTTAATACCCTAACAGGGATTTATTTTCCCACTTAATGAAGGTCGCTTCCATACCCCTGTGATAGGTATTAGGTAGTGGTTGCATTATCGTTGTCGTAGGCCCACTAGTGACACGACCTCGACCTTTCAATTCGACCAGTTTTCGAGTTAAGAGCCTTTAAATGACCAGACTCTGGAGGCTTGTGACAGTCGTCGGTCCTTACCTGACCCTTGGCCGAGTTGGTAGGAACCAAAGAGATCTCCCTAGGAAAAAAAATTCGAGCACACTTGGCACGAGTATGGTATGGAGACCTTATGCCAAACAGGGTGAGTATAGTATGGATTATGTAAAGTTACTTTAATCATTTAGACCCTACACCTAAAGGTTTTAGTTCTTTTGCTAAAGCCTTAGGGATTTTCTTTATAACTTTCTCAGTTAATGTAAGACACGATGACATACTTCGAATAGCATGTTGTAAGGAGAATTTAGTAAGTTGTATAGAAAAAACAAAATAATAATAAAAATTCTATGGTAAAGTTCTATATCAAAGTTGCATTAGTA
The DNA here is from genome assembly GCA_009831015.1 of Picea engelmannii. Classification (NCBI taxonomy): domain Eukaryota; kingdom Viridiplantae; phylum Streptophyta; class Pinopsida; order Pinales; family Pinaceae; genus Picea; species Picea engelmannii. The sequence continues at coordinate 464,245 of ML779007.1, read as the reverse complement.
GAATTCTTATCGCTAATGGATTCTTTCCTACCAAGTAAAATATGTAAACAATTTTTTTTTTGTATGGTATTTTGAGGCTCATTACACATGGTATTAGAGCAAAAGTTACAATACTAGACCTGAACAGGGCCACATTAGTCTCTTAAGTACGTATTGTGATTGATGCAAAACTAATAAACCTTGTTGTTACAAATAGAAAGACCTTTATGTTTTTTGATAATTATGGCAGCTCATGACGATGGAGAAATCAGGATAGAGGGAAATCCAGAGCAGAGACCTCTTGGAGATACAAGACATAACAACGACGGAAGCTCACCCATAGAAGTGTTGGAAACAATGAGGAATATTATTGTTGAACTGTAGGTTTTCAAAGCCGAAAATGAGAAACTGAAGAAATCACAGCAGGAAAAGCAAGAGATAAATGAAGTCCTACTGTGCAATATAGTGACCAAGAAAATCCCAAAGGACGATAATAACTACGAAGAAGTCAGCAAGAGAGCTTCCAAGAACTCAGGACCGGAAACAAAAAAGGAGACAGTTCGTCTGAAGGAACACCTTCAGTTGAAGACAAAACTAAAACAGACAGAAAAAGGAAACAAGTAGACCACCTTGAAGGAGAATGCAAAAACATCAAACCAGCTACCTTCAATGGAGAATCCAAGACAAGAGAAGAAGTCAAGGCATGGTTGTTGGACATCAAGAAATAATTCGAGATCTACAACTACTCCAATAATTTGAAGGTCAGAATGACCATCTACAATATGAAAGGGAAGGCAAACATTTGGTGGTAAGACCTGAAATTGGCCAAGGGCCTAAAGGAGAAATAGTTGGAGTGGTTTGACTGTAAGAAGTATTTCAAGAAACAATACATTTCTGAAAGATACTATGAAAAGAAAAATAAATAAATTTATGAACTAAGGCTTGAATAGATGACAATGGAAGACCTTATAAATAAATTCCTGGAACTATTAAGGTTCGTACCTTACATCCAAGAAGATAAGGTAAAAATTCAGCGATTCTCAAGTTGTTTACCGCAGTCCTACTGGGACAGAATTGAATTTGACAATCCCAAATCATTAAGTGAAGTGTTCAGGAAAGCACGAATGTGATACGATCAATACAAACAACATGCATAGTTTCCTAAATCCTGGAAGGATAAGAAACAGGAACGGATGAATCAACGAAAGAAGGGATGTCATCCAGCTCCCTATCGGAATGCAACAAAGAACTTGTCGAAGAAATATTTTCATGCAAACCATCCAAGCACACAGGAAGGTGGTAAATCAGTAAATCTGGGAATGAAGAAGTTTGGGGACAGCCCGCGCGAACCACTAAAGTGTTGGGAATGTGGAGAACCTCATCTAAGGATGAACTGTCCTCGGTTAAGTTCAACAAACAAAACTGTTGTTCATAATTTATAGGAAGGATCGATGTTGGGAGACATGGGTAGAAGCTTGCATCAGATTAATGCATCCATAGACGACCAGCAAGCTGACCACCAATCCGCCATAGTAGAAATCGAAGGTAAAATCAATAACACCTGAATTTCTATTTTAATTGATCCTAGAGTTACGTTAAGTTATATCACTCCTGGAGTAGTAGAGTCAAATAAACTTAAGAGGATGAAACATGGAAAATCATGGATGGTACAGTTAGAAACATGAACTAAAAGGAAAGTGGTTGACTTTATTTCTGATTTTGAATTTAACTTAGGTGGTCAAAACATAAAAACAAATTTGAATATTCTACCATTAGGATCCTATGATATGACCATCATAATGGATTGGTTGGAAAGACACAAAGCAGTTCTGGATTGTTATACAAAGACACTTAACTATAAAGATGAGTGTGACACTACTAGAACAACCCAAGGTATACGAAAACATGGATCAGTCAGACAAGTTTTAGCGATGCAACTCAAGAAATGTATGAGAAATGGATTTCAAGTTTATGGAATCCATGTAACGAATCTGTTAGAAAAAGAAGATAAGCCAAAGTTATAAGACTTTGTTGTCCTACGTGAATTTAGAGACATGTTTGTGGATGAGATACCAGAATTACCTCCTAGAAGGGAAATAGAATTCTCCATAGACTTACTACGTAGTTCAACCCCTATCTCAAAAGCACCTTACCAAATGAGTCTACCAGAATTGAAAATACAATTACAGAATTGTTGGACAAAGAGTATATCATACCAAGTGTTTCACCATGGGGGGCACCAATCCTCTTTGTGAAAAATAAAGACGGTACTCTAAGACTATGTATCGATTATAGACAACTGAAAAAAATGACTATTAAGAACAAATACCCCTTACCAAGGATAAATGATCTATTCGATCAAGTAGGTGGGGCCAAGATCTTTTCAAAGTTGGATTTACGATCCGGATATCATCAAGTTAGGATAAAAGACGAGGACATAAACAAAACAACTTTTTGAACAAGATATGGACAGTACGAATTCATAGTCATACCTTTCGGACTCACTAACGCACCAACCACATTTATGTGCTTGATGAACAGTATTTTCAGTCAGTACTTAGACAAATTCATAGTAGTATTTATTGTTGATATTTTGGTCTATTCTAAAATAGAGGAAGAGCATGATGAACACTTAAGAATAGTTCTGCAAACATTGAGCGAACACAAAATGTACGCCAAATTTGATAAGTGTGACTTTTATCAAAAGGAAATACAATATCTAGAACATGTAATTTTAGGAGAAGGCATTGTCATAGACCCTGAAAAGATAAAATCCATTATGGAATGGTCGGTACCTAAAGATGTAGCGGATATCAAGTCATTCATGGGAATCACCTTATATTACCACATATTTATAGAAGGGTTTTCCAAGATAGCCTACCCTATCACATTGTTACAAAAGAAAGGGACCAAGTTTAATTGGTCACATAATTTCCAAGACAGTTTTAACAAGCTGAAGGAATTATTGATAACGACACCCATCTTGAAGGTAGCAGACCTAGACAAAGACTTTACCGTCTGTGTCGATGTGAGTAAAGAAGGACTAGGTGGTGTCCTAAATCAGGAAGGACACGTGATTTGTTATGAGTCCTGGAAATTAAAGGAACATGAGCGAAATTATGTCACTCATGACTTAGAATTGGCAGCAATAATACACGCCTTAAAAATGTGGTGACACTACATAATGGGAAAAAAAATCTACTATTAACAACTAATAACGACGTGAAGTATCTATTTAGCCAACTGGATCTTAATGCAAGGCAAGAAAGATGACTAGCCTTCCTGAGTGAATTTGACTTCAAATTCAGACATATCAAAGGTAAGGAAAATAAAGTAGCACATGCTTTAAGCAGAAGAATCCATGGGTTATTTGAAATAAATATCAGCAGGGCAGAAAGTGATCTGGAACAAAGAATAAGTACGATAGGTTTTAACGACGAAAATTACACTAAGTTAATGGCCGAATTACAAAACAGTACCGAAAACTCAGATAAACCAGATCTAAGTATCGACAAGAAGAGACTACTACAATTTAAAAACAGACTTTACATACCAAATTCAGTAGAATTAAAGTTAATAGTCTTGGATGAAGTGCATAAGAAACTGTATTTTGGCCATCCAGGATACCAAAAAATGATAACGACACTTAGAAGACTATTTTACTGGCCTCATATGAAGGGTGAAACAACACAATACTTGGCTAGGTGCCAAGATTGTTAGCAGGTTAAGGCCGAACACCAGCATCCATCCGGCCTATTACAACCATTACCAGTACCAAAATGGAAATGGGAGACCATATCGTTGGACTTTATTAACAGGTTTGCCAAAAAATCAGAAGCAGAATGACTCTATTATGGTTGTAATTGATAAACTCAGTAAGTCTGCACACTTTATTCCTGTAAAGTCTACTTTTAAAGCTATAAACATTGCTGAAATATTTATGAAAGAAATTTTTAGACTCCATGATATTCCTAAAATGGTGATTTCAGATAGAGACGTAAAATTCACACCCTCTTTTTAGAAGGAATTGTTTGTAGATCTAAATACTAATCTGAATTTCAGTACGATTCATCATCCACAAACGGATGGACTGACCGAAAGGAAAAACCAAATCATAGAAGATATGCTCCGCATGTACGTAAGAACAAAACCGAACAAATGGGAGGACTATCTACACTTGGTAGAATTTGCATATAACAATGGGTACCAAACTTCGGCTAAGTTAATCGCTTTTGAGGTACTGTATGATAGAAAGTGCACGACCCTAATTAGCTAGGATAACCCGGTTGACAGACTCATGGTTGGACCAGAGATGCTCCAAGAAATGGAGAACATGGTAAGAAAGGTACAACAAAACTTAAAAGAAGAACACGACAAACAAAACAACTATGCATATCAAAAAATAAGACACTTGGAATTTCAAGTGGGAGACCATGTGTTCTTGAAGGTCAAATCCCAAAAAAGTTCATTGAAGTTAGGGAATTGTGCCAAGATGGCACCCAGGTTTTGTGGGCCCTTTGAGATACTAGCTCGAATTGGACCCGTAGCATACCAACTTGCACTCCCAGCTAATCTAAGAATTGATAATGTATTTCATGTTTCTTTGTTAAAAAAGTATGTACATGACTCTACTCATATGATTGACTGGAACCTGGTGCAGGTGGAACCCAAAGGTGAGTTCCAGGTGGAACCCTTACACATTCTGGACTGGAGAGAAATAACACATCGAAACAGAACCGTCGCTCAGGTAAAGGTGCAATGGAAGCACTTTAGCCCTGAGGAGGCCACTTGGGAGTTGGAGGGATATTTGTGGAAGTCTCATCCAACCCTGTTCCAAGAAATGAATGAACACTGAGGACAATGCTTTATTGAAGGGGGAAAGGATGTGACATTCCCCAAAAATAAAGTATTTTTGAAATTTAAAAATGATTGGAAAATTTTTCGTTTTTAGGAAATTCGAATTTAGAATAATTTTTCCATTTATGGAAATTTTGAATTTTGAATTTGAGAATTGTAATAAATTATTATGACTGTTGGGAAGAGATTTGATTTGACCCAACTAACTATTTAACTGTGACACTTGTATGAAAATAGAATATTTTATGTTAATTGCAGGAGACAAATGGAACAACCATGTTAAAAAATCAGCGAACCATGACTCCATGAGTGGGGAACATGTTGGAACTACCTCAGGGTGGATTGTCACAAGTGGGAAATCAGAGATTTGGCCATTGTCAGCCCCTGAAAATTAGGGATTTAGAAAGATGGGAAAATTACTAAGGGGGAAAATAAAGACCTAGGGAAAAACATTCTTTTGTTAAATAACATATGTGAGGAGGAAGGACGCTACTGAGCATACTAGGAAAAAGACCATTGATTTATCTCTTGTTTTTATGAAAACTACTGATCGAGTCTGAAGAAAGAGGAATCTGCTGGAGTTGAAGGACATTGTTGAGGAGGAGTTTCCAAGTTCGCCCTCATGGATTCATGGTCAGGTTAGGGGGTGAATCATGCAAGTGATTTTGGCTTCCCTATTCTACGGTTGGGAGGAAATGGCTGTCCCATTTTTTCTTTCTGCGGATTGGATTCAGATATGTTAAATTTTACTCTTCTTTGTTTTAATGATTTTGTATAGACGATATGATGCTCTATTTGGGTTAAGTTGAAATAACTCTCATGTAGGACATATGTTGTTGTATGGAGTTTATAATCAAAGACCAAGATTATGGAATGGGGCATTTTGAACTAGAATTCTAGGTAGGACGATCTATGCAAATTAACTTGAAAGATTTGGTGTATGTCTAATTCTGTGGTAAAAATTTTGGACAGAAGTATTTAAATGTGATTGAACTTGAAGAATCAACAGATCTACCTACAGGTGTAAGCTTATCCCTGAAATTGAAATTCTGGACAGAACGGTTTATGCACAAATGAGCTAGGAAGTATTAGACTCTAATTATAGGCGTACATTTACTTATGTAGTTGAAATAGTAAGCGAATCTATCTATACTTAAGTAGGAAATCTGAGCAAGCCTGTACACGTAAATTCCATCAAGTTATATCTCGATATGTAATCAATATAGATACAGTTACAAAGGGTAGTTTTTCTGTTAAATAAAGATTTAATGACTGCAACAGGAATCCCACTTATACAGAAAATTACTGTCAAGATTGGGAACAAACCACTATGCCGCTAGGATATGAACTGCCTCTTGTATAAAGGAACTTCCGAATCAAAAGGTCTTGAAAAACCCTCTGTAAATTTATTACAGTACCAAATTAAACTGAATAATTCGTTGTTCCATTATATAAGATAATACAATAGTAAATTACTCCATAAGAATAAGAACTCGAAGAAAAAATTCAACGAACATAAATCATTGACTGATAGACCTTTTAATGTTGCGTTCCTTTTGTATAGAATAAAATGACCCCAATTGAAAGAATATACACAATATGGAGTAAATTACAAAACCCATTAAATTTTGAGCACACATGCGAAACTATCCACTCAGAGATCATGACAGTGGACAGTTTGGAATTAGGCAAATGAAACATAGCATAAACATCAAACGATTCACAAGCATGTATATATATAGTGTTCTAGAATAAAGACAGAAGCGTAATATAATCCAAATCATTATGCCTATTCATGCTGAGTCCAGACGAATATCGTCTTTTTATTTACAAGTAGGGAATTTTTGACATTAAACATAGGAAAGGTCGAAAGAAACAAAACAATATAATCTATTATAATTCGTACCAACATTCCGAACAAGATAGTCCCGGTGATCAGATTTCTAGGTAGGGGAGATCCGCATGGTTAATGATTATAACAATTATTTACTTTGAACGATAGACCGAACAAAGACTTGTACATAATTAATTGTATTATAACAATTGTAGCTCGAAGGTTTAAGTTAGATTGGAAACTCTTTCCCTTTCCCAAGCCGATAGGAAAACTGAGGGAAACAAAATTGTTGACTACATCTCAGTTGCAACACAGACGGTTCTAACTCTCCTAAAGGGTTACGGAAGGGAACTCATATACCTTTTTACACTGAGTACGTAGGTGAGCAGCCAGGACCTTCAGATAGACAGAACCTGGAGGAAACCACCATACACGATGATTAGTAAACTCTTATATGAAGACAATGTAAGAATAACACGATTTAAGTGGAAATGTCTATAAATGCATCATACCAACGCTTACTTAACTTCTGAACTCGCAGAAGATGATCATTTCCTTGAAGTTTCCATCTAGATCGTCGTACAGGGTCGTGGGTGAAGGAGACAATACATACTGATGTGTACCCTCACATCAAAATAGGCCCCATCATTAATGATATGTTTCATCTCTTAAAAATGAATGATAGAGGTGAAGTAAAAATAAAAATTCTTCACACAATATTCTTTAATAATGGAAATAGAGAAATCGACCAGATCAGGATTTCATTGTGTAGGCAAACAACAAGAAAGTGTACTTCTAGGCATAACAGAGGTTAATCCACCCTTTCAAAATAGGAGTACCATGACTGTGAGTCCAGACTACCCCAAATCCCTTTTCACAGAATTCGCTTAGGTCAATAAATTAAACAAAGATATTACTCTAGCCAAGATTTTGATAATCAAACCCCGGAATAAACACTACCCTATGATTCACGAATACTCATATATGAATTATGGTTCACAAAAAAGAGTTACAAAACCCTACATCCTGAACCTGGATAGGTAGGGATAACTCTCCATCTCGGTAAATAGAAGGGAATCGTCGAAAACCTCAAGGAAAAGGCCATTGCAGCAGGGTTAAGGATGGCTCCGAATGTAATGTAAGGAAGTTTGACAAAGGAATAATTCCACAGGAAGAAAATAAGGGAGAACAAAAAACAATAACTTGACACGGACAATTTGGTTTAAAAAATCATAGTCTTCCTATTGAAATAACCAGGGTTTTAACGTTTGAAGTTAGAGAAGAACTTACCCATAATGTAAGACATGCCTTCTGCAACCATATGGAGGCAACCACCAGGGCCACAATCTTCACCTCTAAACCCCCTCGACACATAGAGCCTCTTCACAAAAAAAGAAAGAACTCAGAATGACAAACCCTGAACCCTCTCCAAATGTAAACGATGCCTTGTTTCCTCGAATTAATTGTGGTAAGTGCGAAGGACAGGTGAGCCATGTGACCAGGGTAGGGTCGACGACACACTTAGAGTATAGAGACACGCAATTTTATTATGACTAGTAGACTGCTTAATGATGGATGCAGAGCTTTTAATACCGTGACAGGGATTTCTTTTCCCATTTAATGAAGGTCACTTCCATACCCCTACGATAGGTCTTAGGTAGTGGTTGGATTCTCGTTGTCATAGGCCCACTATTGACACGACATCGAGTTTTCAATTCGACCAGTTTTCGAGTCAAGATCCTTTAAATGACCAGAGTCTGGAAGGTTGTGACAGTCATCGGTCCTTACCCGACCCTTGGCCAAGTTGGTAGGAACCAAAGAGATCTCCCTAGGAGAAAAAATACGAGCACACTTAGCACGAGTATGATATGGAGACCTTATGCCAAACAGGGTGAGTATAGTATGGATTATGTAGAGTTACTTTAATCTTTTAGACCCTATGCCTAAAGGTTTTAGTTATTTTGCTAAATCCTTGGGGCTTTCCTTTATAACTTTCTCACTTAAGGTAAGACATGATGACATACTTTGAATAGCATGTGGTAAGGAGAATTTAGTGAGTTGTATAGTAAAATAAAAATAATAATAATAATTCTATGGTAAAGTTCTATATCAGAGTTGCATTAGTAGAATTCTTATCGCTAATGGATTCCTTCCTGCCAAGTGAAATATGTAAACAAAAGTTTTTTTTGGTCTGGTATTTTGAGGTTCATTACAATATTATGGTAGTTGTGAGAGGTATTTACCTCCACGTGTAAACCTGATGAGAATAAAATATTTTGGGAAGCAAGAAGAAACCCTAATTAATTGGTTAATAACTGTAGAAGACAAGTCGACTCAAGAGAATGACTTGTATTAGGTTATTATCCTCTAAGAGAAGAAGTCGGTTAAAGGAAATATTATGTACTAAAGAATTAGTACCCAGAATGAGAAGTCAGCCCACACAATTTGCTAGAATTAGTATAAATACACGAGGCTAGTCTTTATTCTCGCCAGTATTCTCAGAACTGTAGAAGCAACACTTGTTAAATTAATGTAGTTAATGTTGTAAATGTAATTAACCACTCGGGCGACATAAGTGTATATGGTTTATATGTGATTATGTTAAATTAATGTAGTTAATGTTGTAAATGTAATAATGTTATGTTTGTATGTATTATCTTGCTTTTTATGTTTTCATTGATTAATTAGTTCATTGAAAAACAATGAGGTAATTATTGTATTGGAGATATGAAATATAAATCTCATCATAGTTAGAAGGGTGGACATTGAAAAAAAAGGTATGAGAGCCCAAATCATAATATGGTTGGAAGGAAATTTGAAATACCCCACTACCCCAAGAGTGTATAGAACAATATCCACTAAGAAAGGGTTTGAGTCAAATTTTCCCAACTATAAAGAGATTGTTTTATGTATGACCCTAAGCATCACAAAATAATATATTTGTATTAATATATCATTTTTAATAATTAAATTTCCATTAATATATCATTTTAATAATACAATATGCATTAATATATCGTATTAATTTTGATAAACTAATTTTCATTACAAAATCCATCACCAATCTACCCTAATCCATGTTGATAAGGTAATTTTCATCATAAAAAGAAATCTAGTATGACTTGTTTTATCTTCTAATTTGTGTATAAAATCTTATTAGTTATGTACTTGTGACATATTGTAAGAGTTGTATATGGGGTATTAATGTCACCATTATCCCTAAATACAACATGAATTATGTTGGATGTTAGGGTTCCACATTAATATTGGGAACTTTTTTCATAAAACTTACATCTTATAAATTTTTCTTTGGAAGCATGGTATAAGGTGTATTCATGTGAGCTATTTAGAAAAAAAATTCCTTAAATCTAGCATGAATTATGTTGGATGTTAGGATTCACCTTAATATTAGGAACTTTACTCAAAATATCCAATTATCATATTTAAACTAACACTATTGGTTTTGGTCAATTTAAAAGATACCCAAATCATCAAATTCTCTATTAAAGTAACAAAAACAATATAAAACTTTGACCCAAAAACCCTAAACAAAAAAAAGCTATTGTGGCACGTAATTAAATTATTGTGAGTTCATCATAAAGTGTTTTTACCATAATTTAAGATTTTTGGCTTGCAAAGGTTCAATTTTCAACAAAACGTGCTTACACAAGTTACGAGTTATAGTGAAATTTACGCTATAGTTACACAAGTTACACAAATTACCACTTATATTTACACAAGTTACCCATTATAATGTTGCCTACACGTGAGGAGAGGGTTGATTCCGTGGTTATACAAGTTACCCGTTATAGCGAAATTTACGGTATAGTTACACAAATTACCCGTTATATTTAAAAAAGTTACCCCTTATAGTGTGGATATGTTTGATTCCTAGCTAGGGTCGCCAATATCCACTTAGCAAGGGTTTGGTCAAATTTTCCCAACTATAAAGAGAGTGTTTTATGTATGACCCTAAGCATCATAGAATAATATATTTGTATTAATATATCATTTTTAATAATAAAATTTTTATTTATATATCATTTGAATAATATAATATGTATTAATATATCTTATTAATTTTGATAAAGTAATCTTTACAAAATCCATCACCAATTTGCCATAATCCATATTGATAAGGTAATTTGCATCATAAAATCCAAATCTAGTATGACTTGTTTTTTCCTCAAATTTGTGTATAAATTGTTGTTATTAGTTTTGTATTTGTGGTCTACTGTAAGCATTGTATAAGGGGTATAAAACTTACATTCTATAAATTTTACTTTCATAGCATGGTATAAGGGGTATTCATGTCACTTCCTTATTTGGAAAAAATTATCCTTAAATAGAGCATGAATTATGTCGGAGGTTAGGATTCACCTTAATATTTGGAACTTTACTCAAAATGATCCTATTAAAAAATTTAAACTAACACTATTGGTTTTGGTCAATTAACAAGTTTAAACTAACACTATTGGTTTTGGTTTGTTTAAAAACTACCCAAATAATCAAATTTTTTATTAAACTAACCAAAAGCATACAAAACTTTGACCCAAAAACCCTAAACAAAAAGAAACTAGTGTGACACGTAATTAAATTATTGTGACACGTAATTAAATTATTGTGAGTACATCACAAAATGTTGTTACCATAATTTAAATTTGTCTTCTTGCAAAGGTGCAATTTTCAACAAAAGGTAAATACAAAAGTTACCCATTATAGTGAAATTTACTCTATATAAAGAGATGAAAATTATAAGAAGATCCCATAAACTATAAGGCCTCATCAAGGTCGAAGGAATCTGCATATCTATCTTAGATCTAGAAACATAGTCATAGTCATATCAGCCATGTGTGCAACTATAGAGTCTACCCTAGTTCTTTGAAATCTTATGGCTAACACTTTGTTTGGTAATGTATTAGTCTACCGCTTCCGAAAATGTTTTCCTCCGGGTTGGATCTTCTAGATTTTTATAGTTCTCAGGACTCAGTTAGAGTGATCCCAGGTTGGTTGATTCTCTGCTAATCTTCATGGCTTATGGTGCCCTTGTGATCATAAACGCTTTACTAGTTATCTTTTTGTATTCTTTCACATCCTCCTATATGAATGGTTATAGCAATGCTAACCCTACCATTTACCCATATCTATTTTCAATTGTTTTCTATGGAAACATCCCATAAATATACACACTATGTGAGATATACCAAGTCTGAAATTCATAAATCTGTTATGGAGTTTGTGTGTTAGCATTAAAATTCATAATGGGTACTCATAAGCATATGCATAGAGTTTTAATCATATGTAGTTTTCTTCTCTGTGGTTTTGTGTTACCCCTTCGTCAGACTTGTTTCTTCTCTGCGTCAATATATGTATATACATATCGTAATAATCCTTTAAGGATTTCGTGCATGCGAACTGTGTAGCTTCGATGCCACTTGGTGAAAAATCGTAGTTACCCTATGCATATAAGTGTAGACAAATATCTCTTCTATGTGCTCTTCATAATTCACACCCTATGAACATGTTAAAGGTTAACCCTATACTCGCAATTTACCATCTCGGTTCCCTACAACAACATCTACAAGGTAAGCATTAGCCCTATGTTTTGTAATTTTCCCTCTCTACTTGTACAGTGATAAACGTATCAACAAGTTTTTACTCTTTGGTTTCATAATTTATCACCTATGTTTTATATAGCATAGGTATATGTGAATCCAACAACATCGACCCTCTGTTCATGGATTTGCATTCTATATTTCCTACAGTGAACCCGTATCGGTCACCATTGATCCTCTGTTGCGTAGATTTCACTGTGTTATATATATATATATATATATCAATTCATAATTTAATTCTAGATTATACATAGCAATAGTTTAGACATCATTTATATTTTGTGTATGTTCTTTGCATTTCAATTGATTGCCTCTGGGAAAAATCATGATTTCGCTACAAAAGTATAACTCGTAATTTCATTCTCTGTACACGTAAATTGATATTGATCCATACAGGAATTCATAGATGTGCCTTATGAGATTATCCGAATTAATTATTTTTACATTCTAAGTAATTTATACAGTGTCATGTAAATCGTGACTTAGGTTTTGTATATACAGAGGCATTTTTTTTACCCTTTCTGGGGATTCACATTCGTGCTCTGTTTAATTACTTTGTCATTGTCAAATTCATAAATGTATATTTATTTTAGCACTATATAAATCATAGCTTGTGTTCTATGTATATAAATGTATTATACTCATATTTCATTTAATTAATGATGGGACCTTGTTTCATTTTTGCTAGGGTACCCATCAACTAAATTATGGATACACTCCTCCCCTTTGGATAATGGACAGATTGCCACACAAGCTCCATTGGTGACTTGGCCCGTCACTGCACTCAAGCTAAGTATTGTTTTTTCTCATTCATTATAATTAATTTCCATTTAAAAGGAAATTTCAGTTTACTAAACCCTACTCTTTATCTTTTGAAGGTTTAAACAATTTGAGAGGATCAACTCAGGGAAGCCTTCTCTCTCGAAAAGGTATTCGAGTTCCGATCTAGGAATACAAACTTATGCCATTCTTCCTAGATTCTATCTACAATTATTAATGGATTCTTTGGCCTATGGTCACTGTAATAATTTGAATCAACTCAAATAGACACACAGGTTGTTCGTAATGATATTCAATTTAATACACAAGGTATTGAGCCCATTTTGAACAAGATTTCATTGAATGTGACAACTAATTTACCATGCATTTGTAGACTATTGAATCACTATTTTATATGGTTATAAACATAAATAATATGTAAAAATTATATAGAAGACGACTATTATTTGTTCCATCTATTTCTTATGGTACTTGTACATATCTCAAATAGTAATTCAACATGTATATATATTTCCAAATTCAATGGTTAATATGAACATAGTAGAAGTCCTATTTTTCCTTTATGCTTTAACACATATCTATACAAGTATACACAGTCATTTATGTATATACATAACCCTACTTAATGATTATTAGGAACATACATGAGTTCTCTCCTTTCTTTATGTATGATTACACATATGTATATATATACCATTATCTATATATGTACTACCTTATTTCATTCGTAATTAGAAACTACAATAGCTCTACTATTTGTGAAAAGTGAGCACATATATATATGTATATACAATCATATTATAAACAATCTCATTCTTGAAAAATAAAAATCAAAAAAATATTAACAAGAATGCAAGTAAAGGTACATATATGAATTTGATGCTGGGACAAAAATGGAACAACCACGTTCCACCCAACCGTAGAACAAAATAACTGAGCCTACTTGCTCCGCTCACTCCCTAGCGTGACCACGAGTCCATAAGGGAAAAATGAGATGATCCTCCTTTGCTACAATCACCTTCCACAGATCAAAACTTCCCTTCACTCCAACTAACAGTGTTCATAACAACAAGTAGTTTCCTTTCTACAACATAATAAGCATTGTCTTGCCTCCTCCATATGTTGTATTTATATGCATCTTGTGCCTAGCTATTTCCTTGCCTCCTTGGGAAATTCACATATTTACAAATCCCTGATTTTTAGGGGTGTCTATTGGTCAAATCCCTTAGTTTCCACTTGTAAAAATCATCCCTCGGGCAACTCAAATATGTTCCCCACTCATAGAGTCGTGGTTTGTTCTTTTTAACTTGGTTGTTCCATTGTTCTTCTAGCATTTACTTTATAAAAAAGTTTGTCCTTTACATTTGTGGCAATCAAAGAAGTTAGTTGGTTAAGTCAAATCTTTTCCCAACAGTCATAAATAATTAAGTACAATAATCAAATTCCAAATTCGGATTTTCCATAAATGGAAAATAATTTCCAAATCCGAATTTGCCAAAAATGGAAATTCATTCCCAAGTACACTTAGACTTTAATAATCAATTATTTTTGGGGATATCACAATGAATCCATGAGTGGGGAACAGGTTTGAGTTACCTCAAGGATGATTTTTACAAGTGGCAAATGTGGAATTTGATCACTAGAAGCCCCTAAAAATCAGGGATTTGTAAATCTGTGAATTTATGTAACATCCCGCCCTTGTGTGCACTGAACAAACTTATTCTTTGAGGACAATTGCTCGCAAGTGATACAGATTAATATACTTTTGGGGAATTTGATTTATGATTATGAGGCGTTATGGGTTGATGAAGTGTTATTTTGCTTCTTTGACATAGACAGGTGCTATTGACTCGGTTTTACTTAGTGTGTAGGATTTTGGACCTTGAGGATGCAGAGGCATCGATGGAACCCCTTGGACTCTGGATTGAGTCAGGGAGTGAACTATTGGGGTTTGATTGTTTTATATGTGATATTAGTGCATATGATTAGATGATATGATTATGGATATATTTATGACATGGTTCGTTGATGATGCAAGCTAACGATAACTTTCCGACCAGACTCACATGTGGAGTAGAGGGGTCACACATGACTACCAGAGATGTTGAAGGAGAGGTGTGAACAACAACCCTGCCACAACCTACTAGCACTCCCGTCGTAGCTCAACCTGTAGGTTAACGATTACATAGTTTGAGAGGACCCACGTTGTCGTGAGGGCAGACAACGATAGTCACTCACGTTGATTCTAAGGGTCGCACAATAAGGCATGGGCCTTATTCGTTAGAGGATCTTAGTCTCCCAAAATGTAACGTGGGAGAGTATTGACTCCAGGGATTTTTTATGTCTACCAAGTCATTTAAGAGGCGAGTGGCACCCTTGGAGCACGGAGTGTGTCTTGAAGGGCACGTTGCACAAGAAAAACATAAAAAGGTGAGTGGCACCCTTGGAGCACGTGGTTTGTCATGAAGGGAACGTAACACAATCAAAATAGAAAGAGGCGAGTGGCACCCTTGGAGCACGTGGTGCGTCCTGAAGGGAACGTCGCATGATTATTTAATAATTGGATAAACCTAGATGGTTTTAAGACAAATAAAGTGTTAAGGAAAATTTGAAACCTTTCCCTTAAAAAAAATGTCGCCCAACCTAGGAAAATAAGGTGTAGGTCTAAATTTAACTCGTGATAAAATTTTATCTATTTAAAAATAATAATAATAATAAAATTATATATATAAATAAAAGTAAAATAAATAATAATGATAATCTTCATTAATGTTGTGAAAAGAAGGGGGTAACCAATTAAATTGATTTATAAATTATTTTGGGATAAAATTTAAAAAGGGGAAATAATTGTTTTACTTATTATGATAATTAAAAAGTTATTCATTATAAAGAAAAAGGGAAAAAGGGTAAGTTTATGCACTTCCTTTTTTAGTTTAAATAAAAAGGGGAAAGAGGGAAATCTAAAATAGTTAGGAATCTAGGAAAAAGAAGGAAACATAAAAAGAAAGCGGAAACATAAGGAAAAATCAGAAAGTCTAACTTAGTAAGGTATCTAGCATTAAAGAACCTTCTAAATTAAGATGAACTAGTAATTTAATAATGGGGAAAGCCATTAAAACATGTAAGGGAATTTGGGGACAACTAGGAGCGATTCTAGGAATAACTCTAGGTGGGTGAGGGAAATAAGAGTAATTAATTACTTAAATAAATTAGCTTATGCAGGAATGAAGGGGATGGGTGACACATGTACGGGGA
>ML779007.1:411740-442813 GCA_009831015.1 Picea engelmannii | reverse complement strand
TTTAGCATATGGTT
Source organism: Picea engelmannii (assembly GCA_009831015.1). Taxonomy (NCBI): domain Eukaryota; kingdom Viridiplantae; phylum Streptophyta; class Pinopsida; order Pinales; family Pinaceae; genus Picea; species Picea engelmannii. Next base: position 442,799 of record ML779007.1, on the reverse strand, counting down.
AATAGATAGCCTCATCATCTATTTTATAGACAGCAAGATAAACAATCAATAGACAACGTTATATAGTCCATCAATCAACGGACTTGTCATGGTGCAGCAGTTCCTTAGATTTATTTGCTTCTAACCTTCCATTGATTTTAAAAATTGCGTGCACCCTTTCTCATTCATCACATGTCGTTCGGAGTTGGCTTGTGGCTCCTAGAAATCAACCCATGCGCAATTTCAAGTACTGAAGGTGGTTACCCGACGTCAGAGTATAGCACAATAGATTAGGGTTTCATCTCCTATAGATTCGTTTTAGTTGTGACAGTTAAGTTGGGACTTCTGGCGTGGGGCTTTTGTGTCTTAGGTCAAGGGTTTAGGACGGTTTAAGTTTGCTCTTCAGTTGCTATTGCAGTTGACGCATTGTGACGGCATCATTCCTTAGCATGGGATAAATGTGCGCTTGATAGAGAAGCGAGTATCAACCGGGCTGGGTCATGCCCTTCTCGTGTAAGGTGAAGTGGTTGTTTTAATTAAATTTCGGTACTTGATTGTGTAAGGTGAAGTGGTTGTTTTAATTAAATTTCGGTACTTGATTTTGTAACGACTCATTGCGTTGGTAGCGTGCCGTAGAGGTGTCTTTTTACCGGTCATCGAAGCCGATGTGTCAGGTGGTATTCGATTTTATCTGCCTTTGATTTTCACAGGTTTCACCCCGATGCCTGAGGTACTTTGGTGATGAGTCTTTGTTGTTCTCGGTGCGAGGTGATTTGTCGTCAAGTTGTGTGGTCTAACTATTGTGTTATTGCCTACCTTCCTAGAACAACAAAAAAAATTAACTTTGCACTTTCTTGTGTCGCTTGTAGTCATAACCATAGGGGTCATTACAATTTCCCAAGGAGGGAAGGAAAGACCTAGGCACAAGATGCATATAAAACCAATGTATGGAGGGGAATGGAAGTTGTTTAGTATGTTGGGAAAATAAACGATTTGTTGTTATGAGCAGTGTTAGTGTGAGGTAAAGGAATTTCTGATATGGGGATGGTGACTATAGAAAAGGAGGATCATTCAGTATTCCCTTATGGAATCATGGGGGTGAACACGGAAAGTGAACTTAGTTGTTTTGTTCTATGGTTGGGTGGAACGTGGTTGTTCCATTTGGATTCCATCATCAAGTTTTAGATATGTATCTTGACCTGTATTCCTTGTCAATGTTATACTTTTGATTATTAATTGTTAGGAATATGATGGGTTATTATAGTGGGATGATACTATAGTGTTCAATTGAAATGTGATGATTGTATATATGTGTGTGTGTGTGTGTGCTAAGACATAAATAAATGACAGAACTATTTTATGCTCCTATTAGCAATTAAATATGGTTGTACATTTGTAATTAATTATATATATGTAAACATATATGTGATCATGCATAAAAAAATGATAGGACTATTTTTTATGTTCCTCTTAGCCATTGGATTATATCGATTTCCCATTTAAATTTGTACAAAACAACAACGAATAGATAGAGAGAATAACAATTCGAATACAATTTTTATTACTACAGTGATGAACTAAGACCATCTTACAAAATCAGCCCTTGTATTCAATCAATCACTATTCAAAATATTAAAGTTGGAGTGTCATAGACCAAAGACTCCACAATCACTTGTATTGTAAAAGGAGTTCTAAGAAGTACACATAGAATTTGCATGTAACTGAAGTAATGCACCAGAACTTGAATACCTTTCTAAAGAAATGTTTACTTTATCCGATTTTCCTAGATTTTCATAACCTACAAAAGGAGAGAAGATGAGGGTTTATGATCGAGGTGGATATCGGTGGCCACCCACCTTTTCCAAATGGCTCAAACCAGTTTTTTGGCAATTTTGACAATTTACTATTTTTAGCAGGTTTTAACTTCGAGGGCCATTTTGAGGGTTCAAATGAAGGTTTTTTGAGATAGAGGTTATCAATGATAGCCAACGGCATGATTGAACCCCCAAAATGAATCTCCTCAATGATACCTTTCCAACGAGCTATCACACGCCTAAAACGGAGATGGTCTACAAAAGTTACGACCCCGGGAAGTTGATGTACTCACTTATCCAAACGGGGCCCACATGACTTTTGGCGCTTCATCTCCTAGGGTTAGGCTTTTGGATGTCTAGGGTTTATGGAATTCCTGCTTATTGTAAAAAGGCCTTCAAAGCCTCATTGTAATCATCTTCTTGCGAATGCGAGTAGTCGTCACATCTCTTCTCAGAGATAAGCTCCCACCATTCTAGCGAGTCTTTCACTCTGTATTTTTATAGTCTCTGTACATTTCTTTCATTAATAGAAATCGTGTATTACTGTATATCTGTGTTTATGGTTGCATCTCTGATACATTTCTGTTATATTATTGAATATTTGTCATATCTCTGTGCATTTCTTTACCGAAAATAATGTGGATCAGTTTAGTAAACAGTGCTAGCATTTTTAATGGAAATTAAATATTAAGAATAAGTCAAGGAAAATACTTAGCTTGAGTCCAGTGAAGAACCAGGTCGCCAATTGTTCTTGTGCAACAATTTGTCCATGATCCAGGTGGAGGAGAAGTGGACCCAAAATCGACTCATGGGTACCCTCGCAAAAGAGAAAACGACCACATGCTTAATTTCATGTAACTGTGCATAAATCTTCACTTATAAAAATAGAGAAAGTGAAAGTAAATAATGAGCATAGAAATAGACTGTGCATAGGTTAAGAAAACAGAAGGCATAAATTAATATTTCTCCAACCCCATGTCAAGGACCAATAAATGGAAGGAATCGACGATGGAAAAAGTTAGCGTTTTAAACAGAGACTGCCATTCATTTCCCGAAATCAAATAGTGGAATTCCAGATTTAGGTAATGATCATAGTGAGGAAGTATTAAATCAATAAGAATTCATGAGAGGCACATAGGATGTAACCTTTGTTGTTTTCACAATGAATCACTATAATTAAATAATATTGTAGTAAGAATCCAATCCCTCTCGACAGAGAAATCATTTTATAAACATAGGGTTCCGACAAGTGTAGTTTCACACAATTAAAACCTCATTTACATTGCTAATTATATGCACGCAATAAATACGAAAACCACTACACAAAGTGAAAATCTACGAATTCCACAGAGAATTAATACTACTACATATAATCACACTGAGTGTAATTATGAATCCCTAGAGAGGGTTAAAATTTCTATTTCATACATAGAGCGTAAATTAGAAGTTCACACAGAGTGGTAGTATAATTACACAGAGTGTAAATATGATTCCCCACACAGGGTCAATACTGTTGTTTACATACATAGAGTGTAAATTAAGAATTCTCACAAGGTGTTAATATAATTCCTCAGAGCGTAATTACAAATTCCCATAGAGGGCTATTACTGCTATTTATAATTATAGAGAGGGTAAATTTCAAATTCCCCACAAAGGATTAGTATTGCCATGTAAACACAAAGTGAAAATCATGAAAGTCCCCTATGGAGTGCCAACTATAGATAAGTCTGAAAACACCAACCCGCATAGACAGTGTTGGGATGTCTCAACGAATCCAAGAGGGTAAGAATCACAATGTTACAATGAAGAGTACAATAAAAACAAAAAGGTTTTAATATTAAAATGATACGGGCCATAGTCCGACTCCGAAAACACCCTTAAGTATAGGTTAGAATCCTAACAATCAACCAAGAGGGAAACGAAATAAATCTCCAAACCCAAAACCATGAACCTAGTGGAAATTCAGGGTTAAAAATGCATACGAGCACAATTGTTAACTCTCAAACAAAGAAAGGAAACCACGAGGCTTGTTATTTTTTAACTCAACTAATTACATTTTCATAAAATAGAGAGCACAACATGAAATACTTCACAGAGAGTTATTAAAAAATGAAATCGTTACTCACCTTGGCAGACATATAAACCTGAGTATGCGTTGTTGTTTTCTTCATCGCACATCGGTTGTGTTTCAATGCAGAGACCAAAACTCATGTTACAGGACCAAAGAGTAAAACATCACCAAACCGCATTGGTTGGGTTGCAAACGCAAAGATAAAACTTGTTACAGGACCAAAGGGGGAAAACAATGAATGGAGGTTACCTGTAGGGCCTCATAGAGGAGTAAACACAGTAGGTACACACCAGCCCTCTTCCATATGAAGTCGAGGATATGGAAATCCCTCATTGGGAGTGGTTGCCTAAGTGTCAGCGTGGAGGGTACGAGACATTCCTCACCATTAATAAACCAAACGAGGAGTAAACTCCATAGACTTGTCATCCACCGCAACAGTTTTTGAACCACTTCATTGTTCATCTATGTTAATAGTGAGGTAGGGTTTAATAGGTTTATTTTGCAGCGCTAGAACAAAACCATATTGTTATGGTATATGGTTGTTACACTATACCAAAGTCTTGCGTTGTGATAGTATCCATATAACAGTCTATATGTTAAATGATAGATACAATGCCATGGATAGTGATAGTGTTATATGTTAAACAATATATATATGTTAGGGAAACTGTTAATGTATGCTATCCATGTGATATATTATATGGTAAACAATATATATAGTGATATGGATAGAGTTAATGTTATGATAGTTTATAAATATATATATTGATGTGGATAGTGACAGTGTTATGGTTTCCACATGATAGTGTGTAGGGTAAATGATGTATATCATTATGGCTAGCATTAAGGTTATGGATAAACTGTATGACAGTTTATAGTCTATAGTCTATTATGAGTTGTATTTTAGATAGCATGACTTGGCATACACATGGAAATTATGCTAAGGGATAGGATAGCCCTATTCACAACTTTCTTGATTTAAAATAAGTGTATGAATCTAATCTATTATAAAATAAAGAGTAAGGAATTCTACGAGCTAAGACTCAGACAAATGTCCATGCATGATATGATAAATAAATTTCTAGAACTATTGAAATTTGTACCAGACATCAAGGAAGACAAAGTAAAGATACAACAATTCTTAATCTATCTACCATAGTCGTACAAGGACAGAATTGAATTTGAAAATCCAAAGAATTTAAATGAAGTGTTTAGAATGGTTCAAATGTGCTATGATTAGTACAAAGAGAGGTCTAAATTCCCAAGGCATGGAAGGACAAGAAATAGAAAAAAATGAATTAGCGAAAGAAAGGCTTCCAAGCAGCCCCTTTTTGGAATATGGAAAAAAGTTTCCAAAAGGAGTATCATTCCAACACCGAGAGTGCTCAAGGGGGAGGTAGATTAGTTAACCTGGGAGTCCAGAAAGTTGGGGAGAGCCCTAGAGAACCATTGAAGTGTTTTGAGTGTGAAGAACCTCACTTGAGGATAAATTGTCCACGCTTAATTTCCATAGAAAGATATACAGTCCATAACCTACAAGAAGCTTCTACAGTAGGAGATATGGGCAGAAGCGTTCACAAAATTAATGTAGTTGTGGATGGAAGGAAAGATGATCTTCAATCCACTATCATGGAGGTTGAAGGTAAAATTCATGATAACCACATTTCCATATTAATTGACCCAGGAGCTAGTCTGAGCTATGTTAGTCCTCATTTAGTTGAATTAAACAAGCTGAAGAAAGTAAAGCATTCTAAGACTTGGTTAGTACAATTAGCAATAGGGACCAAGAGAAAAGTAACAGTTTTTGTTCCCGAATGTGAACTGAGCTTATATGGTCAAAGTACAAATTTAGATCTGAACATTTTACCTTTGGGATCTTATGATATAATCATTGAAATGGACTCGTTAGAGAAACATAAAGTAATCTTAAACTGATAGAGGGGTTTAGAAATGTATTTGTGGACGAAATACCTGAACTACCTCCAAGCAGAGAGATATATTTCTTTATCGATCTACTACCTGGATCTCCCTTGATATCTAAGGTGCCTTATAGAATGAGTTTACCCAAATTAAAGGAGATGAAAATTTAGCTGCAAGAACTATCAGATAAATAATATATCAGACCAAGTGTCTCTCCTTGGGGAGCACGAGTTATTTTCATTAAAAAGAAAGATGGGACTTTGAGACTATTCATTGACTATCGAGAACTAAATAATATGACGATCAAGAATAAGTATCCTTTACCCAGAATTAATGACCTATTTGACCAAGTGGGAGGAGCAAAGATCTTCTATAAGTTACATTTAAGGTATGGTTATCACCAAGTCGAAATAAAGAATGGAGATATAAATAAAACAACATTTAGAACATGATATAGACACTATTATTTTGTCGTAATTCTGTTTGGTCTTACTAATGCACCAACAACCTTTATGGGTTTGATGAATAGTATATTCAGTCAATACTTGGATAAATTTGAGTTGGTGTTTATCAATGATATTTTAGTTTACTTGAAAGCGAAAGAAGAGCATGAAGAACATTTGAAAATATTATTGTAGACCTTAAGGAAACATAAGTTGTATGTTGTAATGTACCCCAAATTTCCTCAAAAAAAAAATTGATAGGGGACATTTAAAGTTCCTTGACTCTCAAACATTGATTGTGACACAGATCTAATCCGTTAAAAATATTGTTATTTGTTTATTGTATGCATATCAAATTACCGTCGTTACTGTATTATAATCATACACTTATTTGTAATGAAGAAAATTGTGACCACGACTCTCATAGTCCTTAAAATAACACAATGTCTATGTCAAGACATGCCATTCATAAAATATATATATCATTTACCAGATATATATTGTATCAACTATCATATGGATATAACCATAATGCTATCCATATTAATACATATAAATTTTACCATATAGGCTATCATGTAATACTAAGATTAGCTACAACAATATATACATTGTTCAACATACAAATTATTATGTGGATATAAAAACATTAATACTATTCGCACTATATGTATATCGTCTAACATACAACGTACTATATGGATACAATAACATATGTGACTTTATTATAACGATATACCTATCGTTTAACATATAGACTCTTATAGGTTACCATAACATTAATACTATCCCCAACGATATACCTATCATTTAACATATAGATTAATATGTGGATACCATAATGTCGTATGCCCGTTGTGAACCTATACCATAACCGTAATGTTTGTAACCATACCCAACTAGTGACATGGTTGAGCATTGAATAGGTTCGAAATAATTTAATGGGAGATGCCAAATCTGGTCCTGTGGCCATTTACTTCTGGTTGTTTCATTAATAGGGAGGCCTATATCGTACCTCGTATACTTGACACTTAGGAAGTCATGCCCAATGCAGGCTCTCCATATCCATGGCTTCACATGGCAGAGGGCTGGTGTGTACCTACTATGTTTACTCCTCTACTAGGCCCTCAAGGTAACTTTCATTCATGGTTTTCCCCCTTTGGTCCTGTAACAAGTTTTGTCTTTGCATTTGCAACCATACCAGTGTGCGTTGGTGAGGTTTGACTCTTTGGTTCTGTAACAATTTTTGTTTTTGCGTTCACAACCCGACAGGTGCGCTTTCGTGAGGTTCGACTCTTTTGTTCTGTAACAATTTTTGTCTCTGCATTTGCCACCCAATCGGTGCACTTTGGTGAGGCTCAACTCTTTAGTTGTGTAACAATAGTTTTGGTCTCTGCGTTGAAACACAACCGGTGTGTAATGAAGAAAAACCACAACGCATGTTCGGGATTCTCTGTGCACCAAGGTAAGTGACTATTTTCATTTAGGGATTTACATGTATTATCGTTTGGCAATTTACATGTATTATCATTGCGCCTCCGTATACATTTTCCTCCCAGAGTTTCTGTATAATTTAAGATTTTGGGAGTGGAGGTTTATGGTGTTTCCCCTTGGTTGAATTCTTTTCTTCTCCCCATACTCATTACGGTTCTTTCGTGGCTTGAAACATTTTATAGGTTGAACTCTGGTTTGTCTCCTTCACTGTTATAACCCTACTAGTCCTATCCTCTCGAACTTGTCCTAAGAAATCCTGAGACTTGCTATGTTGACTATTGTTAGAATGACTTGTCTATTTTCAACTCCGTATGACATTTTTGTATTTCCCACACACACACACACACACACACACACACACATATATATATATTCATTAATCCTCTCTGGGAAATTCCTCAATTTATATTATGGGTAATATCAATCCTCTCTGCAAATTTTGTAGATTTCATTCTGTGTAATTAGCAATAATATATAAATGTGAAAATATCAACCCTTCGTTCGTAAATTTCATTATGCATGTTATGCAACAAATATATATATATAGAAATATCAACACCTATTCATAATTTACATCCTGTGTAAAATTATATTAACAATTCGTGAAAATCGTATCTTACGCTCTCCGTAAATATATATAGTAGTCTTAATCTATATCTACGTTATGTGAAATGTTTTCATATTTACTTTCCATTAATATAATTAGAAATGTTAAACAAGATTTTAATCATTTGAAATGACACTTGTTTGCACACTCTGGTTATAACACTATTCTCTATCGAGAGGGATTTTCCAAAAAACGATTCTCTGTTTTTTGGAAAATTTGGATTTGGAAATTATTTGTCATTTATGGAAAATCCGAATTTGGAATTTTGATTGTTGAAACTAATTATTTGATGATTGTTGGGAAAATATTTGAATTTCCTAACTATCCTCTTTTATTTTGACACATGTGTAAGAAAAACTTTTAATAAATTAAATGTTGGAAGACAAATGGACCAACCAGGTTAAAAATAGTTGACCATGACTCCATGAGTGGGGAACAGGTTTGAGTTACCTCAAGGCTGATTTTGCCAAGTGACAGAAGTGGAATTTGGCCACTATGAGGTCCTAAAAATCAGGGATTTGTAAAGCTATGAATTTCCGCAAGGAGGGAAGAAAATACCTAGGCACAAGGATGCATATTTTAACAACATATGGAGGAGGCACTACACTACTTAGTATGTTGGAAAAGAAACTATTTGTTGCTATGAACATTTCTAGTGTCAGGGAAAGGATTTTTATGATCTGTGGATGGTTACTATAGCTAAGGATGATAATTCAGTTTTCCCTTATGCACTCATGGTCAGGCTAGGGGGGGAGCAGGACAAGTGAACTTGTTTGTTCTATTCTTTGGTTGGGTGGAACATGTTTGTTCCATTCATATTCCAGCATCAGGTTTCATATATGTATCTTAGCTTGTATTCCTTTGTCAATGTTATATTTATGGTTACCTTAATTGTTAGGAATGAGTTGACTGTGTATACATAAGCGAAATTAGTTCTTAAGGGACTATATAACCATATTATACTATGGTTGAACATAGTTGAGTGATATGTGAAATGTTGCTTAATTGAAATATGATGGTTGTACACATACCTTAAAAATATAAACATATATATAGATGCTCATACAAAACATATTAGATCTATTTTTAGATGGCTATTGGCCTTTGAGATTATGCATTTGGATTACTATTCAAATATGTACATAACAAAACACTGTAGTGAAATATTGCAATCAGGAATAAACTTAGACGATGTTCTTATCCATTCAATAACATGTAAAGAATAGGTAGAAAGAATAATAGTCCAAATATATTCTTTATTTTATCTATTACCACAGAAAGATAGTGATTCAGTAGAATTCAAAGTGTCTTGCAAAAATAACTTTCATATTCAAGTGAATCTTGTTCAAAGATTACTTTTAGAGTACCACAAATCAAAAACTCCACATCCTTCTGTGTTGTAGATAGAACCCTAGGAAATTTTCTACAAAATTATGTATGTAGTTGAAGATTAATGCACGCACAGGTCGGTCAAGGAAGGACATGGAAGTCGAATACCTTTCGTGGTAAGAGGCTTCCTTCTTTCAATTTCATCGAGTTGCATAACCTGCAAAGGAAGTAAAATGAGAGTTTAATAACTGTGGTAGCATTTTAATTCTATGGAAATAAAAAAATAGAATAAGCTAAGGACAAAACTTAGCTTGAGTCTCAATGAAAACCAGATCGCCTTTTGTTCCTTGGAAGAAAATCAGTCCACGATCCAAGAGGAGGAAGAGTGGACCCAAACCGACTGATGGCTACCCTCGCAAAACAAAAAGGGTCGATCATTAATTTATATATATCCTTGCATAGAACCTTTCACTTGTAAAATAGAGGAAGCAACAGTAAGAAAATAAATGAAACCAATTATCATCTAAATATACTGTGCATAGAGTGATCAAATAGGAAGTACATAATATGAATCTCCAAAACCTGTGTAGAGGACCAAATAAATGGAAGAAGTCGACTGTGGCAAGGTCAACGATTAAACATAACTACCAATTAATTTCCCAAAATCGCACAGTGAAATTCTGATTTGGGGTGATGCTCAAAGTGAAGGAATTATTAAATTAATAAGCATTCATAGAGGTGCACAAAATGAGATTTGAGTATATTCACAATAGATGGATCATTAAAATTAAATATCATTACAGAAAGGTAAAGTATGAAAGTGTGAGTGCATAGAAAATTTACACTAAGAACGCAATCCCTAGGTTAAATTCTAACTTTTCAAAAATGTGTTCCAATCCTATGATTTTCATTTCGCATACATTCAGAAGATGATTAAACAAAGATACCTACTCTTTTGTTAGTGCAGAGTGGTCGACATATGAAAGGCCTTTTGTAAACGACTTAATATTATACCTGTATCAGACAAGAGATCAAGTGAAGGATGTTGTCAAGGTGGGCATGGGTTAAGCCACGATTCTTCCCGGCAAAGAGATTATTACAACCAGAGGATACAAAAAAATGTGTTTCTAGACGAATAGAGTAGGCTTAGACCCGACTTGTCATTCACCACAAAGCGGTTTTTGAGCGACTTAAATGCATGGTTAGGTTTAATCCTAGAGCTAACCCTAGGACGAGAAGACCATATATGTAACAGTCAAGTAGGGTTACCAATGTTATCAATAGGTAAATGTTCATTGCGCTATGATAAAACAATATGGTATTATGGGTAAAATTAAATCCTATCTCTTAGTACTTATGTCTATATTTGTTGATCTTGTGTCCATGCTTTAAAGAGCTCATGTATTGTATAACGTCGTCTATTACACGATTTAATGTGGATAGTATGTCTTGACATAGAGCTAGTGGTTATTCTAAGGGGTCATGGTCACAAAACTCTTCAATACAAATAAGTGGGTGATTTATAATCCAATAATGATGCTATAATGAAATATAACAGTAAGAGATGAGTGGAATTTAAATCTCCTTCTGCCTTTAAGAGAGATAATGACAAAAGAAGTAAAATTGATATGCATACAATAAAGGAATAAGATATATTTAATGGATTATCTCTGTGTCACAAACAATGTTGGAGATTCAAGGGACTTTGATGTCCCCTAACAATTTTTGTTTTTATTTGGGAATTTGGGGTACATTACAGGACAATATTCACTGAGTAAGGGTTTCATTCAAATTTTCCCAAGTATAAAGATATTGTTTTATGTATGACCCTAAGCATAATAAAATAATATATTTGTATTAATATATCATTTTTAATAATCAAATTTGCATTAATATATCATTTTAATAATACGATATGCATTAATATGTGTTATTAATTTCGATAAACTAATTTTCTTTACAAAATCCATCACCAATCTACCCTAATCCATGCTTGATAAGGTAATTTGCATCATAGAATCCATATAAAGTATGACTTGTTTTGTCATCTAATTTGTGTATAAACTCTTATATTTCACCATTATCCCTAAATCCAACATGAATTATGTTGAAAGTTAGAGTTCCACCTTAATATTGAGAACTTTTCTCATAAAACTTACATAGTATAAATTTTACTTTGGAAGCATGGTATAAGAGGTATTCATATCACTTCTTTATCTGGAAAAAAATGTCCTTAAATATAGCATGAATTATTCAATTGGTTTCTGTTTGTTTAAAAGCTACAATTTTCAACAAAAGGGGGTTACACAAAAGCTACAATTTTCAACAAAAGGGGGTTACACAAGTTATCCCTTATAATGAAATTTAAGCTCTAGTTACACAACTTACACAAATTAACCGTTATATTTACACAAGCTACCAATATCCTCTAAGGAAGGGTTTTCAATATCCTCTAAGGAAGGGTTTCGGTCAAAGATTCCCAACTATAAAGAGAGTGTTTTATGTATGAACATAAGCATCATATAATAATATATTTGTATTAATATATCATTTTTAAAAGTAAAATTTTCATTAATACATCATTTTAATAATACAATATGCATTAATATATTTTATTAATTTTGATAAAGTACTTGTCTTTACAAAATCCATTTCCAATCTACCATAATCCAGGTTGATAAAGTAATTTGCAGCATAAAATCCAAATCTAGTATGAGTTGTTTTGTTATCAAAATTGTGTATAAACTGTTGTTATTAGTTTTGTACTTGTTGTCTACTGTAATAAGCATTGTATAATTGTTGTCTACTGTAAGCATTGTATAAGGGGAAAATCCTTGAAGAGATTCACCGGATTTTCAACATTGAGAACGATTTATCTCCCGAAGAGAAGGCGGCGATCAGGCGGGCTCTTGAACGTAATTAACAGCAAGATTGCCTTAGTCCAGTTCTCTAGAAATTATAAATGAAATGTTGTCACGGAATAGAATTTTTATAGTTTTCTTAGTCAAACCTTCTGGTTATATTAACTACGCAGTTTTGTTTTGTTAGTGAAACCTTCTGGATGTAGAATTTTGATAGTTTTGTTTTGTTCGTAAAACCTTTTGGTGATACAAATAAAAATTTGATATTTGGTACTTTTGTAATAGATTTGCTGGTCTGGAATGGAATGGTCATAGAAATTTCAGATACTGAAACCTTCTCTTAATATTAACTAGGCAGTTTTGTTTTGTTAGTGAAACCTTCTAGTTATAGAATATTTTGATAGTTTTGTTTTGTTCGTGAAACCTTCTGGTTATAGAATTTTGATATTTTTGTTTTGTTTCGTGATAGTCTTGTAATTGAAATGTTGATATGAAATGGAATGTTCATAGAGATGTTCGGGGAGAGTGACACTTAACATATTTACATTCTGATAAAATTACTTAATTTGAAGTTAACAATGCAGACTATATATTGACAATTTGAAATAATATTATGATGTTGGCAAATATTAACAATTATTGTCATTATCTATAAATAATATATTCCTCAATTCTTGTGATTATCTATAAATAATATGTTCTCAATGTCCTTTGATGTATGAAGTTTAAAAATGTTGTATAGAGTTCAAGTTATGTTATTTTGATTTAGATGTATCAATTATTATGTCATGAATTATATTATATAATGAATTTTAATTTTAAATTATATTATAAAAGTATTTACTTTTTTATTTTGTTGTGTTATTTGGATGATAATTGACAAATGTGTTCATAGTTTAATGATTGTATAATTGTAATTTTATAGTTCATGTATGATTTATTTTTCTATTTTAGTTGGACTCTTATATTAATAATTAATGAATAGTTAAATTGTTAAAAAAATTATATTGTGAGCATGATCTATGAAAGCTTTCAAGTTAAATTAGGTAAGGGTTTTGTATTAAAGATTTTATTTAAGTTTTTTTACACATTAAAAATAATGTTAAATTTCTTGTACACCTTTGCATGTCTTGTCTTATTTTAAGTCCTTTTAATAACTAGAGTGTGAGACCATAAATTGACTTGGACACACTTAAAAATATAGGGCATGCAAAGTAAAAAAACAAAAGGAAAACAAATATTATTTTTAAGTTTGATATTTTATGAGTAAAAAAACCTAAATAAAAAAAAATATGTTCATTAAATTAAAATGTATTATTAAATGCAAGTAATTTAATTTAAAAAAAAACTCATTTGGGACAAGAGGAAACAATGGAGAGGTAAACACAAATGCACCATTAATATCTTATTGTGAGAGTCCCCTGGTGGCAACTGGTAAAGAAGGTGTCCTCGCCACCAATAGAAGAGGAAACAAAGGAAAGTAAAATGCAAATGCACCATTAATATCCTATAGTGAGAATCACCCCGTGGGAGCTATACAGAAGGTGGAGCTGAAGTTACCCCACTTGTAAAGAAGGCACCCCACTCCATATCCAAGTGACATTTGGTAAGGGAAGGAAGATTGTATCTATTTAAAAAAACTGAATAAGAAAACATAAATGCATTAAAAATCAAATCATAGTAAAAAAATTTAAAAATCAAAGAAAAGTAAAAATTGCCTTAATCATCTAGTTTAATGACTAATGGAATTGTTTTTATCATGAAGGAAGTTAATTCTTCAAATCATAGTCTTTCATTTAATGTCACTACAAATAATATTATGAGAAAATAGAATAGTGGCCATTAAAAACTTCATATGTAATTAATTTAAAAATAATTAATTTTTGTCATTTCCATTAGCCCTCGGAATTTTCATCCTTAATCATGTTATCGTTGATGTTATGGTAGTTGCGGGAAGCATTTACCTCCACGTGTAAACTATGAGAATAGAATATTTTGGGAACCAAGAAGAAAGCCTAATTAATTGGTTAATAACCCTAGAAGACAAGTCGGCTCAAGAGAATGACTTGTATTAGGTTATTAGCCTCCAAGAGAAGAAGTCGGCTAAAGGAAATATTATATACTAAATAATTAGTACCCAAAATGAGAAGTCAGACCATGCAGTCTACCAGAATTAGTATAAATACAAGAGGCCATTCTTCATTCTCGCCAGTATTCTCAGAGCTGCAAAAGAAACACTTGTGTGCAGTTCAGTTGGCCAATTTGTGCGAACGTTTGGAGTAGAGATGTTGTTGCAATTGCTGCAACTAGTAGATTACGGTGTTGGCTTGGACTCTCTCTTGGTTATGGTTTGGACTCTCTCATCAACTCTTGTTACTCTTTCTTGGTGCACTATCCTGGGAGAAAGGTAAGCCATCCTTTGTTTGGCTATCTAGTCTAGGGTTTTCTTCCAGAATGGATTCTCTGTCAAGGTTAAGGTGCTTGGGGGTGTCTTCGGCCTATGGTTGGGTGAAAATATTGCTATATTGTCTATGGTTAAATGAGCACATCCATTATATTCTAACAATTTATGGGCCCACACTATATTAGAACACTCTAACCGCAGGAAGATAGATTGGGAGGATTTGCTCAGTTGCAGTTGTAGTTGCAATCAGTTTTTGTTGCAGCAACGAAACCCTAACCCTCTCGTTCAGGAACCTTAGGTGAATGGATTGACCTAATTTCTGGATAGACTAGTGCACCCTAGCCTAGTGCATCTCCTGGTACTTTGAGCAAACTAAGACGTCAAGTTTGAGTTTTTGGTCAAATATAGGGTTGACCAAGTCAAAGTAGTCATGATTTACTCTATGAAGTCAGAAAACAAGTTAGAAGGGACTTCTAACTTTAGATCATGGAAGACAAGGATTGATCTCACCCTTGCCAAGAATAAAGTGTTGGATATCGTGAAAGGAAGGATTGTGGAACTACAGTTTGAAGAAGGAAAAGAGAAGGAACAACATAACGTTGCAGTTATGGAGAAGCTTAAAGACAATGACATCAATGCCATGAGTATTATAGTGGATTCTATAAAATACCACTTGATACCCTACATATCCCATATTTATTTGTCTTAGAAGATGTATGATTCCCTAACAAACCTCTTCTCACTCAGAAACATTGGATAAGTAATGAGCCTGAAGAATGAGCTCCGTGACATGAAGATGAATGATGATGACCACATAACATCATACTTTGTGATAATATATCAGTTAAGTGTTCATCTACAATCTATTGAAGAAATCATTTCATAGAAAGAACTGGTAAATGTAGTACTCAACGATCTTCCTAAGACATGGGATGCATTTTACACAAGCATGAACACAATGAAGGAGTATCCTAAATTTGAAGAACTTTGGACTTGTTGTGCACAAGAAGAATCAAGGATTAGTGAAGAAGAGAAACCTCAAAAGAAATACAATGATTAAGCCTTCACAGAAAGATTCAAGAGTTTCATGAACAAAAGGAAGTTTGGCTCAAGGAAGAAGCCAAATCAAGAGAAAGATATGTCATAAATACAATGCTTCAACTGTCAAAAATATGGTCACTACAAGAATCATTGTCTCGAGCTAAATAAAAGGAATGAGACACACGAAGAATCAGTTTCCGAACAAAAGGAACCTTCAAAGAAGAGTAAGAAGGATGAAATAAACTTCTTCTTCTAAGACAAGGTAACAATATTCTTCATAGTTCTTGTACATACCATGTTTTCTATACATATCTTGCATATCTATTTCTTAGAAGATAATATGTTCCAAGAGAAACTATACCTATGGAATAACAACAAGATAAGTATTTCAATCACTATGACTATAAGTCACACAATACACATGAAAGGATGAAGTACATTCATAACCCATCGTAGCAATTCATAGTTATTAAGTAACAACTGTAATATAAGCAGAAATCAGAATCAATCTTAAAGAAACCTAGAAGAAGTAAAGACAAAAAGAAGTTAGCAATCGAGAGGAAATTGGAAAAGGACTTATGAAACTTCGCATAAGGCAATAAGGATGCAGATGGAAGAGTTGACGTTGTTAGATGGAGGGAGCCGATTATATATTTACAAAAGAAGAGCATGCATTCATGCATGAAACAAGGATTAGGAGGGAGCTAATCCTAAATTATATGATCCATTGAAGATGATGAAGTATCCATCAATGGTAGCAGCCATGAAAAGAATCACATGTTCAATTTGACTTCATAAGAAGTCTTCTTCGAAAACAATCCTTAAAGTATCCCTTGTTTTCCATCCACATCCATGATCCTATGATGAAATAAAGAAGTTGGAATCTTCAGGGCATGGAATATATAGAAAACTCCATGGACCCAATATCTAAAGAGAAACATGAGAAAGAACATGAAGATTCCAAGGAAGAAAGAAAAGCAAGAACAATTAGTCATTGTATCGAGAATCACAAGACTACCAGCCTGATCTGAATTCACTAAAAGAAATCAAGAAAAGGAAATGAAAGCTGAGATGAAGAACAATGTATGGAAGTCTCATGAATGTAAGCATTGCGAGATCCAGAACTAGAGGTTCTTTGAGATGAAAGGAGAAGACTATGGTGATTGCTTGTTTCAGTAAACTAGACATACCTCTACATGAGCCATTATATCGTTCGTAATATCCATGAGTTGGATTTGACATCAAATGAATGCAAAGACTATTCTCCAGAATAATTTAACAAAGAGTGTATGTAGAGCAACCTCAAGGCTTTGAGTTATACCAAAAATAGACCCTTGTATGCAGATGGAAGAAGATTTTGTATGGATTCAAAGAACTTAGTGCAAAGCCTCTCATGCACAACAAACGCGTGGTGAAAACCTTCTATTATAAAAATCAAAATGATTACTCAGAAGTCGAGGATGCTGGATTACTAATCCATGACAAACTCTCATGATGAAAAAAGAAGTGCTGCATGGATATGTTCTAGTTGAGCATTGCCACGATGTTATGAACTAGCAGGAAACAAAAGATGAATCCAAAAATGATATACTATATTGATAAAGAGATATATGAAGCCTTCAAAGAAAACTAGTAATCCAGAAAGACCGAAGTACATTGAGATCAAGAATTACATTCTCCATGATAAAGTCGAGAAAATAGAAGTGGTTCTCCAATATAAATATATCTCCACAGATGAGCAAATAAATAGATATTTTGGTAAATCCTATGTCCAAGATGAAAGAGTTTGTGTAATCAAGTTGGATCTCGTGGAGACGACTTCCTTATTGAGAAAGGAAGAGATGACTCCTAGGTTTGGAGAAAGCCTTGATGTGTTATTGATTTATGGACAATCATTTTTCAGTTCGAAAAATGGTCCAGGATGAGAAGTTCTTTTCCAGTTCGAAAAGTGGTTTTAGATTTCTCACAGACAGGCATTTTCCAGTTCGAAAAATGGTGGAGATTGAACGGTCATTTTTTTAATGAAAATGGTTCGATGGATCATTGATGTACAATAGAAAACGATTCCCCCTGTGGCTAGTGTAGGGGAATGGTCTATGACAATCTCTCTTCTTGACGGTCACTCTTAGTAGTGGTCAAGAAGACTGGTCCGCCTCACAAAACAATCATTCTTTCAAAGCTCACAGTTGTGAGCAATTTCAAAGAATGATTTTTTTTGGAAGTTGGTGCATGACAATAATTTCCTTAGGAAATGGTCTGGACAATAATTCCCTAGGGCAGATTCATTCTCTCCAGGTTTCACTTTGTTTAGTGCTGGAGGAATGGCCCAGATAGGTGAATGGTCTAGGTTCAACAATCAGGAACATGCATTCCATAGGGAAGACTGATTCTCTCCACGTTTGTAATGAACATCAAAAACTATCACAAAAAAAATAAAATTGTTTGTACAATTATCCTTGCATAGTTTCGAGATTCAAGCAATTAAGTCTTTTGTTATAGAGCTTGAGTCTGAAAGTTGTTAAAGACCTTACTGTCGTTGATTGTATTTACTATGCAACTTAAAACTTCCTACTTGACGATACAATGAGTGTATACTCCTCCCTTCAATGTTATTTAAAGTCTTGTAAAAATTACCAATATTTTTTTATTTGATGATGTCTATAACACCATCATAGATTTAACTATACGAGTGACTTATAAACAAGTTTGTTACTTCCATACCTCTAATCGGGAGGAATATTCTCCAATCAACACACAACAACTCCCGAAATCGCGAAAAGTGACTAGCATGTCGGGATTTCGGAGTTCGGGATTTCGCGAGTACAACAACCAACATCAACGCACAACAATTCCCAAAATTGCGAAAAGTGACCATCATTTCGGGATTTCATATTTCAAGATTTCGCGAATACA
This sequence comes from Picea engelmannii, assembly GCA_009831015.1. Classification (NCBI taxonomy): domain Eukaryota; kingdom Viridiplantae; phylum Streptophyta; class Pinopsida; order Pinales; family Pinaceae; genus Picea; species Picea engelmannii. The sequence continues at coordinate 423,923 of ML779007.1, read as the reverse complement.
ACAGCTAACATCAACATATACAAACCTCTGAAATGTGAAACAAAGGGAAGGTTGGACTAGTGCTTCGGGGTTTCGGGGTTCGGAACTTCGTGAGTTCAAGTGTCCCAAACTTCAACATATACGAACTTCAGAAATGCGAAAAGGAAAAGTGGGGCCCACATTTCGGGGTTTTGGGGTTTGGGACTTCATGGGCTCAAGTACCCAAACAACAACATATGCAAACTTCCGAAATGCGAAAAAGGAAAGGTGAGACCCACATTTCAGGGTTTCAGGGTTCGACACTTCGTGAGCTCCAGAGCCAAAACATCATCATTACACAACTTTCAAAATGCGAAAAGGAAAGGCGGGGCTTGCATTTTGGGGTTTTTTGGGTTCGGGACTTTGTGAGTTCCAGTTCCCAAACATCAACATAAACAAACTTCCAAAATGAGAAAAAAAATGCTGAGCACTTTGGGATTTTGGGGTTCGAAATCCCGCGACTTCAAAATCCAAAACATCAAACAAAAACAATTCCCAAAATTGCGAAAAGGAACGTGGAACTAATATTTCAGGATTTCGGGATTCGGGGTTTCGGTGTTTCAAATTCCAAACACAACAATTCCCGAATTCCAAAAGGTGAAAGGATGTGGGACCAACACTTCAGGATTTCGGGATTCGGGGTTTCGAGGTTCAGAACTTTGTGAGTTCGAGTGTCCCAAACTTCAACATATACGAACTTTTGAAATGCGAAAAGCAAAAGTTGGGCCCACATTTTGGGGTTTCGGGGTTCAGGACTTCGTGTGCTCAAGTACCCAAACAACAACATATGCAAACTTCCAAAATGCAGAAAAGGAAAGGTGAGACCCTCATTTTGGGGTTTCGGGGTTCAGGACTTTGTGAATTCCAGTGCCCAAACATCATCATTACACAACTTCCGAAATGTGAAAAGGAAAGGTGGGGCCTGCATTTCGGGGTTTCGGGGTTTGAGACTTTGTGAGTTCCAATGCCCAAACATCAACATAAACAAACTTTCGAAATGCGAAAAAAAATGCCCAACACTTCGCGATTTCGAGGTTCGGAATCCCGTGTCTTCAAAATCCAAAACATCAAACACAAACAATTCCCGAAATTGTGAAAAGGAATGTGGAACTAACATTTCGGGATTTCAGGATTCCGGGTTTCAAATGCCAAACACACAACAATTCCCGAATTCCGAAAGGTGAAAGGATGTGGGACCAACACTTCGGGATTTCAAGATTCGGGGTTTCGTGTTTTCAAATACCAAACAACAATACACGACAGCTCCCGAATTCTGAAAAGTGAAAGGATGTGGGACCAACACTTCGGGATTTCAAGATCCGGGGTTTCGGGGTTTGGAAAAGCAAGGGAACTTTGCAGAAATGTAACCAGGAAGTCCTGAATGTTGAAATTCACATTATTTTCATAACTCTAAGATTTTTTCCTTGTATTGGTATTATTACTTTCGTCCTATGAAACAGTAGGTGCAGAAGGATTCAATATCCATTACCTAATAGAATTATGAAAAATCTAAAATTAAGAGTTATGCGCATATATAATCTATAAAAGGGTACAATAGGACAACCGTTTTTCTTTATAAAGTAATTTCTATTATAATCATTTAGAGTCTCTTTTAATCAGTGTATTCGACACCAACAATACGAGATCTATGCATCTAGTATATACATGAATGTGAATTTTATTCCATCAAAGTTTGGATGTCTATTACGAATTTTGTGACGACAAACAATGAGATTACATTCACGAAGGTAATTTCATCTTCCGCAACATATATATATATATATATATATATATATATATATATATATATATATATATATATATATATATATATATATATATATATATATATATATATACTTCAGCAGTCAAATGTGAACATTCTAGGAGACATATTATAACTATATATAGATACAGATTTCCTTCACACATATTCCTCACATGAAAAGATGTTATCATTCAATTAGTTTACATTACTGTAATTAGGTATAATCACACAATAGATACGGGCCATCAATCAAAACATAACCATTCAAAATAGAGAGGGTAGATCAACATATCTGAATCCAATCTGCGGGAAGACAAACAGAACAACCACGTTCCTCCCAACCGTAGAACAGGGCAACCAATGTCACTTTCCCGATTCACCTTCTAGCCTAACCATGAATCCATGAGGGTGAACTTGGAAACTCCTCCTTAGCAATGTCTTTCAATTCCAACAGTTATCGTCTTGCCTCACACTTACTCAACAATGCTCATAACAACAACGCAATTCTGTTTCAACAGGATCCTCTTGCCTCACACTCAAATCCGCAGTGTTCATAACAACAAGAGAGCTTAGGAATCTTTTCCCCAGCATACTTGGCAACATCCTACCTCCTCACATATGCTATTTATCAATTTTTCCCAGGTCTTTTTCCATCCTTTGGGGATTTTCACACCTTTCTTAATCCCTGATTCTCAAGGGCTTCCAGTGGCCAAATCTCTGATTTTCCACTTGTAATAATCAGCCCAGAGGCAGTTCCAACTTGTTCCCCACTCATGGAGTCATGATAAACTAATTTTTAACATGGATGTTCCATTTGTCCTCCTGCAGTTAATATAAATATTATGTTGTGATACAAGTGTCATAGTCAAATAGTTATTTGAGTCCAAACAGATCTCTACCCAACAGTCACAATAATTAAATACAATTATTAAATTCGAAATTCAGAATTGCCATAAATGGCACAAATTTTCCAGATTCGAATTTGCCAAAAACGGAAATAAATTTCCAGCACACAAAAATAAAAAAATATTTTATTTTTGGGGGATGTCACATCCTTTCCCCCTTCAGCAAAACACTATCCTCGGTGTTTGTTCCTTTCCTGGAACAGGATTGGATGAGATTTCTGCAAATCTCCCTCCAACTCCCAAGTGGCCTCCTCAGGACTAAAGTGCTTCCATTGCACCTTTACCTGAGTGATGGCTCTGTTCCGAAGTGCTATTTCTCTCCAGTCCAAAATGCACAAGGGTTCCACCTGGAAATTGTCCTCGGGTTCCACCTACACCAAGTTCCAATCAATTGTATGAGTAGGGTCATGAATATACTTTTTCAACAAGGAAACATGAAATACATTATGAATTATTAGATTAGCTGGAAGTGCAAACTGATATGCTACAGGTCCAATTCGAGCTAGTATATGGAAGGGACCACAAAACCTGGGTGCCATATTGGTACAGTTCCCCAACTTCAACGAGTTTTTTTGGGCTTTCACCTTCAAAAAAACATGGTTTCCCACTTGAAATTCCAAGTGTCTTCTTTTCTAATCTGCTTAGCTCTTATGTCTGTCCTGTCCTTCTTTCAAGTTCTGTTGTACCCTTTTTACCATGTTCTCCATTTCTTGGAGCATCTCTGGTCCAACCATGAGCCTGTCATCTGGGTTATCCCAGCTAATTGGAGTTGTACACTTTTTTCCGTACAGTATTTCGAAAGGTCTCAACTTAGCTGAAGTTTGGTACCCATTATTATATGGAAATTCTACCAAGTGTAGGTAGTCTTCCCACTTGTTCGGCTTTGTTCTTACATACATGCGGAGTATATCATCTACGATTTGGTTTTTCCTTTTGGTTTGTCCATCCGTTTGTGGATGATAACTTGTATTGAAATTCAAATTAGTATTTATCCCTGCAAACAATTCCTTCCAAAAAGTGGATGGGAATTTTATGTCTCTATCTAAAATCACCATTTTAGGAATACCATGCAGTCTAAAAATTTCTTTCATGAATATTTCAGCAATATTAATAGCTTTACAAGTAGACTTTACAAGAATAAAGTGTGCAGACTTACTGAGTTTATCGATTACAACCATGATTGAATCATTTTGTTTCTGAGTTTTTGGAAAACCTGTTATAAATTCCAGTGATATGGTATCCCATTTCCATTCTGGTACTGGTAGTGGTTGTAATAGGCAGGCTGAATGTTGGTGTTCGACCTTAACCTGCTGACAATATTGGCACCTAGCCAAGTACTCTATTGTTTTTCCCTTCATATTAGGCAAGTAAAATAGTTTTCTGAGTGTTGTTATTGTTTTCTGGTAACTTGGATGGCCAAAATACGGTTTCTTATGCACTTCGTCTAAAATAGTTAATTTTACTTCTGCTGAATCTAGTATGTAAAGTGTGTTTTTAAATCTTAATAGTCCCTTCTTATCGATACTTATATCTGGTTTATCTGAGTTTGTGATACTATTTTGAAATTCTACCATTATCTTAGTGTAATTTCCATCGTTGATACTTGTCATTCTTAATCTTTGTTCTAGATCGCTCTCTACCCTACTGATGTTTATCTCAAATAACCCATGGATTATGCAACTTAAAGCATCTGCTACTTTATTTTCCTTACCCTTGATACATCTAACCTCGAAGTCAAATTCTCTAAGGAAGGCTAGCAACCTTGCTTGTCTTGCATTAAGGTCTGGTTGGTTAAACAGATATTTCACCACGCTATTATCCGTCAATAGTAAGAATTTTCTGCCCATTATATAGTGTCACCACATTTTTAAGGCATGTATGACTGCTGCCAATTCTAAGCAACGAGTGACATAATTTCGCTCGTGTTCCTTTAATTTCCAGGACTCATAACAAATCACGTGCCCTTCCTGAGTTAGAACACCACCTAGTCCCTCTTTACTTGCATCATCGCATACTGTGAAGTCTTTATCTGGGTCTGCTACCTTCAAGATGGGCGTCAATGTCAATAATTATTTTAGCTTGTTAAAACTATCTTGACACTTTTGCGACCAGTTAAACTTGGTCCCTTTCTTTTGTAATGACGTGATAGGGTAGGCTATCTTGCAGAACCCTTCTATAAATTTGCGATAATATCCAGTGATTCCCATGAATGACCAGATATCTACCATATCCTCAGGTACTGGCCATTCCATAATGGATTTTATCTTTTCCAGGTCTACGACAATACCTTTCGAGGAAATGACATGTCCTAAATATTGTATTTCTTTTTGATAAAAATCACATTTGTCAAATTTTGCAGATAGTTTGTGTTTCCTTAGTGTTTGTAGAACTATTCGTAAGTGTTCATCATGTTCCTCCTCCATTTTAGAATAGACCAAAATATCGTCAATAAATACTACTACGAACTTGTCTAAGTACTGGCTGAAAATGTTGTTCATTAAGCACATAAATGTGGCTAGTGCATTAGTGAGTCCGAAAGGTATGACTATAAACTCATAGTGTCTGTATCTTGTACGAAAAGATGTTTTGTTTATGTCCTAGTGCTTTATCCTAACTTGATGATAACCGGATCGTAAATCCAATTTTGAGAAGATCTTGGCCCCACCAACTTGATCAAATAGATCATTTATGAGTGGTAAGGGGTAGTTGTTCTTAATGGTCGCTTTGTTCAGTTGTTTATAATCGATACATAGTCTTAGAGTATCGTCTTTCTTTTTCACAAAGAGGACTCGTGCTCCCCATGGCGAGACACTTGGTCGGATATAATCTTTGTCCAACAATTCCTGTAATTGTATTTTTAATTATGTTAGTTCTGGTAGGCTCATTCGGTAGGGTGATTTTGAGATAGAGGTTGATCTGGGTAGTAAGTCTATGGATAAATCTATTTCTCTCCTAGGAGGGAATTCTGGTATCTCATCAACAAAAATGTCTCTGAATTCCCGTAGGACAACAAAGTCTTCTAACTTGGAATTATCTTCTGTTTCTAATAGATTTGTCACTTGGATGGTGTAAAATTGACATCCCTTTGTAATACATTTCTTGAATTGCATCGCTAAAAATTGTCTGACTGACACCAGTTTTGGTATACCTTGGGTTGTTCTAACAGTGCCAAAATTATCTTTATAGCTAAGTATCTTTGTATAACAGTCTAGTACTTCTTTTTGTTGTTCCAACCAATCCATCTCGATAATCAAATCATAAGATCCTAGTGGTAGGATGTTCAAATTGGTCCCTATATTTTGACCATCTAAGTTGAACTCAAGATCAGAAATAAAGTTAACTACTTTTCTTTTAGTACCTGTTGCTAGTTGTACAAGCCAATATTTTTCATGCTTTTGTTTCTTAAGTTTATTCAACTCTACTAGATTAGGAGTAATATAACTTAAATTAAAACATAAATTTGAGTGTCATGGATTTTACCTTCGATCTCTACCACCAAGGACTGGTGGTCAGCTTGTTGACCATCTATGGCTGCATTTATCCGATGCAATCTTCTGCCCATGTCTCCCACTGTCGAGGCTTCCTGCAAATTGTGGATAGTAGTTTTGTTTGATGGAATTAAACATGAACAATTCCTCCTTAGATGAGGCTCTCCACACTCCCAACACTTTAATGGCTCACAGGAGTTGTCCCCAAACTTCTTTGTTCCCAGGTTTATCGATTTACCGCTACTTTTCGTGTTCGGATGATTGGAGTGAAAATCCTTCCTTGGGAAACTTTTTGCTGCATTCCGATAAGGAGCTGGCTGGTATCCCTTCTTTTGTTGGTGCATTCCATCTTGCTTATTATCCTTCCAGGTCTTGGGAAACTCTACCCTCTGTTTATACTGGTCATAGCACATTCGTGCCTTCCTGAATGCCTCACTCAAGGATTTGGGGTTGTCAAACTCAATTCTATCCCTATAGGACTATGGTAAACAACTTAAGAATCGCTGGATTTTTACCTTATCCTCCCGGATGTATGGTATGAACCTTAGTAGTTCCAGAAATTTATTTATAAGGTCCTCCATCGTCATTTGTCTAAGTCATAACTCATAAAACTCTTTCGCCTTCCTTTCATAATAGCTTTCAGAACGATATTGTTTCTTAAAATACTTCTTAAAGTCGGACCATTCCAACTGTTTCTCCTTTAAGCTCTTGGCCAATTTCAGGTCCTGCCACCAAATGCTGGCCTTCCCCTTCAGATTGTAGATGGCCATTCTGACTTTCATGTTACTGGAATAGTCGTAGATTTGGAAGTATTTTTTGATGTCCAACAACCATGCCTCGACTTCTTCTCCTGTCCTGGATTCTCCATCAAAAGTAGTTGGTTTAATATTTTTAAGTTCTCTTTCAGGGTGGTCTGTTTGTTTTATTTTTTTGTCTGGTATGGTTTTGTCTTTAGCTGAAGGTGTCCCTTAAGACGAACTGTCTCGTTTTTTTGTTTTTGCACCAGAGTTCTTGGATGCCCTTTTGATGACCTCTTCCTCATGGTTATCATCTTTTTGGATTTTCTTGGTTACTATACTATGCAATAGGACTTCATTTATCCCTTGCTGTTCCTGCTGTGCCTTCTTCAATTTTTCATTGTCGGCCTTGAAAACCTATAGTTCAAAAATAAGGTTCCTCATTGTTTCCAACACCTCCATGGGTGAGCTTCCATCACTATTATGTCTTGGATCTCCAGGAGGTCCTTGTTGTGGATTCTCTTCCACCCTGATTTCTGCACCTTCTTGAGCTGCCATTATTCAACACAAAACATAAAATCTTTCTATTTGTAATCCACAAAATTTATTAGTTTTTTTTTTCATAAATCAGAATATATACTAAGTAATTAATGTGGCCCTGTTCAGGCCCAGTGTTGTAACTTTTTCTCTGATACCATATGTAATGAACCTCAAAAACTGTCTCAAAAAAAAAAAATGTTTGTACAATTATCCTTGCATAGTTTCGAGATTCAAGCAATTAAGTCTTTTGTTATAAAGCTTGAGTCTGAAAGTTGTTAGAGACCTTACTGTCATTGATTGTCTTTACTATGCAACTTAAAACTTCATACTCAATGATACAATGAGTGTATACTCCTCCCTTCAATGTTATTTAAAGTCTTGTAAAAATTACCAATATTTTTTTATTTGATGATGTCTATAACACCAGCACTGATTTAACTATACGAGCGACTTGTAAATAGGTCTGTTACTTCCATACCTCTAATCGGGAGGAAGATTCTCCAATCAACACACAACAACTCCTGTAATCGCGAAAAGTGACCAACATGTCGGGATTTCGAAGTTCAGGATTTCGCGAGTATAACAACCAACATCAACGCACAACAATTCCCAAAATCGTGAAAAGTGACTAGCATTTTGGGATTTTGGAGTTCGGGATTTCGTGAATACAACAGCTAACATCAACAAATACAAACCTTTGAAATGCGAAACAAAGGGAAGGTTGGACTAGCGCTTCGAGGTTTCGGGGTTCGGAACTTCGTGAGTTCAAGTGTCCCAAACTTCAACATATACGAACTTTCAAAATGCGAAAAGAAAAAGTGGGGCCCACATTTCGAGGTTTCGGGGTTTGGGACTTCATGGGCTCAAGTACCCAAGCAAAAACATATGCAAACTTCTGAAATGCGTAAAAGAAAAGGTGAGACCCGCATTTCAGGGTTTCGGGTTTCGAGACTTTGTGAGTTCCAGTGCCCAAACATCATCATTACACAACTTTTGAAATGCGAAAAGGAAAGGCGGGGCCTGCATTTTAGGGTTTTGGGGTTCAGGACTTTGTGAGCTCCAGTGCCCAAACATCAACATAAACAAACTTCCGAAATGCGAAAAAAAAGCCGAGCACTTCGAGATTTCAAGGTTCAGAATCCCACGACTTCAAAAGCCAAAACATCAAACACAAACAATACCCGAAATTTCGAAAAGGAACATGGAACTAACATTTTGGGATTTCGGGATTCCGGGTTTCAAATGCCAAAAACACAACAACTCCTGAATTCCGAAAGGTGAAAGGATGTGGGACCGACACTTCAGGATTTTTGGATTCGGGGTTTCAAGGTTCAGAACTTCATGAGTTCAATTGTCCCAAACTTCAACATATACAAACTTCCGAAATGCAAAAAGGAAAAGTGGGGCCCGCATTTCGGGGTTTCGGGGTTCGGGACTTCGTGGGCTCAAGTACCCAAGCAACAACATATGCAAACTTCTGAAATGTGAAAAAGCAAAGGTGAGACCAACATTTCGGGGTTTTGGGGTTCAGGACTTCGTGAGTTCCAGTGCCCAAACATCATCATTACACAACTTCCGAAATGCGAAAAAGAAAGGTGGGGCCCGCATTTCAGGGTTTCGGGGTTCGGGACTTCGTGAGTTCTAGTGCCCAAACACCAACATAAACAACCTTCTGAAATGCGAAAAAAAATGCCCAGAACTTCAAGATTTCAGGGTTTGGAATCCTGCGACCTCAAAAGCCAAAAAATCAAACACAAACAATTCCCAAAAATGTGAAAAGGAACATGGAACTAACATTTCAGGATTTTGGGATTCGGGGTTTCGGGGTTTCAAATGCCAAACACACAACAACTTCCGAATTCTGAAAGGTGAAAGGATGTGGGACCAACAGTTCGAGATTTTGGGATTCAGGGTTTCGGGTTTTCAAATACCAAACAACAATACACGACAACTCTCGAATTCCAAAAAGTGAAAAGCAAGGGAACTTCGCATAAATGTAACCAGCAAGTCTCGAATGCTGAAATTCACATTATTTTCATAACTCTAATATTTTTGCCTTGTATTGGTATTATTACTTTTGTCCTATGAAACAGTAGGTGCAGAAGGATTCAATATCCGTTACCTAACAAAATTCCAAAAAATCTAAACTTAAGAGTTATACGCATATACAATCTATAAAAGGGTACAATACGACAACAATTTTTCTGTATAAAGTAATTTCTCTTATAATCATTTAGAGTCTCTTTTAATTAGTGTATTAGACACCAACAATACTAGATCTGTGCATCTAGTATATACTTGAATGTGAATTTTATTCCATCAGAGTTTGGATGTCTATTACGAAATTCGTGACGACAGGCAGACATATTACATTCACGAAAGTAATTTCATCTTCCACAAGAAATATATATATATATATATATATATATATATATATACTTCAACAGTTAGATGTGAACATTCCAGCAGATGTATTATAACTATATATAGATACATATTTCCTTCACACATATTCCTCACACGAAAATATGTTATCATTCAATTAGTTTACATTACTGCAATTAGGTATAATCACACAACAGATACCGACCATCAATCAAAACATAGCCATTGAAAATAGAGATGGTAGATCAACATATCTTAATCCAATCCACAGAAAGACAAATGGAACAACAATGTTCCTCCCAACCATAGAACAGGTCAGCCAAAGTCACTTTCCTGATTCACCCCCTAGCCTGACCATGAATCCATGAGGGCGAACTTGGAAACTCCTCCTCAGCAATGTCCTTCAATTCCAACAGTTATCCTCTTGCCTCACACTTACTCAACAATGCTCATAACAACAAGGAAATTCTATTTCAACAGTCTCCTCTTGCCTCACACTCAAATCCCCAGTGTTCATAATAGCAAGAGAGATCAGGAATCTTTTCCCCAGCATACTTGGTAGCGTCCTGCGTCCTCACATATGCTATCTATCAATTTTGTCGAGGTCTTTTTCTCTCCTTTTGGGATTTTTGCAACTTTCTTAATCCTTGATTCTCAGGGGCTACCAATAGCCAAATCTCTGATTTTCCACTTGTAATAATCAGCCCAGAGGCAGTTCCAACTTGTTCCCCACTCATGGAGTCATGGTCAGCTGATTTTTAACATGGTTGTTCCATTTGTCCTCCTGCAGTTAATATAAATATTCTATTGTGATACAAGTGTCATAGTCAAATAGTTAGTTGAGTCCAAACAGATCTCTGACCAACAGTCACAATAATTAAATACAATTATTAAATTCGAAATTCAGAATTTCCATAAATGGAAAAAAATTTCTAGATTCGAATTTGCCAAAAACGAAAATAAATTTCCAGCACACAAAAATAAAAAAATATTTTAATTTTGGTGGATGTCACAATGTTGCACTTTGTTTAGTGCCAGAGGAATGGCCCAGATAGGTGAATGGTCCAGGCTCAGAAATCGGGACATTTATTCTTCCTTGCTTGAGAAGAATAGTCCAGATAGCTTATCATTGATTTTTTACCTTATGAGGAAGATACTCTTCCAGATCTCACAAATGTGAGTGGAAGAATGGCCCAGAGGATTCAGTTTATCATAACAATGTTTTATGTGCAGGTTGATATTAGATGATATGATTTTTATGGAGACTCTATGTCTCTGGACAATTGATGTATGCTACTGTGGTGGATGTATTCCACTCATTGTGACAATATGTAACTCATCACGTATCGATGTGCTACTTGGTGTGGTGGTGTACCACTGGATTGTAGTTGTGTACTACTATGGATATATACACTTGTGTTCTATCGAATGACATTGTTCCAATTGACTTGAAGACTATCAGTAGTTTTGGAAATGATTATCATTTAGATGGATGATCAGTGGACAAAAAATACCAGACGGAAAATGGTCCAGGACATTCATTATTCTAGAACATATGTCCATATTAGAATAATGGTTCTTGTGTCACTCTGTGAGTGAGCGAATTATCCAGCATCATGTTTGATTACTCAGATGGAGTATGGTTTAAATAGATGATGAAGTTTATGACATTGATATTGATGATGGTGATCATGATCTAATCATGAGATAATCTATACGACTATGTTGATGCTACGGGGTGAATGGTATGTTTGTTCTCAAGAGAATTACCTTCAATACCTCCCTAGCTAGGAGGGATTGTTCATAATATGGTATCTGTGTGAGGTATTTACCTCCACATGTAAACCTGACGAGAATAAAATATTTTGGGAAGCAAGAAGAAACCCTAATTAATTGGTTAATAACCCTAGAAGACAAGTCGACTCAAGAGAATGACTTGTATTAGGTTATTAGCCTCTAAGAGGAAGAGTCATTTAAAGGAAATATTATATAATAAATAATTAGTACCCAAAATGAGAAGTCGTCCCAGGCAGTCTCCTAGAATTAGTAGAAATACAGGAGGCCAGTCTTCATTCTCACTAGTATTCTCAGAACTGCAGAAGAAACAATTGTTAAATTAATGTAGTTAATGTTGTAAATGTAATTAATCACTCGGGTTACATAAGTGTATATGGTTTATATGTGATTATGTTAAATTATTGTTTTTAATGTTGTAAATGTAATGATGTTATTTATGTATGTATTATCTTCCATTTTATGTTTTCATTCATTATTTAGTTCATTGAAAAACAATGAGGTAATTATTGTATTGGAGATATGAAATATAAATCTCAACATAGTTA
>ML779007.1:315010-386461 GCA_009831015.1 Picea engelmannii | reverse complement strand
AATAAACCCTCGCTCGCTCGATCGATTGGCATATATATATATATATATATATATATAATTAAAAAAAAAACAACAACCATACGAGCCAGCGCTTGCAAAACAACTGGTCAAGGATCGAGTCTGTTGTGAGAGAGGGCAGAGTTGAAACCCTAGTCGCCATTCGAGGAGATCCCAAGTTAAAGAACTGCCTGCAAATTCAAAGAAGCCGAAGTTTGTTTGGATACTCAGAGTGTTCACCCATGAGAGAAGAGAAACCCGTAGAGAAAACGAGTCATTTTTCACACGTAGAGGAAGACAAACCCAAGGATTTTGGAGTCCGCGTGCAGTGCGGTGAAGAGTTCGACCATGAGGTGGAGGGTAGTTCTTACAGAGGAGGTCGACAGGGGTTTTCTGAGCAAGAAGAGGTCGTGCGAAGCACCAGGCCAATTCATATGGAGGAGAAGCCCACGGGGTTAGAGAACCTGCACCAGGCAACAACATGTAACATAACACAAGTCAGCAGAGATCGAGCGCACAAGCACGAAGCATTAGGCCAAGTCAAATGGAGGAGAAGCTCAAAAGGGGGGCTCCCAAGAGGGGTACACAATAGTAAGTCGTCCAACGCACCAACGAATAGCTCCATGCGACCTGCAACCAAAATACAACATAGGTCAGTCAAAAATAAAAAACAAATAATCAATAGAAAACCCAAGAGTCAACACATTACACATACAAGTCCTGGACTAGCGCCCAAGCGCCTACACACAAGACCAAACAACAACAACACACAAGCCACCGCACAAAGCAGCCAGGACGAGATCAAGCACAGGTTAGGTTTTGAAAAGCTTGTCGTCCTAAGGCTCCTTGAATATACTACTTACCTCTCGCTTCTACGTTTCAATGGGCAAATGGAAAACTCCAACCATAACCTTTTATTCAGAGGCAGAGAAATTGAGACCCCTAAGCTTCCGGCAACCAGTAATCAATCCCATAGCTTGCTCCTTCCATCAACCAGAACAAGGTAATGGGCTTTACGAATGCGAATGGGCCGAATAGTCTACATACATTTACATGAAGTACAAAGAGGAGGTTGCAAGATACAACCACACCAGTACCTCCTCTGCGCTTGGGTTCTCTGTCGCCATGAGAGTTATGAAGTGGAATGAGCAGAGGGAGGATGACCTTGGTGAGCTAGGGTTAGGAGTGTAGGGTTAGGAGATAAGAACGGAGGAGAGGGGGGGCACGTGGGCCTCATGCAAGGACCCACTGCCCGACTCTAGGTTTTTTTTTTATTCTTTTATTTTTATTTTTATTCAATTATTATTTTTATTTTTTCTCTTTATTTTTTTTTATTTTAATTGTAATGTAATTGTTATTCTATTTTTTATTTATTTATTATTATTTTAGTTTATTGATTGTTTTTTTTATACTTATTTTTTTTTGTATAAAAGAAAATATTTTATTAAAGTTATTGTTAGTTTCCTTAATTAAGGTTTAATAATTAATTATTTAATAGCAATAATATTTAAATCTAAATACATATACCAGTGATAACTAATCAATTAATTAATGAGAATAATTAGGAAGATTAATTAATTTAAGTGGTTAAATAGATGCTTAGGGATTAACTAGGTGATTAGTAGGTGCTTAAGTAGGATACCAATAATAATATTAAAATTTCTAGATTTACTAAATGCGATGATTAAGGCGACTGAAACTTAGGCCTTGTTGATTAACTTTAGTCTAGATTATTAGTTTATATATATATATATATATATTTAAATCAACGTTAGGTTGGAAGTCACCTTAATTAGTTTTAGACGAAATGTTTAGGGGCTTAGACCAAGGTAAATCAGGAGGGGTTCCATATGCGCTAGGAAGGTAAGTTAGAGGATTAAGCGAGAGGGGTACAGTGCTAGCGTAACTACCAGGCGAAGAAGACAATAGTTTTCTTAGGCAAAGAAATCAAGCTTAGACGCTTTAATCCTAACCTAGCCAATCCCCTAAAGAGAGTAATGTCTGTTTACAAACAAGTAAAGAAAAACTTATGCCTAACCCTATTTCTAGTTTAAGTAGCGCCAATTTTGAAACGTCCTTGAACTCACCCTGAGAACTTTGGTTGATGCAAGTTAAATTATACAGGATGGTTAGGACTCGAGGAAAACAAGGCAGGGGAGCATCGTCGTAGGCACCGCCAACACCGCTAGTTCCACCACCGCCATCGCCTGAACTAGCTCTCATACTGTGCTCGTTGGAGGCCATAAATGAGACATTAAAGGGGCTACAACCAGCAGGGACCAAAGTGGAACCCCCACTGTCTGGAACAGGTAATCCAGAAGCGTCAAGGGATTCAAGGGGAGGACCTCCACCCGAAGACATCACTCGAGAATTGCAGAAGATCAAACTTCCAGAGTTTGTCGAGGGTCGCGCCAGTGAACGCGCAGAAGCATGGTTGGAAGGCATGATAAGGTGTTTTGCCTTAAGGGACTATGTGTCCAACTCAAAGGCGAAGATAACAATTTTTCAGTTAAGAGACAACGTCTTGAACTGGTGGGGTAAGCTGGAAAGACAACTGCATCTTACCCCAGACACAATATCTTGGGAAATTTTCGAGGAGAGGTTCAGAAGGAAATATCTGCCAACCTACTATGAGGAATAGCAAGTAAGAGCGTTTCATGTCTTGATACAGGGAAACACGACCATAGAAGAGTATGAGATCAGGTTTATGGAATTCGTCAAATATGTTTCATACATGGATAATGACCAACGATAGGCAAAATGCTTTGTCTATGGGCTAAGCCCTAAGATCAGAGCTATGGTGTAGATGTGGAAACCATCTTAAGTAGAAGAAGCAGTGAAAAATGCGTGTTATGCGGAGGAACACATGAACTTAAATGGAGGTACGAGACCGACCTTTCCGCATTGTCTTGGATTCGTAGGGAAGGCCCCTAGGACATTTCCCAGGGGAGGGGGCTCAAGGCCACCTCCATATGGTAACATAGTCGCACCAAGGACAATAGCTGCAGGGATTTCAATGGAAGCAAGTGCAACATCTCGTTCATCGCCAACAATGCAGATAGGTCCACGACCATCTCAGGGAATAACTAGTAGGGGCAGGGTTTCTAGAGGAAGGAACTCATTTCAGAGACAGTCACATAACAGTGCACAGGTTCAATCTCGTGTTACCTATTGGGGATGTGGAAGACCCCATTACCAACATGACTACCCAGAGTTACAATCAGGGTTCGCGCCTAGAGAAGTGAAGGCCCAGATGGGAAGAGCAAGTAGCAGCCACCATATTTATGCAGTGGTTAATAATCGCCATGCTGAGCATCAATCCACGGTAGTGGAGTCATCAGGTACGCTAAATCATATCAATGTTAAGATTTTATTTGATTCTGGTGCGACAGATAGTTTCATTTCACCATCTGCATTAGAAAAGAGTGGGTTGGAAGCCTACGAGCATGATGACTTTAAACAAGTTGAGATGTCTTCGGGGGAAAACAAGCGGTAGGACCTAGTGTTGATAATTGTATAGTAGACCTGGGAGTGTGTACTACCAAGTTGAAGGTATACGTCACTGATCTCGGGGCGTATGACCTAATCATATGAAAGGATTGGTTAGCATCTGATCGATCTTTGGTAGATTGTTTCGCAAAAAGGGTGCTCTGTGTAGATGACGAAGGAAGGCCAGTAGAGATCCAGGGTGTACGGAGAAAAGTGTCATTACGCTTTATCTCAACTATGAAGGTTAAGCAATGCTTGAGACAAGGGTGTCAACTATATGTAGTGGAAGCAGTGAACGAAATGAAGGGACCCTCATTGGATCACTACCTAATATTGTTAGAATTTAAGGATGTTTTTTCGAACGAGTTACCAGGGTTACCTCCTCAGCGGGATCTTGATTTTACTATTGAGCTAAAACTTGGTGCAGAACCAATCTCCAAGACTCCGTATCGGATGACAGCACCGGAACTTTGTGAATTGCAAATGCAGTTGAAGGAGTTACTGGACTTCGGGCTAATAAGGCTCAGTGTTTCACCTTGGGGTGCACCAGTAATTTTTGTAAAGAAGAAGGATGGATCCTTACGACTATGTATAGACTATAGGGACTTGAACCATGCTACAGTGAAAAATAGGTACCCAATGTCACGAATAGATGACCTCTTCGATCAGATGAAAGGAGCGACGGTATTATCAAAGATCGATTTGCGATCCGGGTATCTTCAGTTAAGGATTAAGGAAGGCGATATCCCAAAAACTGTCTTTCAAACACGGTTTGGACATTACGAGTTTGTCGTAGTACATTTTGGATTGACCAATGCACCAACAGTATTCATGAGCCTCATGAACGACATATTCTGGAAGTACTTAGACTGTTTTGTAAAAGTATTTCTAGATGACATCTTCATCTATTCCAAGAACAAAAGAAAACACGAGGAGCACTTGCGAGTGGTGTTTTCCTACCTTAGAGAGAACAAATTATATGGGAAGTTGTCAAAGTGTTCCTTCTTTCAGAAAGAGATCCACTATTTAGGTCATATCATTTTCGGTGAAGGAATCTCTGTGAACCCAGAAAAGGTAAAGGCCATTATGGAGTGGCCAGTACTGAAAAATGCCCATGAGGTGAGAAGCTTCATGGGGCTAACAGGTTATTATCGGAGGTTTGTGGAAGGATTCTCAAAAATAGCGAAACCCATCACCACTTTGCAGTGCAAGGGGCTCAGGTATGAATGAATAGAAGAATGTGATAGTGCATTCATTGAGCTTAAGAGGTTACTAACTAGTGCGCCAATTCTACGAGTGTCGGATATGGAAAAGGAATTCACAGTATGCACGGATGCCTTGAAGCAAGGGTTGGGGTCCGTGCTGATGTAGGATGGAGGAGTGATAGCTTATGCGTCCAGGAAGTTGAAGAAACACGAAGAGCTATACATGACTCATGATTTAGAGTTGGAAGCTGTAATGCTAGCTCTAAAACTTTGGAGGCACTATCTGGTAGGGCAAAACGTTGAGCTCAAAACGGACCATCAAAGTTTAAAAAATCTCTTCACTCAAAGGGATCTAAATGCCAGGCAAAGGCGATGGAGTGAGTTTATGAGTGAGTACGATTTTGGTATTTCATACATTAAGGGAAAGGAAAATGTGGTCGCAGATGCCTTGATTAGGAGACCACATATCTTCTCCTTGGTACCCTTAAAGGTCAATTTGAGGGAACTTGTGTTGACACAACTCCAAGGAGATAGTTGGTATTTAAAGGTTACTTCAAACCTATAGAGGGGGTGATAAGGAAATTAATGAGGGGGAGGAGAGTCAGTGAAGGGGGATATGATTGAGAAGAGTCCTACGGGGAAGAGGAGGATTATTATTTTCTTTGGGGAGGAAGAATTATTGGAGGGGAGAAGAGTGTATGTCTGGCTGGCTTATTTTTCTGGTGTTGGGAGTTTGGTTTTGGGGTTTTTTAGAATCATTGCAGGGGGCACCAGGTTGCTTGGGGTTTTAGGCATGGGGGTCAGGATTCCTTTCGATTTCCTAGAGCTAGGGAGCCGGATAGGCTGCTACTAGCTGGCTAGGAGGTTAATCGGTTTGGGCAGGTTTGGTCAGTGCATCGGGTTGGGAAAGGAAGTAGGGAAAGGATAACCAAATCAATGGGGGAATTAGCATCAGGAAGAGGTAATTTATTTTATTCTACTAAGTAATTTTTATGCTATGGATAATATTTAATTTCTGCTGAATATTTATGCTTATATGATGGTCAATGAATTATGTATGCAGTGAGAAAGGAATTATATGTTTAATTGTATGAAAAATTTTGGATTTAATTGAGTTAGGTCTCTACATCCTCGCAAGACAGTCATTTTTTCAAAGCTCACAGTTGTGAGTAGTTTCGAAGAATGGTCCATTTTGGAGGTTGGTGCAGGATAAACATTTCCTTAGGAAATGGTCTCGACCGTCATTCCCTAGGGAAGATTCATTCTCTCTAGGTTGTACTTTGTTTAGTGTCGGAGGAATGGCCTAGATTGGTGAATGGTCTAGGTTCAACAATCATGGATAGGCATTCCTTAGGGCAGACTCATTCTCTCCAAGTTGCACTTTGTATAGTGTCAAAGGAATGGCCCAGATAGGTGAATGGTCCAGGATCAGAAATTGAGACAGTTATTCTTCCTTGCTTGAGAAGAATAGTCCAGATGGCTCATTGTTGATGTTTTACCTTCTGAGGTAGATGCTCTTCCAGATCTTAGAGATGTGAATGGAAGAATGGCCTAGATGATTCAATTTAGATCATAACAATGTTTTTTGTGCAATTTGATATCAGATGATATGATTTTTATGGAGACTATTTGTCTCTGGATAGTAGATGTATGCTACTTTGGGGGATGTATTCCACTGATTGTGACAATATGTCACTGATCAGATATCGGTGAACTACTTGTTGGGGTAGTGTACCACTGGATTGCAGTTCTGTACTACTATGGATAGACACAGTTGTGTTCTATCGAATGACATTGTTCCAATTGACTTGAACACTATTAGTAGCGTTGGAAATGATTATCATCTAGATGGATGATCAATGGAAAAAAATTCCCCAAATAGAAAATGGTCAAGGACATTCATTCTTCTAGGAAATATGTTTGGATTAGAAGAATTTTTATTGTGTCACTATGTGGAGTGAGCGAATTATATAACATCATGTTTGATTACTCAGATGGAGTATGGTTTTGAGAGATGATGGAGTTGATGGCATTGATATTGATGATGGTTCTCATGATCTAATCATGAGATAATCTATATGACTATGTTGATGCTACCATGTGAATGGTATTTTTTTTCTCAATAATTCCCTATCTAGGAGGGAGTGTTGATATTATGGTAGTTGTGAGAGGTATTTACCTCCATGTGTAAACCTGATGAGAATAGAATATTTTGGGAAGAAAGAAGAAACCCTAATTAATTGGTTAATAAACCTAGAAGATAAGTAGACTCAAGAGAATGACTTGTATTAGGTTATTAGCCTCTAAGAGAAGAATTCGTCCAAAGGAAATATTATATACTAAATAATTAGTACCCAAAATGAGAATTCGACCCAGACAGTCTGCTAGAATTAGTAGAAATATAGGAGGCCAGTCTTCATTTTGGCTAGTTTTCTCAGAACTGCAGAAGCAACACTTGTGCGCACTGCAGTTGCCCAGTTTGTGCGCAAGTTTGGAGGAGAGATGTTGTTGCAGCTGCTACAACTAGCAGATTTTGGTTTTAGCTTGGAATGTCTCTTGGTTATTGTTTGGACTCTCTCATCATATCTTGTTACTCTTCCTTGGTGCATTATCCTTGGAGAAAGGTGTGCCATCATTTGTTTGTCTATCCAGTCTAGGGTTTTCATATGGAATGGATTCTCTGTCAAGGTTAAGGTGCTCGAGGGTGGATTCAGCCTATGGTTCTATGACAATATTGCCATATTGTCTATGATTAAATGAGAACATCCATTATATTCTAACAGTTATGTAATACATAATTCAAAAACATTAGAAATAGATCATTATTTCACTTCCTCGCCACCAATATTTTATGCAATCTTAGATACAAACAGGTCTCAAGAATAAGAAGGATTCAAAATAGTAACTCATTTCAGAAGATCTTCAACTCCTAGGTATCAAACTATCTTTTTTTTGTTTATGTTAAGAATGAAATAATTTTGGACATAAAGATGTAAATTGTAAACATAATAAAAGGAACATAAACAACTTTGAAAGTCCTACACAAAATGGTTATCCAATAAGGACTAGTGAAACACACAGAAGAAGCTAGAACATGTTTGAATCATTGAGCACTGAAGTGCAACAGATTTGGACACATGACAAAATATTGTAGAATGAGAGTCCCTCCTACAGAATCACAACAAAATAACAATAGTCATTGACATGAGGGTCAAAAGAGAACATGGATAGTAAAGAAGAAGAAGAAACAATTTCACTGAAATTGGTTGCAAGAGTTGTAATAACTTCAAGCAACATATATGTATTAAGTTAAATTGGAAATGAAAAGTGTTGTCTAGGAAAGGAAGATGAAGTTTGGTTATGGCACAAAAGAATGGGTCACATAAACTTTGATAACCTCTTCAACTTTAGCAAAAAGGAAGGAGTCATATAAATTCCCCAATCACAAAGCCATCCAACACTTTATGCAATCATTGTCAATGAGGAAAGGAAACAAAGACCAGGTTCAAATCAAAGGAATACTCAATGACAAGACCACTAGAATTTTTTTATATTGATCTAGTTGGACCAACTAGAATAAAGGGTTTAAATGGAAAGAAACAATTTATGTTATTGGTTGATGATTACAAAAGAATAACTACAATTTTCTTTCTGAGGAATAAGTTAGAAGCATTTGAAAACTTCAAGGTATACAAGGAAATGGTAGAAAATGAAATTGATTCAAAAATCAAATGCTTGAGATCTAATAATAAAGGAGATTTTACTTCAAAGGAATTTATGGATTTCTGTAGCAAGCATGCTATAAAAAGGCAATTCTAAATTTCTAGAACACCTCAACAGAATGGGGTCATTGTAAGAAATAACATGACAGTACAAGAAATGCCTCAAACAATGTTAATGGATTCTAGCTTGACAGATGTTTTTTGGAAACATGCAGTGCATACAGGAACTCACATTAAAAACATAGTAATCCTCGAGAACAACAGTCACAAAATGCCTTCCGAGCTATGGAAAGGAAGACCAACAAATGTGAAGCACTTCAGAGTCTTTGGAAGCAAATGTTACATCAAAAGAGAAGATTGTAGAATGGGGAAGTTTTATTCTCATGTAGACAAACATGTACTTGTTGGTTACTCAAGTACAAGGAAAGGATACAAATGTTACAATCTAAGTATCAACAAAGTTCTGGAAAGAATCAATATAACATTTGATGAGACAGGTGGACCAAAATTAAAGGAAGAAGAAAAAGAGTGAGTCTAACATGTTTACGAAGAATAGGAAAAGGATGAAGAAGCAACAGAAGGGGAATATGGAGAAGATCAAATAGAAGTAGAAGAGCAATAACAACAAGTACCTCCAAAGACACCTAGAGAACAAATACACAATAATCATCCATCAGATCAGATTATCGGGAACAAATATGTCTTAGTTGAGACTAGCAAAAGAATTTGTTCAATAGAACAACTGGACCTAACACTCTTGTCTTCGGTTGAACCAAACAATTTTGAATAATCCAGCAAGGATGAATTCTGGACAAAGGACATGGATGAAGAATTGGAACAGATAGACAAGAATGTCACTTGGGAGTTTGTTCCAATACCAAAGTACAAAAATGGGTCTTCAGAAATAAATTGAATGAATATGAACAGGTTACCAGGAGAAAAACTAGATTGGGATGTAAAGGATACAGAGATGTTGAAGGTATCGACTTTGAAGAGAAATTTGCCCCAGTTACCAAAATGGAAGAAATCAGATTAAAACTAGCTTATGCATGTTCAAATAATATTAAAGTGTATCAGATGGACGTGAAAAAATATTTTCTAAATGGAAAACTAGAAGAAGAAGTCTACATTGATCAACAAGAAGGAATTTAGTTATCAAAAAATGAAGATTATGTTTTCATATTAAAAAAGGCCTTTTATGGTCTCAAACAAGCCCCCAAAGCATGGTGTTCCAGACTAGATAGATACTTACAACAATAAGGGTTCAGGAAAGGAAATGCAGACAACAACCTCTACATCAAGGTAATTCAAGATAGTATTTTATGAATTCAGGTTTATGTTGATGATATCATTTTTGGAAGTGATGATGAAATGTTGAGCCAAAAAATTGCAAAGGATATGCAAAATAAATTTGAAATGTCATTACTTGGAGAACTATACTTCTTTCTAGGTCTTCAGATATGTCAAGGGAACCAAGAAATTTTTATTTCTCAAACCAAGTATATCAGTTAATTCTAAAGAGGTTCAGAATGGAATATTGCAAACCAATCAATACTCCTATGCAAACCGGTTGCAAGTTAAGTAAATATGATGATTCAATGTCTACATATTAGAGGCAATACAGGTCAATTATTGGAAACTTAGTTTATGTGACATCATCGAGACCACATGTAATGCAAGAAGTTTGATAGGTGGAAATATTTCAAGCATCACCAAAGGAATCACATGTTCTAGAAGTAAAGAGGATATTCAGATATCTCAAGGGTAAATAAGAGTTTTGATTATGGTATCCAAAAGGAAAGGATTTATCACTTATTTTGTACATGGATGTGGATTGGGTAGGTTGCATCGATGATCGAGGAAGAACTAATGGAGCAACGTTCTACTTGGGTGAGTGTTTGGTATCTTGGATAAGAAATAAACAATCATCATTATCATTATCTACAGTCGAAGCAAAGTATATTACAACAACATGTTGTACACAAGTTCAATGGATAAAACAAACTATGACAGATATACAGCCTGAGTATGATGAGCCCATTCCAAACTATTGTGTTAATATAAGAACCTTGAGTATCTCAAAGAACCTGATGATGAACTCCAAGATAAAACACATTCCAATCAAGTATCACTTTCTACAGGAACATGTTGTAGAGAATAACATCAGAGCTGAATATGTGGGAACAAAAGAACAAGTAGAAAATATATTTACAAAATCACTTCCAAGGGATGCCTTTGAGTATCTTCACCAGAGACTTAGAGTAATTTCTACTCCAAAATGAATTCTTTTGAATTATTATCTTATATGTCTTATATTTACATGAGGAAATACCATAAAAATGACAGTTCATGTTGGGGGAGAAGTTTCAGGAAGAGTTCAGTTAGAAAGAGAAGCTCCAAGGAAAGTTCAGTTAGAGGGAGAAGCCCCGTGCAAGAAGTTACCTTTTTCCATTGATGTCAAAAGGGGTGAGATTTATCATATGCATGATATCGAGTTATATACTTGTATAGAAAGCATAGAGGCATAGATCTAGGGGGAGATATGGTCACAGGGGGAGCATGAGCAATATGAATTAAGTATTGCGTCGAATTGTTTCCATAAATGCCAAAGGAGGATATTGTTAATTAATTGGGTTGGTTGTCATTGATGTCAACCCTTGAAGGAATTTTGATAGAAAATTATAGTATCCCTAATCATATGATTAAGGAACTTAAGTTTGATTGATGTATAATGGTATGAAGTTTAATATATTTGCAGGTAAGACTATTCTAGATGGATAGTACATGTCATTTCATTTCCAATGATATGAAAAACATCACATAACTCCTCATGGTTAGAGAGTTATATCCTGGTGAAGTGGAGAACCCTCGTGGGTTATCTAGAATGTCAAAGAATTCAAATTAATTCTAGAAACTCCTAGAAAAAGTTCACTAGTCAAGTGGGTGAAACTAGGAGTTAGTCATGGGTTAATTTGTTGAAATAAGAAAATAATTAAAAATAATTTAGTTTCAACTAGAAGTGGATAATTTACTATTTGTAGAAAAGTGAGTTAGAAGTGGAAAAGTGGTTAGAAGTGGGTTATCCCTAAAAGAAGGAAAGTGTGTTAAGTTGGTTAGAAGGTAACCCCTTGAGGAAGCTACATGGAATAATAAATAAGAGATAAATTAGCTCCCATTAGCACCTATTGAATATCATTGAATATCTATTTTGTGAAAGGTTATTTGGGGAGGTAGTATTGATATAGAAAAGTGCGACAGGGAAAGTGAAGGAGAAAAACTTCAACAAAAAAAATCATGGAAAGAAAATAGCGGCAGAAAAAACACAGTAGTAAAATCGCCGCAGTAAAAATGTGACAAAAAAAGTTCAGAAGAAAAATTGTGGCACAGTCATTGCAGTAGGAAAAGTGTGGCAGAAAAAGTGCAGTAGGAAAAGTGTGGCAGAAGAATTATGGCAGAAAATTCGCGGCAAAAAAATTGCATCCTGAAAAGTGTTGTAGAAAATCGCTGCAAAAAAACCGCAACAGAAATAGTGTTGTAGAAAAGTCTCAGTAGGAAAATCAAGGCAGCAGAATCATGATATCGAAACTGTGGCAGCATAACACTACATGAAGAAACAAATTATTGATATCGATAAATGTTGTATAAAAGTGAGGTTCTAGCACACGATTTGAGGTACATATTTTTGGTATAGTGATGAATGTATATGTGATCAGATCAGATTGGATGATGAGTATACAGTGATAGTTTTCTTAGTGATATAATTGACAGAACAAGTTGTGATATTGACATATTTAGTTTCTACATTTGGTACTTATATTTTAGGGTTGTTGGACAGGGAAATGATAGGTGGTTGTTGCCACCTTTTAGTTGTAGCCGGAGAAGATAGGGGTTTGTAGCCTCCTTCTGGTTGTAGCCATAAAAATGGGGATTTGGAGCTTCCCTGAGGTTGTAGCCTAAAAATAGGGGGTTGGAGCCTCCTTCGAGTTGCAGTTGGAAAACAAAGGAAGTTGGTGCTTCCAATGAATGCAATTATTAAAGAAAAATAAGAAAAAACATTATGTGGTTTTTTCCCCTATTGGGTTTCCACGTAAAAAATAATGGTGTAATGTGTATGTGTACTATTGTTCAGTTTTCCATGATTTATTTAATCTGCACCTTTTGGTTTATAATTCTATATTGATCATAAATATAAATAACACTTGCATATTGTGGTTAAAAGGATCAAAATTATCTATTATTTATTCACCCCCCTCTTAGTAATCCAACAACTGACAAAGATGTCCCTCCCCTGGCTGAGCCAACCGATGGTGTATAGCTGAGGATGTGGCATCGTTGTCAAGTTCAACCTTTTGACAACCTCTGTTGATATCAGGTTCTTATGTCTACTGCTATAACAAATGAAACTGAGTGGAGTCCTCTTCACCCACATCTATGAGTGGAAGAGGCGCTTCTCTTCTTTATCATCATTAAGTTCTTATGGCTAGAATTTTATGGTAGTAATGGTGACACTGGGTTCTACATCAATGATTTTATTTCCCTTTTCCAGTTCTGAATCACAGTCTAATTCATCATCTAACCCTGAGGCTTTCATCTCAACGAGTAATGATTGTTTGGAGAGACATTCATCAATATTATGCCAATGGATTTTGTGGAGCTCTGAAAACTTTCCCATTGCCCTTATTTGTTGGTGTCTTTGGATGATTATCCTCGGGTTGACAATCCTTACTCTGTCCTTTTTCCTAGGAGTTAGGCCCACCCTTACCATAATTTGGCTATTGCGAATTTGTAGATCCGAACTCTCGCTTGTTTGGATGCTTAAATTTCCTCCCGATTTCGACAAATACCAATTCAGTTTTGATGTACCTGTTTATAGCCCCATGGTATTTTAGGACAACATATCACTCAGAGTCTTTGATATTGATATTGTTGTGCAAGGTATGGATGGTATTTTTGAACTTTGACACCGTTTGGAACCTCTCTATGTGCAGTGTGGCCCTTATTTTCTTCCGACATGGGAGGCTCCTTGGGAATGCAAGAGAAGTTGTTATAATGTACCCCAAATTTCCCAAATATTTTTTTTTTTGCTCGGGAACATTAAGACTCCTTGACTCTTCAACATTTGGTCAAAACACATTTTTATTTCATTTATTATAAGAAGAGTAGATTTATCATTGCTACTGGATTTGAAAACTTATGCTTATTTTGTCTTTAGTACAATTGCGACCAGGGCTATCATAGCCCTTAGAATATCTACCTTTTCTGTGTTAAATTATGTTATACAAAACATCACAGTGCACAATAACCTAAAGACTATTGACTATCATATTGTATACCCATAACCATTAGTACTTATCCATACTGACGTACATTCACATAGTTTACTATCTAACTATCATATGGATTCCATAGTGTTGACACTATCTATGTCAATAGCTATATATAAATAGGTTATCACATAAACTATCAGAACCTTAAATCTATCTATATCAACATACGTATGCATATATTGTGTACCATAATATACAAAACTATATAATATATGGATACTATATACAACACTATCCATAGCATAAATATCTCATTTAAAATATATGGCACTAAACCTATCCATAGTATTGCATAATCATTTGATATATAGGATACTATCACGACGTAAGTTTTTAGCCTAACGATATGCTCATTGTTTAATGCATAGATTGTTACCAGTTTTAACATAATGCTAGCAGTATTCCCCAACGAAATACATGTTGTTACTCAAGGATTAAAGTATTGTGAACCATAACGAAGTGTTCCCTTAACCTAGAGTAGTGAGCATATAACATTACACATACAGTTCGTAAACCTAACTGGTTGGCAATATGACTTGACAATAAATTGGTTTGAAATTGTTTAATGGAGGATGTCAGTCTTGCATTTAACCCCTGGCTAGTCCATTTAATGGAGACCTGAACTGTACCTCCATAATTGACACTTCGACCACGACATCAAATGTAGACCCATCATATCCATGGTTTCACTTGGAAAAGGTATTGGCGTGTACACACCACGTTAATCCTCTAATGAGCCCCTAGGTAACCAT
Source organism: Picea engelmannii (assembly GCA_009831015.1). NCBI lineage: Eukaryota > Viridiplantae > Streptophyta > Pinopsida > Pinales > Pinaceae > Picea > Picea engelmannii. The sequence continues at coordinate 371,969 of ML779007.1, read as the reverse complement.
TTTCCATTGCTTGTCCTTTTCTCATTGTAATGATTGTCTCTGCATGAAAATACTACCCTTTTACCATTGTAATGATTGTATCTGCGTGATAATTCTCTTTACTTTGTAATCTAACCTTACCCCTGCTCTGCATTGCCAATGAAATGGGAGCTTGGCTCTGGTAACCACAATGGGAGAATGCAACGCATCTCCGGTTCTTATTCTACACACGGTAAGCAAGAGATTTTTTTTTTAGTACTCTGTCACTCATGAATAAAACTTTTTTCGTGACGTTTAGAAATGAAATAACATTTTTCCTCCATAAGTGTTTCCTCCCGAGGCTCCTCTGGGATTAAAGTTCTTGGGACTAGTATTAGGGTAATTCCCAGGTTAGTTGAACTTCTTCTAGTCTCCACGGACTACAATTCTCTTGTGGTTAAAAATGTTTCGACTATTAAACTGTTTATGTTCCCATTCACATTTTTCTTGTATCCAATGTTATAACATAAGTTTGTTTATTCTCTGTGTGAAATACCTAAAATATTTTGTAGGGAGTCTTGTAATCTATACTTTGTTGGATTACTGAGAGGGGGGGTGAATCAGTAATAGCGTAATTATAATCCTTTTTCTTCAAATGTTATATCAATGTAGAATTATTATCCAATAATGAGCAGTAAGAAATAAACAATCACACACATACATAGTACACCAATGTTTTATGTGGAAACCCAAATCGAGAGAAAACCACATAATGTTTTTTCTTATATGTCTTGAAGAATTACATTCATTGGAAGCACTAACTACCTTTGTTTTTTAGTTGCAACTGGAAGGAGGCTCCAACACCCTAGTTTCTCACGCTACAACCTGAGGGAAGCTCCAACTCCACAATTCTCTGGCTACAACCAGAAGGAGGATACAACCCCCAATGTTCTCCGGCTACAACCGGAAGGTGGCTACAACCACATGTACTTACCCTGTCCTACCACCCTGAAGTAGAAGTAGAATGATGGAACCATTGTCACACCATCACTGTGAGATATACTGTTGTAAACTTGTACGAATAAATCTGAACCATGCATCAACTTGTACTTCAACCTGTAATCAACCTGTACCATAAACAAGTGCATCAACCATGCACCAACCTGTACCATAATCAAGTGCATCCAACCATGTACCAAGTATGTACCAATCATGTGTCAACTACTCATCAATATGTACCAACATCATCAACTACTTGTCTCAACCATGTACCCAACATGTACCACAACCAAAATCCCTCATCAATTTAATCATCCAAATATGATTTTTAGCTCTGTAATAGACCTGGTGTATATGATCACATTCCTGCAAACCTTCCTTAACTTTAAAAACAAGAGACTAGTATTTTCATCAAACTTTTATTTAGTCTCACATGCCTAGTTTTGGATTAGTCAACAACCCTAACTTGAAGTAATCATAAATTTGAACCTGTAATGTATGAAGATATGAAACTAATACACAATGTTCTTTAGTTTTTTTTATACAATTCCTCCAAGTGTCACTACTTGAAACCTCTCATAAAAGGAGTTATAGCAAAATTGGCATACCTTGCTGAATTCTGGCTTATTCTAGAGAGCGACCTTGTAGAGTGTGCCCTGCACAAAATATTGTTGAATTGAAATGAAACTATTACAAAGAATACTAAAAATGGTACCCTAACCAACACATTTGGTCTCACTGAATTTGAATATGTTATGAAGAAGTAATGACATTTTTACCCGAAACCCCTGATTTTGACTAGTTTCATGACTGGCCACAAACCCTATTTTCCACGGAGTGTAACTCCCAAAATACAACGACCCAAAAGATAAATTGTTTACCACATATACTTGGATATGTGTTCTCACTTTTATAACAATTTCACGGTCTGAATAATTATAGAAAAAATGTTATAGCAAAAATGGTGAGATGACCTGTAAATAGCATACCTTAGAATGCACCATCAAAATAATTTATCCTTCCTTGCATTTCGACCTTCTTTTCTTCACCTTCACTCAAAATTACGGTTTAGATATCCTTGGTTAAGTCAGACACATATAGATATTCAATATGCTCAAGTGTAATTCAAATGAGAGAGCCTTGCCTCTTATTTATACTCTCTAAGTAGCTTCCTTAAAAACATCTTCTAGGTCACTTTGCCCACTTTCCTTACTTTAGGGTTGGGTCGACTTCTAATTTCTCCATTAAATTTATTATTGAAATAATTTATTTTGTATTCAATTTGAATTATAATACACTCATCGCTTCACTTTATTATTTACCTTTTAAAATCTCTTAAACCACTTTGATTACTTTGACCTTTTGGGGCTTCTAAATGACATATGAGGGTCCTCCAACTTCGTAAGGTCATAACTCTCAAACCGTGAGGATTTGTGTGACGTTCTACATACCACTAGAAATGGAATGAAATGTACTATCCATATAGAATAGTATTATCTGAAAATATTTAATAATTCATACCATTACCCATCAAACAAACTTGGGTCCACTACGCAAACCCGAGGTCTCCAACTTCTCATGGCCATAACTCTCTAACCATAAGGAATTATGCGGCGTTCCACATACCACTGGAAATAACATGACAAGAACTATCCATCTAGGATATTTTCCTTGACAAATTCACTTTCCTTATTCTCATTATTCCACAATTAAGAATGGGTTCTATTAATCCACAAAACGTCTTCCCGTGAAGGCTTTCACCATAAGGGGACCACTTTGGAGTTCATCCATATTTACTTCTTATCAACCATGAAAAAATAATAATGAGTCATATTTACATCAATCAATATTGGGTCCATTACCTAAACCTTTGTGCTACGGGGCTTTCTTCAAGGGTTGAAATCAATGACAACCAACCTTAATCAATAATCTCCCCCTTTGGCATTGATGGCAACACTCTGATGCAATATTGAAATCATATCACTCATGCTTCCCCTGGAACCATGCCTTTTTCCTCTGCATATGATAAATCTGCTCCCCCTGGAAACATGCCTTTGTCCTCTTCATCTGATAAATCTGCTCCCCCTGAAACCATGCCTCTATCCTCTACATCTGATAAATCTCTCCCCCTTTGTCATCAATGGAAAATGTATCTTTCCATTCAGGGCTGCTCCCCCTGACAGACTGTCCTCTTATGGTGCTTCTTCATGTACATCTAAGACATATAAGATAAGGATTCAAAAAGCATTCATTTTTGGAGTAGAAATAACTCCAAGTCTTTGGCGAAGATACTCAAAGGCTTCCCGTGGAAGTCGTTTTGTAAAGATATCTCGCACTTGTTATTTTGTGCCCACATACTCAACTCTGATGTTCTTTTCTGCAAACTGTTCCCGTAGAAAGTGATACTTGATTGGAATGTGCTTCATCTTAGAGTGCATCACCGACTTTTTTGAGATATTGATGGCACTTGTATTATCAAAATATATTGGAATGGGCTCATCATACTCAATCTGTATATCTGTCAAAGTTTGTTTCATCCAAAGAACCTGTGTACAACATGTTGTTGCTGCAATTTACTCTGCCTCGGCTGTAGATAGAGATACCGATGATTTTTTCTTGCTTAGCCATGATACCAAACACTCACCTAATTAGAACGCTACTCCACTGGTGCTTCATTGGTCATCAATAAAACTTGCCCAATCTGCATCTGTGTAGGAAATAAGTGATATATATTTTCCTTTTGGATACCATAATCCAAACTCTTATGTTCCTTTGAGATATCTAAAGATCCTCTTTACTGCTAATACATGTGATTCCTTTGGTGCTGCCTAAAATCATGTCATCTGTCCAACTACCTGCATTACATCTAGTCTGGATGTTATCACATACAGTAGTTTACCAGTCATTGACCTATATTGCCTCTAATCTATAGAATTTGAATCATCATCTTTGCTCAACTTACAACTGGTTTGCATGGGAGTGATAACTGATTTGCAATCTTTCATTCCGAACATCTTTAGCATTTCTCTGATATACTTGGTTTAAGAAATACAAATTCCTTGGTTGCTTTGACGTATCTGAAGTCCTAGAAAGAAGGATAGTTTTCCAAGTAACAACATGTCAAATTCATTTTGCATGTCTTTTGCAAATTTATGGCTTAACTTATCATCATCACTACCAAAAACAATATCATCAACATAAACTTCAATTAATAAAATATTACCTTGACTTACCTTGATGTAGAGGTTGTTGTCTGCACTTCCTTTTTTGAACCCTGCCTGCTGCAGATACTTATCCAGTCTGCAGTACCATGCTCTAGGAGGTTGTTTTAGACCATACAAAGCCTTATTTAATTTACACACATAGTCTGTTTTCTCTGACAACTGAAATCCTTCTTGTTGTTCAATGTATACTTCTTCTTCAAGTTCCCCATTCAGAAAAGCTGATTTTATGTCCATTTGATATACTTTAACATTTTTGGAGCATGCATAAGATAAAAGAAAACAGATTGCTTCCATTCTGACAACTGGGGAAAATGTCTCTTCAAAGTCAATTCCTTCAATCTATGCATATCCTTTACATACCAATATAGCTTTGTTCCTTGTAACCTCTCCATATTCATTCAATTTATTCCTGAAAACCCATTTTGTGCCGATCACATTCTTATTCTTTATTCTTGGAACCAATTCCCAAGTGTTATTTTTATCTATTTGATCTAATTCTTCATCCATGGCTTTATTCCAAAATTCATCCTTGCTGGCTTCTTCAAAATAGTTTGGTTCAATTGTAGATAAGAGTGCTAGGTGTGTTTGTTCTGGTGAACAGATTTTTCTTCTAGTCTCAACTCCTATATCTTTGTTTCTAATAATCTGATCTGAATGATGATTCTTCTGTACTCATTTTCTAGGTGTCTTTGGAGATACTTGTTGAACTTGCTCTTCTACTTCTGTCGGATTCTCTTCATCTTCATCTTCCTCTTCTTCTTTTTTTTCATCTTCTTCTTCAAAAAGTTGTTTCATTGATTTTTTTTTTCTTCCTTTGATTCCGGTCTACCTGTTTCATCAATTGTTACATTGATGTTTTCCAAAACATTGTTTAATCTTAGATTGTAACACTTGTATGATTTCCTTGTACTTGAGTAACCAACAAGTAATCCTTTGTCCACATGAGAGTCAAATTTTCACATTCTGCCATCTTCTCTTTTGATGTAGCATTTGCTTCCAAAAACTCTGAAGTGCTTCACATTTGCTGGTATTCCTTTCCATAGCTCATAGGGAGTTTTATCGGTGTTGTTTCTAAGAATTACTCTGTTTTGAATGTGAACTATTGTATGCACTACCTATGTCCAAAAAATATCTGTCAATCTTGAATCCATTATCATTGTTTGATCCATTTATTGTACTGTCATGTTCTTTCTTTCAACAACTCCATTCTGTCAAGGTGTCCTAACGATGGAGAATTGCCTTTTTATTCGATGATTGTTGCAGTAGTCCATAAATTCCTTTGAGGTTAATTCTCCTCCATTATCTGATCTTAAGCATTTGATTATTGAATCCATCTCATTTTCTACCATTTCCTTGTAGATCTTGAAATTTTCAAAAGCCTCTGATTTGTTCTTGAGAAAGCAAACTGCAGTCATTCTTGTATAATAATCAACTAATAACATAAAGTAGCTCTCACCTTTTAAGTCTTTTGTTGTAGTTGGTCTAAATAGGTCAGTATGCACAATTTCCAGTGGTTTTGTTGTTGAATATTCCTTTGATTTGAACCTGGTCTTTGTTTGATTTTCTTGTTGGCAATGCTTGCATAAAGTGTTGGTTGGTTTCGTGATCTGGGGAATTTCTCTAAGTGCTTCTCTTTTGATGACTTTAAAAAGGTTATCAAAATGCATGTGACCCATTCTTCTATGCCATAGCCAACTTTCATCTTCCTTTCCTAGACAACACTTTTCATTTCCAATTTTGTTTAACACATATATGTTGCTTGAAGTTCTTGCAGTTGTAGCGACCAATTTCTCTGAACCTTCTTTTCTTATCTCACACTTTTGTGAATCGAAAGTAACTTTATGAACTTGGTTACACATTTGACTCACACTTAAACGATTATGTTTCATATCTTCTACTAGTAGAACATTTTCTTCCTTTTCATTATTGTTCCCAATTCAGACTGTGCCTTTTCCAATGATTTTGGATGAATCATCATTTCCAAAGGAGACTGATCCATCTATTTTATTTTGTAATGTAAGAAACTTGTCTCTATCACCTGTCATGTGTTTTGAACATGCACTGTCAACATACCAACCACGTTTCTTCTGTTTATCTTGTAGAGCGACTATGCATTCTTCATTGCTATACTGATCTTGCTTTCTTATCCATATCATTTTCTGAGGTTCTTGTTTGTGACTCTGTTGAGGTTCTTTAGGAGGGACTGTCATTCTGCAGTTTTTGGCCATGTGTCCAAAATTGTTACATTTGTAACATTCCACTTCAGTGCTCAAAGATTCAAAACTGTTGTAACTTCTTCTCTGTGTTTCACTAGGTCTTCTTTAATAACCCTTTTGTGTATGGCTCTCAAAGTAGTTATTGTTCATGTTGTTAGCTCTGCAATTTACAACTTTATGTCCAAAATTACTACATAAATAACATAAACCAAAAAATATAGTTTGATACCTGGTAGTTGAAGATCTTATGAAAGGAGGTGCTCCTATGAATCCTTCTTCTTCTTGAGGCATGTCTATCTGTTGTTGATTCTGAAATCTGAATCTTCTTGGTGGAGGAGTGTCCTTGTAATCTTCCTTGTATATATTTTCATCCCATTTGATTGTTTCTGCATAACATTTTGGATTTGTTTCTTTCTCTGTTATTTTGGAGCTTGATCCTTTTTCTGTCTGATTGTATCCAAGTTTAGACTTGTCAAGATAAGATTTTTGACTGTTGACAATGTCATCTAGAACTTTTGAGCTATTCTGTATATTTTTCTTTTGAATATTCTTTCTTAGTGTGACAATCTTTTCTTCCAGGTTTCCAATGATCTTATCCTTTCCTTCTAGCTGTTCTTTGAGTGCTTCTTCAATTATTTTATCTTCTTCTATTTGAACCTTCAATTTTGTGATCATTTGTTCTAGTTCTTGAGTGTCTTTTTTCTTATCTAGTTCTGCTTGTAGTTTCTTGTTTTTCGTCTTTTCTCTTCTAATAACTTCTATGGCACTCATTAATTCTTATCGAAAGTCAACTTATACCTCTTCAATTTCCTCTTCACATGCTTCTTCATATTATTCTTCAGAGTCTTCTTTATCAGAGTCTTCTACTACTATGAATAGAACTCTCATTGTTTCACTGTCACTGACTTCATCTTCATCTGATGATGAGATGTCTTATTTGGTGCAAAAGTTTTTCTTGAAAACTTTCTTTGTAGTTCTTTTACCTTTATATGTTTGTCTGTGTTTTGAGTAACCTTCATCATTTCTCTTTTTCTTATAAGGACATTTGTTAGCAAAATGACCAATACCATCACAATTAAAAAAAATTAAAGGAAACTTACCTTTGTACCTACTGTTGGTTCCCTTCTTCAGTCATTTGACGAAGTTGGCCACTTCATCATCATCTTTCGAGACGTCGTTGCTGTTGCTATATTCTTCTTGTTTCATTTTCTTTTGCTTTGATCTTTTGGATGCTTTGAAAGCTGCCTCTTTTACATCTGGATTTTCCTGTTCAGTTCTCATCTCATATGCTGTGAAGATTCCATGCAATTCGTCCATTCTTAATGAGTTTAGATCTGATCTTTCTTCTAGTGCTGATATCTTAGGGTTGAATCTCATATGAAGAGATCTTAGTACCTTTTGAACAATTACAGATTCTTTGATTTCATCACCCAATCCTATGATTGCATTCATTGTTTCATCGACTCGTAAGAAGTAGGTTGTGATATCTTCATCTTCTTTCATTTTTAGTTGTTCGAACTGAACTTTGTAAGCTTGAAGCTTTGCTTCTTTGAATTTTGAATCTCCTTCATAAATACTTTGAAGCTTGTCCCAAATCTCTTTAGCAGATTTACAATGTTCAACTTTGGTGAATATCGTATCACTGAGACCATTCAAAAGTGCATTTATGGCTTTGGAATTATTCTCACCGAGCTTCACTGCTTTGTCATTTGTTGGTGGAATTGTTGGTGTTGTGTATCCATCTACAATTGATTTCCAAACTTGAAATCCCTGTGCCTATATATATGTCTTCATCTTTATGCTCCAAGAAGCATACTTCTTCCCATCAAACTGCGGTATTCCATTTTTATACGAGTTCGTACTCTCCATGATCTACCTTTCAGTGGTTAAACAGATTTATGAAGGAACCTGCTCTAATACCAATTGTTGGATTACTAAGAGGGGGGTTGAATCAGTAATAGCGTAATTATAATCATTTTTCTTCAAATGTTATATCAATGTAGAATTATTATCTAATAATGAGAAGTAAGAAATAAACAATCACACACATACACAGTACACCAGTGTTTTATGTGGAAACCCAAATCAGGAGAAAACCACATAATGTTTTTTCTTATATGTCTTGAAGAATTACATTCATTGGAAGCACCAACTTCCTTTGTTTTCCAGCTGCAACTGGAAGGAGGCTCCAACCCCCTAGTTTATCAGGCTACAACCTGAGGGAAGCTCCAACTCCCCAATTCTTTGGATACAACGAGAAGGAGGCTACAACCCCCAATGTTATCTGTCTACAACTGGAAGTTGGCTACAACCACCTGTCCTTACCTCATCCTGCTGATCTAAAAATGAAAAAGGCTTGTATCTTGAAATATCTTGCAAAGTTTTTGTTAAGTGTTCTTAGGCAAAAGGAATAGTTTTCAAACACAAATTTTAGAGAAACCTGCACATTCAAGATGCAAATAATATCCAACAAATAAAAGTGAACAGTAAACACATAACACAACAAATGATAAAGGATTCCACCCCTCTCTTGGGCTACATCTCGTGGTCCATCTCCCAATGGATCTTTTATATTAGTTGCTCAAAGTGCTAAAATCCATGTTTTATAGTGCTCAAAATGCCAAAGAGATGGCTCCAATGAATTCAGAACGTCCAAAAACCCCTAGCTGGGATTTTTCGACACCTGATTTGGCCAAAAATTGAAGAAGATAGGCTTCCTAGAAGTTTCCCCTCCAAACTTGTTGTGTTTGGTTCGCCAAAATGCACCTATGTGTGTCCAACCTAGCCTCTGTGCATTTTTTCATGCCTAAACCCAGCACCCTGCACATATCCACAAAATGCACGAATCTGTAGAATGGTTAGGGAACCTAGCCCCCTAACCTCAGAGGTGTTGGGTGCATGGGGCCATGTGGCCACATTCCCCACGCACCAAAAAGGGCTTATTTCCATGCGTGTATATACATGTGACAAGTGTCGATGTGTTTTGGTGTTAACCGTTTGCATGGTGGAGTGACTCCCACACAAATATTTGGCAAGGGTCATATATAACAATACACAAAATCGCAGACTAACCGTTTTCATGGTGGAGTGACTCCCGTGCAAACATTTGGCAAGGGTCATATGTAACAATACACAAAACTACAAGCTGGGGACAAGCCCCAGCCCGGACCCGCGCCGAAATATATAATAATGCAATTCTTATAATTTTCGAAACATGTTATGTTAAGAAACATATGGTGGGTGCACCGGTTGGGTGGCCCTTCCCAAAGCTTTAACCCTACCCAGAGGTCACGGGGTCAAGTCCTGTGAACTCGCACAAAATTTTAACCACTAAACCCAAGGTGCCACGTGGCAGCCCATGCCCAGGTCACGTGGCACCAAACCGTTTGCCATAAATGTGCCACGTCTCGAAAGTTGATTCATTCACATGACTGCCAACTATATTCCAACTCGGCACTTGCCACATCATCATCTGTCACATTAGCATATGGCCCTGCCACATCATCACCTGTACGGATTGTACGGACTGTATAGTCGACAATTTTTTGCGTGTTTGACAAATTGAACAGAACATGATATCTTACTCATCCGATGTCCATTTGACCCCATTCGAAGTGCGTTGGGTTCGTGAAGATGAGGCCTACACACCTGTTTGATTTGGAGTGATTCTGAGCACTTTGAAGTTTGAGCAAAATTTGATCCCTTGGATCACACCTCCCCATCAAAAAACTTTTGGACCTCCAAAAGACTACTTTCAGTCTATTTGAAGATGAGGGTATAGTTCCCTCACCTTTCCAACCTCAATCCACTTGGCTTTGCTTGGATTTATGTCTTTAAGACCAATTCGAAGATATTCCACATTTCCTCGTTTTGAAGTTCTCATCCTCCTGTCAAGGATTGTGTCTTCATGTAGTTTGGTAAGATATTCTGGTGAAAAATCATCTATAGAAGGAATATGAACATGCTCTCCTTGATCATCAATCAGAGGAGGCTCATACAATTTCAAATTCTCAACATTGACAACTGCATACATTTGCATATAAGGAGGCAAATCCAAAAGGAAGGCATTGCTACCAATCTTTTCAAGAACCTTGAAAGGCCCATATCTAATTGGTTTCAGTTTTTTTCCTTCTCCTTTAAGCCGCTCCTTTATAATGTAAATCCAAACTTCATCTCCAACTTGGAAACTTTGATCAACACGATGCTTATCATGTCTTGTATTGTACTTGGCTTGACTCTTTTCCAATTGTTCTTGTACCATTTGATGTATCAACTGAATTTGTTTAATGAACTTTTCTACCCTATCAATGTCATACTGACCATCAATAGAAATATCTTTCCCAAAGATGAAATCTAAAGGAGATTTGGGTAAATAGCCAAAACATGCTTCAAATGGCAATGTTTGAGTTGAAGAGTGCTTAGCCCAGTTGTAAGCATGTTGAATGTACTGTAAATGATCATCCCAAAGTTTAGGATGCTTGCTGCAATAACCACAAAGAAGATCCACCACTGTTCTATTAACCACTTATGTTTGACCATCAGTTTGTGGATGAAAAGATGTGCTCTTTTTCAGTTTGGTGTCCATGAGTGCCCACAAACTTGACCAAAAGTTCCCAATAAATCGAGAATCTCGATCAGAAATAATGGATTTAGGCAACCCAAAATGTACCCAAACATGCTGAAAGAACATTTGTGCCATTTGCTTAGATGTAACCTACTTCTTACAAGGCATCAAAATACACATTTTGCTGAAATGATCAACCACAGCATAAAGATAATCATGATTTTTTTTAAACATAGGTAGACCTCCTACAAATTCCATGGAAATTCTTTCCCACGGACGAGAAGGAACCGGAAGTGGAGTATACAAACCCAACTTTATATTTCTAGGCTTGATTGTAGTGCATAATGAACATCCTCTAACATATCTTGAAACACTTTCATTCATTTTAGGCCAATAGAAATACCTTTGCAAATTAGCCACTGTCTTGCCTACACCAAAGTGACCAGCAATAAGAGAAGAATGAGCTTCTCTTATTATGTTGATTCTTTCACCCTATGGAATACATAGTTTGCCAAGATGATACAAAAGATTATCATGCACATGGTAATCCAATTCCTCAACATGGTTAGAATGACACAAAGTTGCATATACTTCTTTAAAATCAGCATCTAAAGCATATTGTTCAACATAGCTCTCATGTATGATAGGATTATGCTTAAGAATAACTAAAGCACTAATAATAGGCCTTGAAAGCATATCAACAAATTTGTTATAAATTCCCTTCTTATACCTTATGACCAAGTGGAATTTTTGTAGAAAACCCATCCATATGAAGTGCCTTGCTTGTTGTAGCTTTGTTTGTGATTGTAAGTATTGCAATGGTTGATGATCTGTGTGAATGATAGTTTCTTTTCCCAACAAATAATGTTTCCATTTTTTCACACTTTGCACCAATGCATACAACTCCTTATCATAAGTAGGATAGTTAATCACAACACCATTAAAAGTTTCAGAATGAAAACAAATGGGCTTACCATGTTGTAACAAGACTGCTCCCATTGCATAATTTCTTGCATCAATTTGGATTTCAAAAGGTTGTCTCAAATCCGGAAGTGCAAGAATTGGGGCTGAACTAATTTTCTCCTGTAAAGTATCAAAAGACTTTTGTTTCTTACCTCCCCATTGGAAAACTTGTTTGATGCTTGTCACTACATGTAATGGAGCTACAATTGAAGAAAAGTTAGCAATAAAATTTCTCCAATATTGGGTTGCTCCCAAAACACTTCTTACCTCTGTCACATTGTTGGGCTTGGGCCACTCCAATATGACTTTGACCTTGGAGGGATCAATTTTCAGTTCTCCTCCACCAATAATATGCCCCAAGTAAATAAGTGAGTTTTTTCCAAACTCACATTTAGACATCTTCAAAAACAACTTTTCTTTTCTCAAGACATCTAAAACTTTCTTTACATGCATAACATGCTCTTTACGAGGTTTGCTAAAAATCAAGATGTCATCCAAGTAGACAATAACACAATCATCAAGAAAAGGCCTTAAGACATCATTCATAACTCTCATGAAAGTAGCAGGAGCATTGCAAAGTCCAAAAGGAATTACCATCCACTCAAACAAACCTTGTTTTGTTTTGAAAGTTGTCTTCCATGTGTCTCCTTCTGCAATCCTAATATGATGATATCTGCTTCTCAAATCCAACTTTGTAAAATACTTAGCATATTTCAATTGATCAAGCAAATCATCAATTCTAGGAAGAGGATAATGATTCTTTACCGTAATCTTCTTCAAGGCCCTGAAATCTACACACATACGCCATGTACCATCTTTCTTTGGCACTAAGACAATTGGAGATCCACATGATGATGTGCTTGACATGATGACCCCTTTGTCAATCAATTCTTGGTTCTGTTTTTTAATTTCAAAATTTTCCATGACTGACATCCTGTACATACCAATGTTTGGAAGAGGACAATCTTGCCGCAATTGTATTTCATGTTGGATACCCCTTCTTGGAGGTAATCCCTTTGGTTCCTGAAACATCTCATCATATTGGTTAACAACCTCATATAAATCAGATTTCAACTTTGCATCACAACCTTGGAAAACTTCTTTTTCAACATTATCTTTGGGTTTAATCATCAAGAGGACAAAATTCTTACTAGCGTTGACTAATTTTTTCATTTGTCCCGCATTTACAAGTGACAAATTCATCTTCTTTGTATGTGCTCTAACAATGTACTCAAATCCATTTTTAAACAAATGATACTTGTTCTCATGACGATGAAAGATGGATCTCCTATCATATAAGTATGGGTTTCCCAACACAATACCACAGATATCCAAAGGAATAACATCAAGCTCTACCTCATCTATAAAATTTGCATTGATGGCAAATCTAAGTTTACACCTTCTTGTCACCTGCAATTTAGCATTGTCACATATCCAACCTAGAGGGTATGGTTTGGGATGTGGAATAGTTTCCAAATTTAATTTCTTGACAGTGTATTTAGATATGAGGTTTTCTTGAGATCTCGTATCAAAAAGAGTATCTATCTTGGTATTCTTTGAAACAACCCTTATGTGAAAAATCTCTATTCTTTCTTTTTCTTGTTGAGTTTCATTGAGATTACTACTACTTGAAGAACTAGTACTTGCAATAGAACCCTTACCTTGATAACCCATGGCTGTAATTTTTGTTTCATCACCTGAATCATAACCTAAATCATGTTGTATGGTTGCAACAGTCTTTGGCTTCCCTTTGTTGCCAAACGTTTTGGGTCTTTTTTCAGGATGAAGTTTCCAACAATGGTCTTCATCATGGCCATCCTTTGAACAATGTTTGCATGTAAATTTTTCTCCCTCTTTCTTAATAGAAGATTTTTTTTTTCCATTTCCCTTGAACTTCCTCTTTCCCTTATCTCCATGAATCAAAGGCTTCTTGTTTCCCTCATGAGTTTCATTCCTCCCTCTTGCTTTCAAATGAGTTTCCTGTACACAAACTTCATCTAGATTTGAAGGGTTAAACATGAGTACTGTATGTCTCAAGTAACTATGTAAAGCTCCAATGTATTTGAGTAAAGTTTCTTGGGAAGACAAATCTACTCCCAAAATCAAAGCTCTTCTCCTAAATTCTTGAGTAAATCTTTGCACATTTTTCCCTTTAGCTTGTCTAAAAATTTTCCAATCCATAATAGCTTTCTGCATATATGCTAATGGATAAAATTTCTTTTTAATTGCAACAATGAAATCATTCCAAGAGGATAAAATTTTACCATGCTTCTTCATGTCCTCTTGAGTCTTGGTTTCCCACCAAATGAGTGTTGCACTATCCAATCTTAAAGAAACAATCTGAATCTTAGTTTCATCATCTTAAATTCCTTGTATCCTACAATACACTTCAATATGATGAATCCAGTTATCTAATTTCTCAGCATTTACCTCACCATTGTACATTGGCAATTCAAATTTAATATCAAGCTTTAACAAAGGAATTTGTAGAGGAATTTTACCATGTTCCTTTGGAGAATTTGGAGCTGATTGTGAAATGGTAGAAGAAGTGGAAGATGGAGGTGAGGGATGTGGAGTATCACCATTCCCTCCATTTCCTTTTGGAGTTTTATCACCATTGTCTCCCTTGTCCTTTGAAGGGTTGGATCTTTCACCTTGCAACCTTGCATTCCTTTCTTCCATCAAGTCTTTCATCATTTCTCTCATATCCATGAAAGCCTTTCTGAGATCTTTATCTTCTGAAGGAAAATTTTCATGACTCTCTTCATGAGCCATACTTGGTGAATGCCTCCTTGAAGCTTGAGGTGATAGTATAGTCTTTCTTCTTGAAAGTTGAGAACTTGTCTCTACAAGTTGACTTTCTCCTCTTGTGAGCTTCAACCTTATGAGCATCAGAAAACAAACACTTGCAAATAATCAAGCCTTAAAAAAACTATGCTTTGATACCAGCTTGATCTAAAAATGAAAAAGGCTTGTATCTTGAAATATTTTTCAAAGTTTTAGTTAAATGTGATTAGGAAAAAGGATCAATTTGCAAACACAAATTTTAGAGAAACTTGCACATTCAAGATGCAGATAATAACCAACAAATAACAGTGAACAGTAAACACATAACACAACAAATGATAAAGGAGTTCACCCCTCTCTTGGGCTACATCTCATGGTCCAGCTCCCAATGGATATTTTATATTAGTTGCTCAAAGTGCTAAAATCCATTCTTTACAATGCTCAAAATGCCAAATAGATGGCTTCAAAACGTCCAAAAACCCCTAGATGGGCTTTTTCGGCACCTGATTTGGCCAAAAATTGAAGAAGATAGGCTTCCTGGAAGTTTCCCCTCCAAACTTCTTGTCTCTGGTTCACCAAAATGCACCTCTATGTGTCCAACCTAGCCTATGCGCATTTTTCCGTACCTAAACCCAGCACCCTGCACATACCCACAAAATGCGTGAATCTGTAGAATGGTTAGGGAACCCAGCCCCCTAACCTCGGAGGTGGTGGGTGCATGGGGCCATGTGGCCACATTCCCCGCAGACCGAAAGGGGCTCATTCCCATGCGTCTATATACATGTGACATGTTTTGGCGCATTTTTGTGTTAACCGTTTGCATGGTGGAGTGACTCCCGCACAAACATTTGGCAAGGGCCATATATAACAATACACAAAACCATGGGATAACCATTTTCATGGTGGAGTGACTCCCGCGCAAACATTTGGCAAGGGTCATATGTAACAATAAACAAAATCGTGGGTTGGGGCTAAGCCCCAACCTGGACCCGTGCCGAAATATAAAATAGTGCAATTCTTATAATTTTCGAAACATGTTATGTTAAGAAACATATGGTGGGCGTGTTGGTTAGGTGGCCCTTCCCAAAGATTTAACCCTACCCAGAGGTCACGGGGTCAAGTCCTGTGGACTCCCACAAAATTTTAACCACTAAACCCAAGGTGCCACGTGGCAGCCCACACCTAGGCCACGTGGCACCAAACCGTTTGCCATAAATGTGCCATGCGTCGGAAGTTGATTCATCCACATGACTGCCAACTATCTACCAACTCAGAACCTGCCATGTCATCATCTACCACGTTAGCATACGACCTAGCCATGTCATCACCTGTATGGACTATACAGATTGTACAATCAACAAATTTTTGCCTATTTGGCAAATTGAACAGAATGCGATATCTCACTGATTTGATGTCCATTTGACCCTGTTCGAAGTGCATTGGGTTCGTGACAACGAGGCCTATGCACATGTTCGATTTGGAGGGATTATGAGAACTTTGAATTTTGAGCAAAATTTGATCCCCTGGATCACCTACCACCTTGAAGTAGAAGTAGAATGATGGAACCACTGTCACACTATCACTGTGAGATATATCGTTGTAAACATGTACCAATAAATCTGAACCATGCATCAACCTATACATAAACAAGTGCATCAACATGTATCATAAACAAGTGCATCAACCATGCACCCACCTATAATCAACCTGTACCATAAGCAAGTGCATCCATACATGTACCAAGTATGTACCAATCATGTGTCAACTACTCATCAACTATGACTCATCAATATGTACCAACATCATCAACTACTTGTCTCAACCATGTACTCAACATGTACCACAACCAAAAGCCCTCATCAATTTCATCATCCAAATCTGACTTGTAGCTCTGTAATAGACCTGGTGTATATGATCACTTTACTGCAAACCTTCATTAACTTTAAAAACAAGAGACTAGTATTTTAATCAAACTTTTCTTTAGTCTCACATGCCTAGTTTTGGATTAATGAAAAACCCTAACTTGAAGTAATCATAACTTTGAACCTGTAATGTATAAATATCTGAAACTGATACATAATGTTCTTCAGTGTTTTTTATGCAATTCCTCCAAGTGTCACTACTTGGAACCTCTCATAAAAGGATTTATATCAAAAATGACATACCCTGCTGAATTCTGGCTTATTCTAGAGAGCGACCTTGTAGAGTGTTCCCTGCACAAAATATTTGATGAATGGATCTAAAAATGTTAAAAAGAATACTAAAGAATGTACCCTAACCAAAACATTTTGTCTCACTGAATTTGGATCTATTATGAAGAAGTTATGACATTTTTACCCAAAACACCTGATTTTGACTAGTTTCAGGACTGGCCACAAACCCTATTTTCCACTGAGTGTAAATCCAAAAATACAATGACCCACAAGATGAATTGTTTACCACAGATACTTGGATATGTTTTCTCACTTGCATAGAAATTTCACGGTCTGAATCATTATATAGAAAAATTTATAGCGAAAATGGTGAGATGACCTATAAAAAACATACCTTAGAAAGCACCATCAAAAGAATTTATCCTTCCTTGCATTTCGACCTTCTTTTCTTCACCTTCACTCAGAATTCTGGTTTAGATATCCTTGGTTACCTAAAAAACATATATATATTCAATATGCTCAAGTGTAATTCAAATGAGAGAGCCTTGCCTCTTATTTATACTTTCCAAGTAGCTTCCTTAAAAACATCTTCTAGGTCACTTGGCCCATTTTCCTTATTTTAGGGTTGGGTCCACTTCTAATTTCTCCATTAAATTTATTATTGAAATAATTTATTTTGTGTTCACTTTGAGTTATAATACACTCATCACTTCACTTTATTATTTACATTTTAAAATCTCTTAAACCACTTTGATTACTTTGACCTTTTGGGGCTTCTAGATGACATATGAGGGTTCCTCCAACTTCGTAAGGCCATAACTCTCAAACTGTGAGGAATTATGTGATGTTCTACATACCACCAGAAATTACATGACATGTACTATCCATATAGAATAGTATTATCTGAAAATATGCCATAACTCATACTGTTACCCATCAAACAAACTTGGGTCCATTACCCAAACCTGGGGTCTCCAACTTCTCATGGCCATAACTCTCTAACCGTGAGGAATTATGTGGTGTTCCACATACCACCGAAAATGACATGACAAGCACTATCCATATAGGATATTTTCCCTGACAAATTTACTTTCCTTCATCTCATTATTCCATAATTAAGCATGGGTTCTCTTACTCCACAAAACGTCTTCCCATGAGAGCTTTCACCATAAGGGGACAACTTTGGAGTTCATCCATATTTACTTCTTATCAACCATGAAAAATGAATAATGAGTCATATTTACATCAAACAATATTGGGTCCATTACCTAAACCTTTGTGCTACGGATCTTTCTTCAAGGGTTGACATCAATGACAACCAACCTTAATCAAAAAATTTGTGTGAGATATGTTTACACTGTGAATTTGTAAGTATGGTCTGGAAATTTATGTTAGCATCCCAATGTGTAATGGGTACTCCACCTAGCCATAAATGTGTATTTTTTTTCTTTTTATTCATTTTTGAGTTCTTCTCTGTGTGTTTGGTTTACCACCCTATGGGACTCGTATTGAGCTCTGCGTGAATATATATATATATATATATATATATATATATATATATATATATATATACATATACATATAGGATGAAGCCTCTATGGGGCTCATGGATGTTGTCTATGTATTTTCACTAACAATATGTATACAGACAACAAATTAACCCCATGTTTGTGAGTTACCTTCTGGGATACATACAATAATATATAAATACGGAAAAAATTTAACCCTCTCTTCGTAAATTTTTCATTTGGTGTTTCCTACAGTGAATACGCATCGACAACAATTGACCCTCTATCTCACAAATTTCACTTTGTGTTTCTATATAGTGTATTTATATGTATATATATATTAACCCCGACCTTATGTTCACAATTTACATTCAATGTTTGTACATTGAATACATATCAAACAATTTTTAACCCTTTATTTCATAATTTTACCTTTTGTGTATTGCTAATGAAAAGTAATGATGCAGGAGCATTGTAAGTACACCAACAAAACAAGCGCAAGTAAAAGACAACTTGATATGCACCAACACGTATTTTGAGAATGTTTTGAATTTGAAACATAAAGACATTAATGTAATATCTTGAAAGGATGTGTTTGCATTTATGTTTTGAGTTGTAATACAGATCTTGAGCAGTTGCTCTCATATGTCGGATAAGGAGGCATTTATTCTGATAAATGTAAGGTATTTGTAGCTTTTAATTCGATTAGATAGCTTAGAGTGTAGGAGGGAAAACTCTAGAAATCTCCCTCATATGTATTGTATTGTATGAGGATTATTCTCATGGTTAGTTAGAAGCTTAAGTTTGTAGAGTTGTATAGCCAAAGAGAAGAGAAAATATTGTAGAATTGGTATGAGCAGATAGCTATTGCTATAGAACCCATGTATAGATGCACTTGGATGAATGTAAGGAATATTTGATCAAATTTCATGGTGTTTTTATGAATTCTCTTTACATCTATTGAATGGTATGTTTATAGATAATTTCAGTCCTTGTTATGCATTTTATTTCAATGTTATGTATGCTCGTGATTTCATGTTGAATGTATGAATTCTATGAGAGGAAGGATATGATTTTAAATTGTTTCTCATCCTAAGAAATCCTGCAAGGAGTGCAGTGAAAGTCCCCGAGGAGTTCTTTGACGAAGTTCTGAGTTTGACCTCAGATAAGCTCAGGAGAGATACCATTGTCCTCATACTAGTAGAAGTGCAAGTATAGGCATAGAATCTTGCAAGGTGTGTGCAGGCCAGTTAAATTCTCAGAATTTTCCAATCCAAGAGAATGGTTGAAGAACTTATGTCTGAAGGAGTGTCCAGAGTATTGAAGTTCAGATAACCAGATGTTATTGTTAGTGCCACAAGGAGTGCATGAAAAGAACCCTTGGAATTATTGAGTTTGCAGCAGAAGCCAAGCTCAGTAGGGATAGATACATCGAGGGATTCAAAGAAATGCACAAGGTCGAAGTCACCTCGCAAAGGTTGACCCCAGAAGAATCGATGCCAAGTCCTTTGGCTTGGAGATATTGAAAAGATGAAACAGACGTTGGATTTTCTCGGAGGGAGAAATACCGAAATTCCATCAGTCGTTGGATCTAGTAGATCAGTGGAGGGGATAAGGTTGATAACCTTTCAGTTCTCACAAGCCCAAGAGAAACAGTGTCTGTTGGATCTAGATCAACATGAGTCATTGATCTCTTGATTTCAGATCTCATCATTTCGGGGATCGAATCCTAGAGAGAGTCGTGACTTGTAGGACTCAAGTTGCGAAATCCCGATACGCGAGATTCCAACACAATCTGGACCATTGGTTAACAAAGGGCCTGAAGCATAGAGCTGGTGTAGCCATATTTTGGTGCTTCTGGAGTCAAAGGAGTTAGAGAGAATCACAACAAAAATTACAAAGTCGCAAAAGCCAAAACACCTTTTTGGGTAAAGGTTGTGGTCACATCCGTTGGTCACATGGAGTGGAGGTTTTCACCTAGTGCTTGTTTGAACATGTGTAACTTCTAAAAATGACATGGTGTTATACATGTTGACGATTCTAGTTGAGAATCAAGGGACCATATGGGTTCAAGGGAATAGAATGATCCAAGACCAAGAGGTCACGTAGAACCTACTGAGGTAGGGGTGCTGCGTCAGGTGATATCAGAGCTTACAATCATTTTTTTTTGTAAGAAAGGGAGACAAAAGGCAAGTTGTGATTTAAATTTTGCATGGAACCGATTTAAAAAATGTTGCCCAAAAAATGTCAAGATATGCCAATGCCCGATCCAGTTGTCGA
Organism: Picea engelmannii; assembly: GCA_009831015.1. Classification (NCBI taxonomy): domain Eukaryota; kingdom Viridiplantae; phylum Streptophyta; class Pinopsida; order Pinales; family Pinaceae; genus Picea; species Picea engelmannii. The sequence goes on along the minus strand of ML779007.1, from coordinate 351,317 downwards.
AAGGGAAATGAGAGAACTTCGTGCTCGATTAGATGCTATGGAGACAACAAAGAGGTGAGCTAATGATACAGGATATGTCAGTGAAGTTGAAAGTCAAAATGAGGCTAGAGACAAAGAATAATTTGTAGTCGAAGATGCTGCAGAAGAACGTATATTCAAAGTTGTTGCAAGAATAGGTTCCAGAAAAAAAATGAACATACCGATTTATGAAGGAAACTTAGACGTTGAGGAGCTACTAGATTGGTTTAGAGATCTGGATAAATACTTCAATTATGAAGATATCGAATAAGATATGAAGGTTAAACATGTTGTCACTAGACTGAAAGGGCATGCAACACTATGGTGGGATGAACTGCGGGATGAAAAACTTTGCAAAGGAAAGCAAAGAATCAAAAATTGGGATAGGATGGTTATAAAGATGAAAGCCAAATTCATACCCAGAGATTACCAAATTATTTTGTTTCGAAGAATGAATAATTTGAGACAGAAGGGGATGAGAGTGAAGGAATACAATAAGGAGTTTTATAGACTCTACATCAGAGTAGGTCATCGCGAGAGTGATGATGAAAAAATCACTAGGTACATGAATGGATTGAGATATGACATTCAATATGATATGAGCATGGTGACAATTAGGAATGTAGAAGATTCTTATTATATCTCTATGAAGGATGAAGAGAAATTGGCCCGAAAGCAAGGTCAAAAGTGTAGAGGTAGAACTCAGAGAAGAGACAAATCAATTGCCTAGGACAAAGTACAGAAGCCCAAGGATGAAGAAAAGAAACTTGATAACCATCGTGAAAGAGGAGGAAGTTGACAAGGAAGACAATATTCCGATAGGAATACTTTCCCTCTCACAAGAGGAAGAGGAAGAGGCAGAGGTGGTGAGATAAAATGGTTTTTCTGTGGAAAGATCATACACAAATATTTTGAATGTACTGATACAAAAATGGATGGAGGAGGAGAAGCTCACATTTCAGAAGCACAAAGGAGAAATGTTGAGGCAGAAGATGCAGAAGGCGAAAGATCCCTAATGATGAGGAGAATTCTCTTGAAGCTAGAGAAGAAGATAGAGAATACAGTCCAAAGAAACAGTTTGTTTAGAACTACTTGCAAGACCAAGGATAGGGCATGCAAGGTAATTGCGGACAATGGAAGCACAAATAATCTACTATCCAAATAAATGGTGGAGAAGCTGGAATCGGAGACAGTTGCACTTGTGAGCCCATACAAAGTCTGGAGGTTGTAGAAAGGACATCAGGTAACAGTCACTAAACAATGTTTAGTTGAATTTAAGATAGGGGGATACAAAGATGAGATTTTATGTGATGTTGTTCCCATGGATGTTAGTCATCTTTTATTGGGGAGACCATGGAAATATGATAGAAATGTTGTTCATGATGGGAGAAATAACACATACACCTTGGAGAAGAATGGTAGAACACATATGTTGCTACCAATTGAAGACAAGAAGGTGAAATAAGAAAAAAACAACATTATAATTCTCATGAGTGGGAAGGAACTTCTAGATGAAGTCAACAAAGATGAAGAAATGCAGTTTTTTGTGGTTAGGAAACCTAGAGTCATCTTGACCAGTAATTCGATAAATGATCTACAACAGGAAATTGAGGGAATGCTAGAAACTTTTCTTGATATAGTGGTGGACGAATTACCTTGTTCGTTGTCGCCCATCAAAAGCATAAGGCATCACATTGACTTTATACCAGGGATGATTTTATCAAACAATGCAGTGTACAGATTGACGCCGCAAGAGAATGAAGAGGTCAAGAAACAATTCAAGGATTTGATGGACAATGGGTTTGTTAGAGAAAGATTGAGTCCATTTGTTGTACCAATAGTGTTAAGTCCAAAGAAGGATGGTGGATGGTGAATGTGTACAAACTCAAGGGATATAAAAAAATCACCATCATGTATAGATTTCCTTTACTGAGGATGGATGACTTGATGGATTTCTTGAGTGGAGCAATTTTTTTTTCAAAAATTGATTTGAAAAGAATATATCAACATATCAGAATGATGAAGGTTATGAGTGGAAAATAACATTCAAGATGAATGCAGGGCTGTATGAATGGCTTGTCATGTCGTTTAGATTGATGAATGTACCAAGTACTTTCATGAGATTGATGAACGAAGTCTTGAAAGATTTCATTGGAAAGTTTGTAATTGTGTATCTTGATGATATACTAATCTTCAGTAATACTGAAGAAAAGCACTTGAGACACCTAACTCTAGTGATGAGGAGGTTGTAGTGAGAGAAGTTGATAAATTTGAAGAAGTCGTCTTTCATGAAAAAAAAACTCATTTATTTGGGGTTTGTAATCTCTTTGAATGAGTTCAAGATAGATCCTGAGAAGCTAAAAGAAATCAAAGAATGGTTGTTGCCAAGGAATATCTTTGAAGTTAGAAGATTCCATGGATTAGCTAGTTTTTAGAGAAAGTTCATCATAAATTTTAGTGGAATTTACGCGCCAATGATGGACATAGTCAATAAAAGACATAAATATTTTCATTGGATAGAGGAAGAAGATAAAAGTTTCATGTTGTTAAAGGAGAAGATAACTGGACAACCAGTTCTAGTTCTGCCAGATTTTAGAAAAAACATTTCAAGTGAGATGTGATGCAAGTGGATTTGGGATTGGAGCAGTCTTAAGTCAAGACAATAGACCAGTTGCATACTTTAGTGAGAAGCTAAATGATTCCAAGATGAATTATTCCATGTATGATAAAGAGTTTTATGCAATCAGACAGGCACTAAAGAAATGGAGGCACTATGTGGTTCCAAAAGAAATGGGTTGAATTTATGAAAAACTTTACTTTTGTTATAAAACACATTTCTGAACATGCTAACAAGGTTGTTGATGCATTGAGCAGGAAATGTTTGACTCTACATAAGTTTCGTGTGAAGACCTTAGGTTTTTATAGACTTAAGGATATGTACAGAGATGATTTAGATTTCAAGGATGCTTATGAAGCATCAGAGAATCACGTTCTAAGAGACAGAAGCCAATGGCTTGAATATTTAATTCAAGATGGATTATTATTCAAAGGAAATCGGTTGTGTATTCTGAAGATTTATATGCGAGAGATTCTTTTGAAGGAAAAACATAGTGGAGGATTGGCTGGACATTTCGGACATGACAAAACGTTCACGCAACTAAACAATTTATATTATTGTCCAGGGATAAGGACATATGTGAAGAATTTTGTCAACAAATGTAGAATTTTTCAGCACGCAAAAGGGAAAAGACAGAATACATGATTGTATCAACCATTGTCAGTATCAGAGAGGTTGTGGGACGCGGTAAGCATGGATTTCGTGTTAGGAATGCGAAGGAAACAGATGGGTTGTGATTCCATATTCGTGGTATTCGATCTATTTTAAAAAATGGCACATTTCATTCCATGTCTTAAAACCAGTGATGCAACACACATTGCAAACCTGTTTTTCAAAGAGGTTGTTCGGATTCATGGTTTACCCAAAGGTATTGTTTCGGATCGAGACACCAAATTTGTTGGGCATTTCTGGAGGACACTATGGAAAAAGATGGGAACAGATTTATATTTTAGCTAAGCATATCACCCTCATATGGATTGACAAACTTAGGTAGTAAATCGAAGCTTGGGATTTGTTGAGGAGTTTGGTAGATGAAGGTCCAACCACAAGAGGAATTTTCATATAATGACTCACCCAATAGGAGTACAAGGCAAAGCCCATTCCAGATAATGTATGGAATGAATCTAAGAGGAGTGTTTGATTTGAGAGACATAGATCAGACTGAGTTTATAAGTGTTGGAGCAGAATATTTTGCAGCAGATATGCAAGAGATCCACAGTAAGATTAAAGAGCGGTTGTAGAATTCTAACCAGGAATATAAGCACAGAGCAGATTAGTAAAGAAGAGAACTTCAGTTTGAAGTGGGAGATTTATTCTTAGCACACTTGATAAAGGAAATATTCCCAAGGGGAACGTATAGTAAGCTGAAAATGAAAAAGATAGGGCCATGTAAAATCATAAGGAAATTTGAGGCAAATGCTTATGAGATAGAGTTGTCAAATGGTGTGGGCATATCACCCATATTCAACATAGCAGATATGTACCCTTACAGAGCGGATGGAGGAGATGAGGAAGACACTCAAAAGAAATTTTAGTGCTTCAAACAGATGCCGGTAGTTGAAAAACCATGGATGGAAAAGATCATTGATCAGAGAGTTGGCAAGAGGACCCGAAGGAAGATGTATTTTGAATACTTGATAAAGTGGAAAGGACATGCGATTGAATATGCCAGTTGGGAAAGTGAAGTGGAGATCCAGAAACATGGACAGATGGTGTAGGAGCTCATGAACAAGAGTTCATGAAATTTTCAGCCAAGGGAGTATGATGCAGGAGAATCGTAAGCAAGCCAGCAAAGCAAGCACAAGAGAAAGACAACTGGATATGCACCAGCATGTATTTTGAGAATGTTTTGAATTTGAAAGATAAAGACATTAATGTAATATCTTGAAAGGATGCGTTTTCATTTATGTTTTGAGTTGTAATACATATTTTGAGTAGTTTCTCTCATCTATCGGATAAGGAGGTATTTATTGTGATAAATGTAGGGTAGTTGTAGCTTTTAATTCGATTAGAAAAATTAGAGTGTAGAAGGGAAAACTCTATAAATCTCCCTTGTATGTATTGTATTGTATCAGGATTATTCTCATGGTAAGTTAGAATCTTAAGGTTGTAGAGTTGTAGAGCCGACGAGAAGAACAAAGATTGTATAATTGTTATGAGAATATAGTTGTTACTATAGAACCCATGTATAGATGCACTTAGATGAATATAAGGAAGATTTGATCCAATTTCATGGTGTTTTTATGAATTATGTTTACATCTATTGAATGGTATCTTTACAGATAATTTCAGTTTATTTTATGCATTTTATTTCAATGCTATGTATGCTCGTGATTTCATGTTGAATGTATGAAGTCCATGAGAGGAAGGATATGAGTTTCAATTGTTTCTCATCCTGAGAAATCCTGCAAGGAGTGCAGTGAAAGTCCGCAAGGAGTGCATTGATGAAGTTTTGAGTTTTGCATCAGATAATCTCAGGAGAGATATTGTTGTCCTCATATGAGCAGAAGTGAAAGTATAGGCACAGATTCATGCAAGGTGTGCGTAGGCCAGTTAAATTCTCATACTTTTCCAACCCAAGTGAGTGGTTTAAGAACTTATGTCACAAGGAGTGTGCAAAGTATTGAAGTTCAAATAACCAGAGGTTATTGTGAGTTCCATAAGGACTGCGTGTAAAGAACCCTTGGAATTCTCCAGTTTGCAGCAGAAGCCAAGCTCATAAGGGATAGAGACTTCAAGGAATTCCAAGAAAAGTAGAAGGTCAAAGTCACCTCGTAGAGGTTCAGCCCAGAATAATCGAAGCCAATTCCTTTGTCTTGGAGCCATTGAAAATATGAAATAGATGGTGGAGTTTCTTAGAGGGAGAAATACCAAAATTTTGTCAGCATCTCGATCTAGTAGATTAGCGGAGGGGACAAGGCTGATAACATTTCAGCACTCACGATCCCAGGAGAAACAATATTCATTGAATCTAGATCAACATGAGTCGTTGATCTCTTGATTTTGGATCTCGGCATTTTGGGGATCAAATCTTGGAGAGAGTCGTGACTTGGAGGAATCGAGTCACGAAATCCTGATACATGAGATTCTGACACAATCTAGAGCATTAGTTAATAGAGGGCCTGAACCGTAAAGCTATTGTAGCAAGATTTTGGGGTTTTGGGAGTCAAAGAAGTCAGAGAGACCACAATAGAAATCACGAAGTTGCAAAAGCTGAAACACCTTTTCGGGTAAAGGTTGTGATCACATCAGTTGATCAATTGGAGTGAAGGTTCATGACTAGTGCTTGTTTGCACATGCGTAACTTATAAAAAGGACCTGTGGTTATACGTGTTGACGATTCCAGCTGTGAATCAAGGGACCATTTCAGTTCAAGGGAATAGAACGATACAAGACTAGGATGTCATGCAAAACTTGTTCAGGTAGGGGTGCTACATCATGTAACATCAATCCTTTGTTTGGAAATTTTCCCCTCTGTATTTTATATATAAATTCATAAATTACTTTCGGTTTATACGTAGAAAATATGTAATGTAACTCTAATTACCAAAAAAAATCAATCTTTGTGGTCATAGATTCTCAAATTAAAGGCATATTTAACTCAAATCTTGTTACAAGGAGGTTAAGCACTTTGTTTTCCACATTAATACTTATCAATGATATTTTATAAGTGAAGTTATAAGACTTTATCTCCTCCTCGAAACCTTGACTCCTTGTAATCCTATAAGTGTTTCCTTTTATCCTAACCGCATGGGTTGTACTCTTGTCCTTAGAAGACTATACATATATATACCAAAGTGTTTATGCAACAACCTACATATATATGTCTAAAGTCAAAATACCACTGCGCTATAATATATTTACACAACAATTTATATACATGTATATAACTATTGCCTATTACATTGCACCACCAAATATTTACGCAACCTTGAATATGTATAAACATATTATTACCAAACATATTGCGCCGTAAAATGTTTAAGCAATAACCTATTTTTATATAAGTCCATTGCCAAATGTACTGCATCATGCAAGGCCTACCATGAGATGAGTAATAAGAATTACCCTTCATAAATTTTGGAGTTGCCAATACGTTTCTTCGGTTATGGGGGTCAGAGAACTTAATGCACTTCTTTCCATCAACATGGTCCTAGAATGTGTGAATGCCAGGCGTGGAGAGGGGAGTTAAGATTCCATTTCTCACCTCACCCCTTTAGGGAAAACTGTCATCCTATTCGAATTAACTCTTGAGAAGAGGCTTACCTTTCCTTAAAGAAATATCGATGAGTATGATGAACCCTAACAAAACTTACAACGAGAAGAATGAACTGTCTACCAAATCCATTTTCCGTGGATTAAGGTGGGACTAACTTGGGATACGGTCGAGACGGTGTAATGACCCTTCTACCAGAGTTTTTAAGACGTTTTGGAAACAACCCCTTGGGATTATCATGAGTTTAAAGTGTCCCTTTGAAATCTCACCACCTTGCCCTAGCTACAGTACTGTCTTACAGATTGTCATTAAGCATCCATAGACTAGTAGATGGGCACTAGAACTACCATTTTCATTAGTCTTCTTTTGATATCAGCTATGTGTGATCCCTGCAAATAAGGTTGAGTTATCAAATATTCTCTGTAACTGCTCAATGCTTAAGTCGTGGACTCATTCAGGAATCAAACGTATTGGATAGACCTCTTCCATAGGGACTCTGCATAATAAGGTAAGAGAATATGGTTAGTTTCTTTTAGGAACCCTCTGTATCATAAAAATCATTCTGGTTGCTGAGTCATTCGACGTGAAGGTTACTTGATAGTCTAAATCTTGAATAATGGAAAGGTTATGCATTTCTTGATGTCTCTCTTTTATGTTTATTTTAGTTACAGTCACTGCATTCTTTGGTGTCTTAATGTATACGCCACCCCTTGATAGGTTTTAGTAAATGATATCTCGTTTATCCGAGGGATGGTAGAGTCTCACAAAAGAATCCCTTCGTGAAATGTATAAGGTGTTGTATAATTCCCTTCGTCTCTGTCGTGGTCTCAACCGATTGTATAGCATTGAACTAAAGACCTTTGTGATTATGGCATGCTAATATAACTCTTCAATACCAGTAAAGCCCCTTGACATTTCTCAAATGCTACATTTCATCTTCGCTATGCCTACGACTTGAAACCAATGACCAAGGTTTTATGTATCAATCGTTGAATTAATAATATATCCCCTATAAATTGTTACCTCAAATTCACCATAAAAAAAGAAAAATTCTATGACATAATTCAATTTTGTTTAAGCTCAGAAATTAAGAGAAGGTCGATACCTTTCAAGCTCATCTATACATAGACAATACTACCTAGAATTTTGATTTCAGAGTTAAATATGCTCCTGTAGGTGGATCTGTTCTTTAAAATTCATAAGTAGATAATTTTGTTTAGCGTTTTGTTTCAGGAGGAACCATTCCCAGAATTTAGTCTTTGAACATAAACTTCTTACAACGAACATATGTCATCTATGGAAACTATTTCAACTTAGCACAATTAGATGCATAAGATCAGATACACGAATCATTTAAACAAAGACTGAGCATATTTTACAAGAAGATAAAATACAAAGTTGACATTTCGACATTCACGACATGCTTATTACATATGCACAGAGTTCCTTTGCTTTACTAAACCCCGAAATCTTGAAATCCCGAAATGTTCGGCCCATAGCCTTTTCTCATTTTGCAACTTGGCACTTCTTATCTCATTTTGCTTGTTTGTAAAAAGTTCGTAAACCCCAAAATCCCGAAATCCCAAACTCTGAAATACTGAAATGTTGGGGCCACAATCCATTCACATTTTGCGATTCAACACTTCTTGTTTCATTTTGTTTATGCATTAGGTGTTCAAAAACCCCAAAATCCCGAAATGTTGGGCCCACAGTCCTTTTTCATTTCTCTATTCGACACTTCTTATTTCATTTTGTTTAAGCATCAGGTGTTCGAAATCCCTGAAATCCCAAACCTTGAAATCTTGAAATGCTAGGCCCACAATCCTTTTTCATTTCGCGATTCGACACTTCTTGTTTCATTTCGTTTAAGAATCAGTTATTCGAAATCCCTGAAATCTCGAACTCCGAAATCCCAAAATGTTAGGCCCATAGTCCTTTCGCATTTCACGACTTGACACTTCTTAATTCCTTTTGTTTGTGCATCATTATTAAAACAAGAAAGACTAAATATGAATAGCCGAATTGATATCACCTTGGGAAATTTCCGTAATAAGAAAGGGTGCATCTAGGTTCCTTTACTGTTAAAGTAGTTCATATAATAGATATGTCATTGCAAATTTACAGTATAATTTTTTGTTTCTGTATTCTCTTGTTCGAAATACCTTTATACGGGTTAGGTTAATGAACTATAAGGGAAATTGGTATAATATTCGTTCCTCCTACCTCAGCTACAGATCTGTCTCTACACAGTGTGTTTAATCTAAAATAAAAATGTAGCATAGTTTACAAAACTCAGAATAATGTTCCCGACATTATTCATACAGTTAGATTAATGAAATTACAACATAACCTCTACTCCCAATATGCAAATCTCAACGTTGATTTTACTCAGAAAACAATTAAAGAAAGAAAATGCAGTGAATCTAATTTAGAGGAGATTTCTTCCAGAATTTAACCATGCATAATCCTTTCAACTATCATAACAAATAAAAGGCCAATTCTATCGTTCGTTCATAAAGGGGTCACTCGATATTAGATTTACTCTATGTTCTCTGTCAGTATTTAGGATTCCTGAATTCGAACTGATTTTTCCTACGCATTATTATCTATCATAATTAGCAGATGCATTACATCTGTAATTGAATCATTCACCAGAGAATGAAAATTATTTCAGTTCGGATTTAATAGATACATGACATCAGATATCAAATCATTCGAATAGAGAAAGGAAATCATTTTAGTTCTGATTTAACAAATACATTGCATTAGATATAAAATCATTCAGACAGAGAAGGAGTAGAGAAACATATCTGAACCAGATCATGAGAAGACAAAGGGAACAACCATGTTCCTCCCAACCATAGAATAGAGAAGCCAAAACCACTTTCCCGATTGACCCCCTAGCCTGAACATGAATCCATGAGGGAGAACTTTGAAACTCCTCCTCAACAATGTCCTTCAATTCCAATGGTTATCCTCTTGCCTCACACTTACTCAGCAGTGGTCATAATAGCATGGAAATTACATTCCAGCAAACAACTCTTGCCTCACACTCAATCCATAGTGTTCGTAATAGCAAGAGAACTCAATTTTTTTTTTCCCCTGCATACTTTGCAACGTCCTGCCTCCTCACATATGTTATATATCAATTTTGCCCAGGTCTTTTTCCCTCCCTTGGGGGGATTTTCACAGCTTTCTAAACCCCTGATTTTCAGGGGCTGCCAATGGCCAACTCTCTGATTTTCCACTTGTAATAATCAACCCAAAGGTATTTCCAACTTATTTCCCACTCATGGAGTCATGGTCAACTGATTTTAATATGATTGTTCCATTTGTCCTCCTGCAATTAATATAAATCTTCTATTTTTATACAAGTTTCATAGTCAAATAGTTAGTTCAGTCCCAATTAGAACTCTGCCAAACTGTCATAATAATTAATTACAAATATCAAATTCGAAATTCAGAATTGCCATAAATGGAAAAAAAATTCCAAATTCGAATTTACTAAAAACGGAATTAAATTTCCAACAAATTTAAATTTCAAAAATATTTTATTTTTGGGGATATCACATCCTTTCCCCCTTCAGTAAAACACTATCCTCAGTGTTTGTTCCTTTCCTAGAACAGGATTGGATGATATTTCCTCAAATCTCCCTCCAACTCCCAGGTGGCCTCCTAAGGACTAAAGTGCTTCCATTGCACCTTTATCTGAGCGACGACTCTGTTCCAAAGTGTTATTTCTCTCCGGTCCAAAATGTGTAGGGGCTCCTGATCCAGATTTTATGAGAAGAACGAAATGAATACAGATTATTAAAAGGTTCTTAACACAAAATAACAAAGATACAGTAAAATTGGTTTTCTATTCAATAACGAAATAAGCCGAAACTGTAAAATGCAGCGGAAACAAGCTTGTTGGAATGGTGTCGGCTTATCTCTGAGAAGAGATGTGACGGCAGTGTGCATTCACCAGCAGAAAATTACAATGAGGCTCTGAAGGAATTTTTACAATAAGCAAGAATTCCAAAAACCCTAGACATCCAAAAACCTAACCCTAGGAGATGAAGCGCCAAAAGTCATGTGGGCCCCGTTTAGGTAAGCTAGTACATCAACTTCCCGGGGTCGTAACTTTTGCATATGATCTCCATTTTAGGCATGTGATAGCCCGTTAGAAAGGTATCGTCGAGGAGATTCATTTTGATTGCTCAATAATGAATTTGATTATCATTGAGGAGCTCAATACTGAAAAAACTTCATTTAGTCCCTCAAAATGGCCTCAGAAATAAAAACTGCTAAAAATAGTAAATTTCCAAAAATGTCAGAAAGTTGTTTTGAGCTAGTTGGAAAGGGTGGGTGGCCACTGATATCCATCTGGATTAGTTCCATCTGCACCAAGTTCCAATCAATCCTATGAGTAGGGTCATGAATATATTTTTATAACAAAGAAACATGAAATACATTATGAATTCTTAGATTAGCTGGAAGTGCAAGTTGATATGCTACGGTTCCAATTTGAGCTAGTATCTCAAAGGGCCGACAAAACCTCGGTGCCATCTTGGCACAGTTCCCTAACTTCAATGATCTTTTTAGGGCTTTGAGCTTCAAATAAACATGGTCTCCTACTTGAAATTCCAAGTGTCTTCTTTTTTTCATTGTCGGCCTTGAAATCCTGTAGTTCAACAATAAGATTCCTCATTGTTTCTAACACCTCCGTGGGTGAGCTTCCATCATTATTTTGTCTTGGATCTCCAGGAGGTCCTTGCTACAAATTCCCTTCCATTCTGATTTCTGCACCTTCTTGGGCTGCCATAATCAACACAAAACAAAAAGGCTTTATGTTTGTAACCACAAGATTTATTATTTTTTTCATAAATCAGAATATATACTAAGCAATTAATGTGGCCTTGTTCAGGCCCAGTGTTGTAACTTTTTTCTCTGATACCATATGTAATGAACCTCAAATTCACCATAAAAAATAAAATTCTATGACATAATTCAATTTTGTTTAAGCTCAAAAATTAAGAGAAGGTAAGATTCATTTATGTCCATAATGTCTTTATTACACCGATCTAGATTACTTTGAACCGAAAAGCTTATTTGAGTAAAATCTTTTGATAATTCTATCACTTCCCGTGAAAGGCAATGTATAAACTCAGGTCAAAGGAACCTTTGATGTTCAGAGAGATAAAGCTCAGAAGGGATAGCAACTTTGAAGTATTCAAAGGGAGGCAAGGATCGAAATCATCTCGCAGAGGTCGAGTTCAGGTGTAAGAATGCCAAGTCATTTTGGCTAGAGATCCTTGGGCAGAGTGATTGAACGGTGAAATTTCTTCATGGGGAAGTACCAAAATCCCAAAAGAATCAGGACCGTTGATCCAATATGAAACGACCAAAACCCATTAAGCCCCTTTTCAGAATTTCAAGTTCTGGAAGTTCGAAGGGCCTAGAATCATTATCGTTGGAGTTGCGAAATCCTGAATCGCAAAACCCCGAAACGCCGAAGTACTATATGTACAGGCTTCTTCCAATTCAAAGAAAGATCTGCTAGAACTTCAATTACATAAGTAAACATATGCCTATAAATAGGTCGGTACCTTTCAAGATCATCTATACATTGACAATCCTACCTAGAATTTTGATTTCAGAGTTAAATATGATCCTGTAGGTGGATCTGTTCTTTCAAATTCATAAGTAGATAATTTTGTCTAGCGTTTTGTTTCAGGAGGAACCATTCCCAGAATTTAGTCTTTGAACATAAAATTCTTACAACGAACATATGTCATCTATGGAAACTATTTCAACTTAGCATAATTAGATGCATAAGATCAGATACACGAGTCATTCAAACAAAGACTGAGCATATTTTAAAAGAAGATAAAATACAAAGTTGACATTTCGGAATTCGGGACTTGCTTGTTACATATGCACAGAGTTCCTTTGCTTTACTAAACCTTGAAATCCCAAAATCCTGAACCTCGAACCCCGAAATCCGGAAATCCTAAAATCCCAAAATGTTGGGCCCACAACGTTTTCTCCTTTTGCAACTCGACACTTCATATCTCATTTTGCTTGTGCGTAAGAAGTTTGTAAACCCCGAAATCCCGAAATCCTAAACTCCGAAATCCCGAAATGTTGGGCCGACAATCCTTTCGCATTTCGTGATTAGACACTTATTGTTTCATTCTGTTTATGCATCAGGTGTTCAAAAACCCTAAAATCCCTAACCCCGAAATCCTGAAATGTTGGGCCCACAGTCCTTTTGTATTTCGTGATTCAACACTTCTTGTTTCATTTTGTTTAAGAATCAGGTGTTCGAAATCCCCAAAATCCTGAAATGTTGGGCCCATGGGCCTTTCGCATTTCACGATTCGACACTTCTTGTTTCATTTTGTTTAAGCATCAGGTGTTCGAAATCCCTGAAATCCTGAACCCCAAAATCTCGAAATGCTGGGCCCACAGTCCTTTCATATTTCACGATTCGACACTTCTTAATTCCTTTTGTTTGTGCATCATTATTAAAACAGGAAAGACTAAATATGAATAGCCGAATTGGTACCGCCTTGGGTAAAAGAAATTTTCGTAATAAGAAAGGGTGCATCTGGGTTCCTTTACTATTAAAGTAGTTCATATAATAGATCTTTCATTGCAAATTATATAGTATAATTTTATGTTTCTGTATTCTCTTGCTTGAAATACCTTTATACGGATTAGGTTAATGAACTATAAGGGAAACTGGTATAATAGTTGGTCCTCCTACCTCAGCTACAGATATGTCTCTACACAGTCTGTTTAATGGAAAAGAAAAATGTAGCATAGTTTACAAAACTCAATATGATGTTCTCGGCATTATTCATACAGTTAGATTAATGAAATTACAACATAAACTCTACTCCCAATATGCAAATCTCAACATTGATTTTACTCAGAAAACAATTGAAGAAAGAAAATAGCAGTGAATCTAATTTAGAGGAGATTTCTTCCAAAATTTAACCATGCATAATCCTTTCAACTATCATAACAAATAAAAGGTCAATTCTATCGTTCATTCAGAAAGGGGTCACTCGATATTAGATTTACCCTATGTTCTCTATCATTCTTTACGCTTCCTGAATTTGAACTGAATTTTCCTACGCATTATTATCTATCATAATTAGCAGATGCATTACATCCGTGATTGAATCATTCACCAGATAATGGAAATTATTTCAGTTCAGATTTAATAGATACATGACATCAGATATCAAATCATTTGAATAGAGAAAGGAAATTATTTTAGTTCCGATTTAACAAATACATTGCATCATATATAAAATCCTTTAGAGAGGGAAGGAGTAGAGCAACATATCTAAACCAGATCGTGAGAAGACAAAGGGAACAACCACATTCCTCCCAACCGTAGAATAGGGAAGCCAAAACCACTTTCCCGATTCACCCCCTAGCTTGACCATGAATCCATGAGGGAGAACTTGGAAACTCCTCCTCAGCAATGTCCTTCAATTCGAGCGGTTATCCTCTCGCCTCACACTTACTTAGTAGTGATGATAACAAGAAGGAAATTCCATTTCAGCAGACTCCTCTTGCCTCACACTCAATCCGTAGTGTTCATAACAGCAAGAGAATTCAAAAATATTTTTCTCCAGCATACTTTGCAGTGTCCTACATCCTCGCATATGCTATATATCAATTTTGCCCAGGTCTTTTTCCCTCCCTTGGGAGGATTTTCGAAGCTTTCTAAACCCATGATTTTCAGGGGTAGCCAATGGATAAATATCTTATTTTCCACTTGTAATAATCATCCTAGAGGTAGTTCCAACTTGTTCCCCACTCATGGAGTCATGGTCAGCTGATTTTAACATGGCTGTTCCATTTGTCCTCCTACAATTAATATAAATCTTCTGTTTTTATAGAAGTGTCATAGTCAAATAGTTAGTTGAGTCCCAATCAAAACTCTGCCCAATAGTCATAATAATTAATTACAAATATCAAATTCAGAATTCGGAATTGCCATAAATGGCAAAAAAAATTCCAAATTTGAATTTACTAAAAACAAAATTAAATTTCCAGCATATTTAAATTTCAAAAATATTTTATTTTTGGGGATATCACATCCTTTCCCCCTTCAGTAAAACACTTTCCTTAGTGTTCATTCCTTTCCTGGAACATGATTGGATGAGATTAACGCAAATCTCCCTCCAACTCCCAAGTGCCCTCCTCAGGACTAAAGTGCTTCCATTGCACCTTTACCTGGGCGATGACTCTCTTCTGAAGTGTTATTTCTCTCCGGTCCAGAATGCGTAGGGGTTCCACCTAGAACTCACCTTTGGGTTCCACATGCACCAAGTTCCAATCAATCCTATTAGTAGGGTCATGAATATATTTTTTTAACAATGAAAGATGAAATACATTATGAATTTTTAGATTAGCTGGAAGTGCAAGTTGATATTCTGCGGGTCCAATTCGAGCTAGTATATCGAAGGGCCCACAAAACCTGGGTGCCATCTTGGCACAACTCCCTAACTTCAACGATATTTTTAGGGCTTTGACACTCAAATAAACATGGTCTCCTACTTGAAATTCCAAGTGTCTTCTTTTTTTCATTATTGGCCTTGAAAACCTGTAGTTCAACAATAAGATTTCTCATTATTTCTAACACCTCTGTGGGTGAGCTTCCATCACTATTTTGTCTTGGATCTCCAGGAGGTCCTTGCTGCGGATTCCCTTCCATCCTGATTTCTGCACCTTCTTTGGCTGCCATAATCAACACAAAACAGAAAGGATTTATGTTTGTAACCACAAGATTTATTAGTTTTTTCATAAATCCGAATATATACTAAGAAATTAATGTGGCCCTGTTCAGGCCCAATGTTGTAACATTTTTCTCTGATACCATATGTAATGAACCTCAAATTCACCATAAAAATAAATAAATCTATGACATAATTCAATTTCATTTAATCTTAGAAATTAAGAGAAGGTAATATTCATTTCTATCCATAATGTCTTTATTACACCAATATAGATTACTTTGAACCAAAAAGCTTATGTGAGTAAAATACTTTCATAATTCTATCACTTCCCTTGAAAGGCAATGTCTAAACTCAGGTCGAAGGAACCGTTGATGTTCAGAGAGATAAATATCATAAGGGATAACACCTTTGAAGTATTCAAAGGGAGGCAGATATCGAAATTGTCTCGTAGAGGTCAAGTTCAGGTGTAAGAACGCTAAGTCATTTTGGCCAGAGATCCTTGGGTAGAGTGATCGAATGCTTAAATTTCTTCGTGGGGAAGTACCAAAATCCTGAAAGAATCGAGACCATTGACCCATGCAAAAAGGCCAAAACCCATTAAGCCCCTTTTCGACATTTTGGGTTCCAGAAGTTCGAAGGGCCTAGAATCATTGTCGCCGGAGTCGCGAAATCTCAAATCCCGAAACCCTGAAAACCCGAACCCTGAAACCCCGAAGAACTATATGTACAAGCTTCTTCCAATTCAAAGAAAGATCTTCTAGAACTTCGATTACACAAGTAAACATATGCCTATAAATAGGTAGGTACCTTTCAAGCTCATCTATACATAGACAATCCTACCTAGAAATTTGATTTTAGAGTTAAATATGCTCCTGTAGGTGGATTTGTTCTTTTAAATTCATAAGTAGATAATTTTGTCTAGCGTTTCGTTTCAGGAGGAACCATTCCCAGAATTTAGTCTTTGAACATAAAGTTATTACAACGAACATATGTCATCTATGGAAACTATTTCAACTTAGCACAATTAGACACATAAGATCAGAAACACGAATCATTCAAACAAAGACTGAGCATATTTTAAAAGAAGATAAAATACAAAGTTGACATTTCAGCATTCGGTACTTACTTGTTACATATGCATGGAGTTCCTTTGCTTTGCTAAACCCTGAAATCCCAAAATCCCAAAATCCCTAAATGTTGGGCCCACAGCCTTTTCTCCTTTCGCAACTCCGCACTTCTTATCTCATTTTGCTTGTGCGTAAGAAGCTTGTAAGCCCCGAAATCCCGAAATCCTGAACTCAAAAATCCTGAAATGTTGGGCCCACAATCCTTTCGCATTTCACGATTCGACACTTTTTGTTTCATTTTGTTTATGCATTAGGTGTTCAAAAACCCCGAAATCCTGAATTGCTGGGCCCACAATCCTTTCGCATTTCACGATTTGACACTTCTTGTTTCATTTTGTTTAAGCATTAGGTGTTCGAAACCCATGAAATCCCAAACCTCGAAATCCTAAAATGTTGGGCCCACAGTCCTTTCACATTTTTTGATTCGACACTTCTTGCTTCATTTTGTTTAACCATCAAGTGTTTGAAATCCCCAAAACACCGAACCCCGAAATCCTGAAATGCTGGGCCCACAATCCTTTCGCATTTCACAATTCAACACTTCTTAATTCCTTTTGTTTGTGCATCGTTATTAAAACAAGAAAGACTAAATATGAATAGTTGAATTGGTACCGCCTTGGGTAAATGAAATTTCTGTAATAAGAAAGGGTGCATCTGGGTTCCTTTACTGTTAAAGTAGTTCATATAATAGATCTGTCATTGCAAATTATATAATATAAGTTTCTCTTTCTGTATTCTCTTGTTCGAAATACCTTTATACGGGTTAGGTTAATGAACTATAAGGGAAACTGGTATAATAGTCGGTCCTCCTACCTCAGCTACAAATCTATCTCTACACAGTTTGTTTAATGGAAAAGAAAAATGTAGCATAGTTTACAAAACTCAGAATGATGTTCCTGGCATTATTCATACAGTTAGATTAATGAAATTACAACATAAACTCTACTCCCAATATGCAAATCTCAACATTGATTTTACTCAGAAAACAATTAAAGAAAGAAAATAGCAGTGAATCTAATTTAGAGGGGATTTCTTCCAGAATTTAACCATGCATAATCCTTTCAACTATCATAACAAATAAAAGGCCAATTCTATCGTTCATTCATAAAGGGGTCACTCGAGATTAGATTTACCCTATGTTCTCTATCAGTCTTTAGGCTTCCTGAATTCGAACTGATTTTTCCTACGCATTATTATCTATCATAATTAGTAGATGCATTACATCTATGATTGAATCATTCACCAGAAAATGGAAATTATTTCAGCTCTTATTTAATAGCTACATGACATCAGATATCAAATCATTCGAATAGATAAAGGAAATCATTTCAGTTCCGATTTGACAAATACATTGCATCAGATATAAAATCATTCAGACAGAGAAGGAGTAGAGAAACATATCTGAACGGGATCGCAAGAAGACAAAGGGAACAACCACATTCCTCTCAACCGTAGAATAGGGCATCCAAAACCACTTGCCCGATTCACCCCCTAGCCTGACCATGAATCCATGAGGTAGAACTTGGAAACTCCTCCTCAACAATGTCCTTCAATTCCAGTGGTTATCCTTTTGCCTCACACTTACTCAACAGTGCTCATAACAACAAGGAAATTCTGTTTCAACAGACTCCTCTTGCCTCACATTCAATCCGTAGTGTTTGTAACAGCAAGAGAACTCAAATTTTTTTTTCCCTAGCATACTTTGTAGCGTCCTGCCTCCTCGCAGATGCTATATATCAATTTTTCTGAGGTCTTTTTCCATCCCTTGGGAGGATTTTCGCATCTTTCTAAACCCCTGATGTTCAGGGGCTACCAATGGTCAAATCTCTGATTTTCCACTTGTAATAATCATCCCAGAGGTAGTTCCAACTTGTTCCCCACTTATGGAGTCATGGTCAGGTGATTTTAACATGGCTGTTCCATTTGTCCTCCTGCAATTAATATAAATCTTATGTTTTTATAAAAGTGTCATAGTCAAATAGTTAGTTGAGTCCCAATAAGAACTCTGCCCAACAATCATAATACCTAATTACAAATATCAAATTCGAAATTCAGAATTGCCATAAATGGAAAACAAAAATTCCAAATTCGAATTTACTAAAAATGGAATTAAATTTCCAACAAATTTAAATTTCAAAAATATTTTATTTTTGGGGATATCACATCCTTTCCACCTTCAGTAAAACACTGTCCTGAGTGTTCATTCCTTTCCTGGAATAGGGTTGGATGAGATTTCCACTAAATATCTCTCCAACTCCCAAGTGGCCTCCTCAGGACTAAAGTGCCTCCATTGCACCTTTACCTGAGTGACGACTCTGTTTCGAAGTGTTATTTCTCTCTGGTCCAGAATGTGTAGGGGTTCCACTTGGAACTCGCCTTCGGGTTCCACATGCACCAAGTTCCAATCAATCCTATGAGTAGGGTCATGAATATATTTTTTTAACAAAGAAACATGAAATACATTATGAATTCTTAGATTAGCTGAAAATGCAAGTTGATATGCTATGGGTCCAATTCGAGCTAGTATCTCGAAGGGCCCACAAAACCTGGCTATAAGCTTGGCATAGTTCCCTAACTTCAACGGGCTTTTTCGGGATTTGACCTTCAAATAAACATGGTCTCCTACTTGAAATTCCAAGTGTCTTCTTTTTTTCATTGTCGGCCTTGAAAACCTGTAGTTCAACAATAAGATTCCTCATTATTTCTAACACCTCCATGGGTGAGCTTCCATCACTGTTCTGTCTTGGATCTCTAGGAGGTCCTTGCTGCAGATTCCCTTCCATCCTGATTTCTGCACCTTTTTGGGCTGCCATAATCAACACAAAACATAAAGACTTTTTGTTTGTAACCACAAGATTTATTAGTTTTTTCATAGATCATAATATATACTAATAAATTAATGTGGCCCCGTTCAGGCCCAGTGTTGTAACTTTTTTCTCTGATACCATATGTAATGAACCTCAAATTCACCATAAAAAATAAAATTCTATGACATAATTCAATTTCGTTTAAGCTCAAAAATTAAGAGAAGGTAAGATCCATTTCTATCCATAATGTCTTTATTACACCAATCTAGATTACTTTGAACCAAAAATCTTATGTGAGTAAAATCTTTTGATAATTCTATCACTTCCCTTGAAAGGCAATGTCTAAACTCAGGTCGAAGGAACCTTTGATGTTCAGAGAGATAAATCTCAGAAGGGATAGCACCTTTGAAGTATTCAAAGGGAGGC
Source organism: Picea engelmannii (assembly GCA_009831015.1). Taxonomy (NCBI): domain Eukaryota; kingdom Viridiplantae; phylum Streptophyta; class Pinopsida; order Pinales; family Pinaceae; genus Picea; species Picea engelmannii. The sequence continues at coordinate 331,362 of ML779007.1, read as the reverse complement.
AGAGATCGAAATCATCTCGCAGAGGTCGAGTTCAGGTGTAAGAACACCAAGTCATTTTTTCTAGAGATCCTTGGGCAGAGTGATCAAACAGTAAAATTTCTTCATGGGGAAGTATCAAAATCCTAAAAGAATCGGGACCGTTGATACCATGCGAAAAGGCCAAAACCTATTAAGCCCCTTTTCGACATTTCAGGTTTCGAAAGTTCAAAGGGCCTAGAATCATTGCCGCCGGAGTCGTGAAATCCTAAATCGCGAAACCCTGAACCCCGAAACCCCGAAGTACTATATGTACAAGCTTCTCCCAATTCAAATAAAGATCTGCTAGAACTTCAATTACAGAAGTAAATATATGCCTATAAATAGGTGGGTACCTTTCAATCTCATCTATACATAGACAATCCTACATAGAATTTTGATTTCAGAGTTAAATATGCTCCTGTAGGTGGATCTGTTCTTTCAAATTCATAAGTTGATAATTTTGTCTAGTGTTTCATTTCAAGAGGAACCACTCCCAGAATTTAGTCTTTGAACATAAACTTCTTACAACGAATAGATGTCATCTATGGAAATTATTTCAACTTAGCACAATTAGATGCATAAGATCAGATACACAAATTATTCAAAAAAAGACTTAGCATATTTTAAAAGAAGATAAAATATAAAGTTGTCATTTTGGCATTCAGGACTTGCTTGTTACATATGCACGTAGTTCCTTTTCTTTACTAAACCCTGAAATCCTGAAATACCGAACCCCAAAATCTCAAAATCCTCAAATGTTGGGCCCACAACCTTTTCTCATTTCGCAACTCGATACTTATTATCTCATTTTTCTTGTGCGTAAGAAGTTCATAAACATGAAATCCCAAAATCCCGAACATCGAAATACTGAATTGCTGGGCCCACAATACTTTCGCATTTCACGATTCGACACTTCTTGTTTCATTTTGTTTATGCATCAGGTGTTCAAAAACCACGAAATCTCGAAATGGTGGTCCCACAGTCCTTTTCCATTTCGTGATTCGACACTTCTTGTTTCATTTTGTTTAAGCATCAGTTGTTCAAAATCCCCAAAATCCTGAACCCTGAAATCCTGAAATGCTGGGCCCACAGTCCTTTCACATTCCGCGATTCAACACATCTTGTTTCATTTTGTTTAAGCATCAGGTGTTTGAAATCCCTGAAATCTCGAACCTCGAAATCCCGAAATGTTGGCTCACAGACCTTTCGCATTTCACGATTCGACACTTCTTAATTCCCTTTGTTTGCACATCGTTATTAAAACAATAAAGACTAAATATGAATAGCCGAATTGGTACTGCCTTGGGTAAAGGAAATTTCCGTAATAAGATAGGGTGCATCTGGGTTCCTTTACTGTTAAATTAGTTCATATAATAGATCTTTCATTTCAAATTTTATAGTATAATTTTTTGTTTCTATATTCTCTTGTTCGTAATACCTTTATATGGGTTAGGTTAATGAACTATAAGGGAAACTGGTATAATAGTCGGTCCTCCTACCTCAGCTACAGATTTGTCTCTACACAGTCTGTTTAATGGAAAAGAAAAATGTAACATAGTTTACAAAACTCATAATGATGTTCACAACATTATTCATATAGTTAGATTAATGAAATTACAACATAACCTCTACTCCCAATATGCAAATCTCAGCATTGATTTTACTCAGAAAACAATTAAAGAAGGAAAATAACAGTGAATCTAATTTAGAGGAGATTTCTTCCAGAATTTAACCATGCATAATCCTTTCAACTATCATAACAAATAAAAGGACAATTCTATTGTTCGTTCAGAAAGGGGTCACTCGGGATTATATTTACCCTATGTTCTCTATCAGTCTTTAGGCTTCCTGAATTCAAACTGATTTTTCCTACGCATTATTATCTATCATAATTAGTAGATGCATTACATCTGTGATTGAATCATTCACCAGAGAATGGAAATTATTTCAGTTTGGATTTAATAGATACATGACATCATATATCAAATCATTTGAATAGAGAAAGGAAATCATTTCAGTTCCGATTTAACAAATACATTGCAACAGATATAAAATCATTCAGACAGAGAAGGAGTAGAGAAACATATCTGAACCAGATCGCGAGAAGACAAAGGGAACAACCACGTTCCTCCCAACCGTAGAATAGGGAAGCCAAAACCACTTGCTCGATTCACCCCCTATCCTGACCATGAATCCATGAGGGAGAACTTGGAAACTCCTCCCTAACAATGTCCTTCAATTCCAATGGTTATCCTCTTGCCTAACACTTACTCAACAGTGCTCATAACAGCAAGGAAATTCCATTTCAGCAGACTCATCTTGCCTCACACTCAATCCGTAGTGTTTGTAACAACAAGAGAACTCAAAATTCTTTTTCCCCATCATACTTTGCAGCGTTGTGCCTCCTCGCATATGCTATATATCAATTTTGCCCAGGTTTTTTTCCCTCGCTTGGGGGGATTTTCACAGCTTTCTAAACCCCTTATTTTCATGGGCTTCCAATGACCAAATCTTTGATTTGCCACTTGTAATAATCAGCCTAGAGTTAGTTCCAACTTGTTCCCCACTCATGGAGTCATGGTCAACTGATTTTAACATGGTTGTTCGATTTGTCCTCCTGCAGTTAATATAAATATTCTATTTTTATACAAGTTTCATAGTCAAATAGTTAGTTGAGTCCTAATCAGAACTCTACCCAATGGTCATAATAATTAATTACAAATATCGAATTCAAAATTCGTAATTTCCATAAATGGCAAAAAAAATTCCAAATTCGAATTTACTAAAAATGGAATTAAATTTCCAGCAAATTTAAATTTCAAAAATATTTTATTTTTGGGGATATCACGTGTAAATTGTTACTGGTGGGTCTATAACTCAATTATCAAGTAGATTTTGTCCCGTCTGGAAGGAGATAATTTTATGATGTCTATGCATAACATTCTTATCCGTTTTTAAAAGTTAGTCTAAGCTCGACAGTTAGATATGCTTCTGGTATAAATACAAATCTTAAGGTTTATAACACTCAAATTAATATACACCATCCATGTATGAAGGGACTTAGTACAGTTTCTCTCGCTATTCATTATTTATGACTACTGTGTAAAGTTTTCCTTGTATTTCTTTAAATCATTTTTCTCTTGAATTGATATGCAACACTAATGATGGGCCCTATTTCATGCGAAGGTACCCATTAGTGAGCTATTGCCACATCCATCCTCGACCTTGAGTGACTATCTAGATGAAAAACAACATGGAAAGGTCATGCGAGACAGGGTCAGAAGTTAACTAATGTCTTGGCATGATGTGTTAAAAAGACAATTATCATTCTGTTTCAGCTTCTTCAAGTTTCCTTAAATATGATTTTCTAATCTTCGTATGGTGAATCTTCTAGGATTTTTCGTCTATGCAATGATATCGGATGTTCGTCCCCGTTCTCAACGCAAAAGGTATTTGAGTTCCCTTTTGTACCCTTCTGGAGTTCGAACAATCGTGGTTGCTAAAATTAAAAGAGGTCATTCAAAATCGATTTCCTCACATTCCTATCTGGTTTGGAAAAAATGAAAGAATTCTGAAAAGTAACTTGGGGTTTCGGCCTGATTGTTATAGTATGAATTTTGCAATGATTTTTCTACATGGTTATCCTGTTCATTAGAGTAATTAAATGTTTGTTAATTGATTACTGCTCGAGTCTCATACTACCCTAAAATTTAATTACCAGGGTTATCATTTCGATGACAGGCCTTGTTTCAAACGCTGAATGTTGGATCAATTTATGCTAGATATATAATACTATATCATTTTATCTTATTTCGGCATTCCTTATGTTTATTGCCAATGTGTTTTAATCTGCAATTGTAATAGTTAGATTGGATCCAACATGAGTAGATATAATGGTCTGAGTAAAGTTACGATTCTGTGTTTTACTTCCAGAACAATATTTATAAACCTGTACATTATTCGTTGTTTAGGCCAAAAGGGCTGGTAGGAGCTTGAAATCGCATGTTGTATGTACAGAAATGTATGGTTGTAATTGCTTATTATATACCGTCCACTGCCATGAATACCGAGTGGACAGTTTCGCATGTATACTCATAGTTAATAAATTTATCAATTACTTTATATAGTGTGTATTTCTTAAGTTGAGTCATTTTATTTTGTGTGAAAGAAAAACATAAGGATTAGAAACTTCTTCCAGCATGGGATTTATACTCTTTAATAATTATCTTTGAATTCTACTTCTGCATTATCTTATAACAGAACAATGACTTAATTATATTATTGTAGTAAAGATATAAGGAGTTCCAGACTCTTCGATTCAATTATTTCTTATGTGAGAGGTAGTTGATTTCTTATTGGTAGAGTTTGTGTGTTAAAATACTATGACAAAAAAATCTCTTTATAAGTGAGGTTTCTATTTCCGTCATTAAATATTATTTTAATAAATATCTACACATTACTAACTGCNATTTTCTCAACCCAAATACTCATAGATAGATCTGTCTAATATTTTGATTACAAAAAAATAACATTCGCTTATAGATAAATCTATTCTTTGAATTTCACTTGTACATAGATAACTCTGCTTAGAATTTTAATTCAGGAGGAGCCATCCCCATAATTTAGTCATTGATTATAAAACTTCATACAATGAACACATGCCATCTATGGAAGCTATTTCAACTTAGTACAAACAGATACATTATATCAGATACACAAAATCATTCAGAACAAAAAGGAGAATATTAACATATATGAATCAGTTTGTGGGAAGACAAAGGGAATAACCAAGTTCCTCCCAACCGTAGAATAGGACAACCAAATTACTTGTTTGATTCACCCCCTAGCCTAACCATGATTCCATGAGGGAGAACTTGAAATCTCCTCTTCAACAATGTTTCTTCTATTTTTAGTACTCTCCTTGCCTCAAACTCAATATTCAGTGTTCATAACAATAAGTATACAGTAATTCATTTCCCCAACATACTAGGTAGTGTTGTGCCTCCTCACATATGCTATATATAAAAGATAATCCTTTTTTCCTAGGTCTTTTTCCCTCCCTTGGGAATTTTCATAGATTTCAAAATCCATGATTTCCAGGGGCTTCCAATGGCCAAATCTCTGATTTGCCACTTGTAACAATCAGCCTAGAGGTATTTCCAACATGTTCCTCACTCATGGAGTCATGGTGAGTTGAATTTAACATGGTTGTTCCATTTGTCCTCTTGCAATAAATAAAACAATATTATGTTTACACACAAGTTTCATCGTCAAATAGTTAGTTGGTTCAAATCAGCTCTCTTCCCAACACTCATAATAATTAATTAAAATTTATCAAATTCAAAATTTGAAATTGCCATAAATGGAAAAAAAATTCCAAATTCGAATTTACCAAAAACAAAAATAATTCTCTAACAATTTTTGAATTTCAAAAATACTTTATTTTTGGGGATGTCACATACTTCCCCCCTTCAATAAAACACTATCTTCAGTGTTCGTTCTTTTTTTGGAATAGGATTGGATGATGTTTCTGCAAATATCCCTTCAATTCCCAAGTGGCCTCTTGAAGACTAAAGTGCTTCCATTGCACCTTTACCTGAGCGACGACTCTATTCCGAAGTGCTATTTATCTCCAGTCTAAAATGCGCAGGGGTTCTGCCTGGAACTCGCCTTCCAGTTCCACCTGCACCAAGTTCCAATTGATCATATGAGTAGAATCATGAACATAATCTTTCAACAAAGACACATGAAATATGTTATAAATTTTTATATTAGCTAGAAGTTCAAGTTGGTATGTTATAGGTCCAATTCGAGCTAGTATCTCAAAGGGTCCACAAACCCTGGGTGCCATCTGGGCATAGCTCCGGAGTTTGAGTGAACTCTTTCGGGCTTTAACTTTTAAGTACACATGATCTCCCACTTGAAATTCCAAGTGTCTTCTTTTTTGGTCTGCATAACGTTTTTGTCTGTTTTGCGCCTCTTTCAAGTTCTGTTGTACTTTTCTTACCATACCTTCCATTTCTTGGAGCATCTCTAGTCCAAACATAAGTCTATTAGCTAGGTTTTCCCAGCTAATTGGAATCGTACACTTTCTGCCATATAGTATATCGAAGGGGCTTAGTTTAGCCAAAGTTTGATACCCATTATTATATGAAAATTCTACCAGGTGTAGGTAGTCCTCCCACTTTCTTGGTTTTGTTCTTACATACATGCAGAGCATATCCTCTACGATTTGGTTCGTTCTTTTAGTTTGTCCATCTATTTGTGGATGATAACTAGTACTGAAATTCAAATTAGCATTTAGCCCTGCAAATAATTCTTTCCAAAAAGTAGATGTAAATTTTATGTCTCTATCTGAAATCACCATTTTAGGAATACCATGCAGTCTAAAAATTTCTTTCATAAATATTTCAGCGATATTTATAACTTTAAAAGTAGACTTTACAGGAATAAAGTGTGTAGACTTACTGCGTTTATCGATTACATCCATAATAGAGTCATTATGTTTCTAATTTTTTGGCAAACCTGTAATAAAGTCTAGCGATATGGTCTCCCATTTCCATTCCGGTATTGGCAATGGTTGTAGTAGGCCGGATGGATGTCAATGTTCGGCCTTAACCTGTTGACAATCTTGGCACCTAGCCAAATATTCTATTGTTTTTCCCTTCATATTAGGCCAGTAAAATAGTTTTCTAAGTGTTGTTATCGTTTTCTGGTATCCTGGATGGCCAGAATATGGTTTCTTATGCACTTCATCCAAGATTGTTATCTTTAAATCTACTAAATATGGTATGTAAAGTCTGTTTTTGAATCGTAATATTCCATTTTTGTGGAGACTCAGATCTGGTTTATCTGAGTTTTCAGTATTGTTTTGTAATTCTGCCATTATTTTAGTGTAATTTTCATTGTTAATACTTGATGTCCTTATTCACTATTCCATATCACTTTCTACTCTACTGACATTTATTTCGAATAGCCCATGGACTTTTCTTCTTAGGACATATTCTACCTTATTTTCCTTACCCTTGATATATCTTACCTCAAAGTTGAATTCGCTCAAGAATTCTATCCATCTTGCTTGCCTTTCATTAAGATTTGGCCGAATAAACAAATATTTCACTCTGCTATTATCTGTCAGTAATAGAAATTTTCTACCCATTATGTAGTGTTGCCACATTTTCAAGGCGTGTATTACTACTACCAATTCTAATTCATGAGTGACGTAGTTTCACTCATGTTCTTTTAATTTCTGGGACTCATAACAAATCACGTGTCTTTCCTGAGTTATGACACCACCTATTCATTCTTTACTCACATCAACACAAATGGTAAAGTCATTATCTGGCTCTTCTACCTTCAATATGGATGCAGTTGTCAATAATTCCTTCATCTTGTTAAAACTATAATGACACTTCTGTGACCAATTAAACTTGGTCCCTTTCTTTTGTAATGACGTGATAGGGTAGGCTATTTTGGAAAACCCCTCTACAAATGTGCGATAATATCCAGTGATTCCCATGAATGACTGGATATCCGCTACATCATTAGCTACCAACCATTCCAATATGTCTTTTATTTTCTTAGGGTTGACTGCAATGCCTTCTACTGAAATTACATGTCCTAGGTATTGTATTTTCTTTTGATAAAAATCACACTTATCAAATTTGGCATATAATTGTGTTTCCTCAAAGTTTGTAGAACTATTCTTAAGTGTTCTTCATGTTCTTCCTCCATTTTATAATAGACCAGAATATCGTTGATAAATATGAGTACGAACTTGTCTAAATACTGACTGAAAATACTATTCATCAGGCACATAAACGTGGCTGGTGTGTTAGTGAGTCCGACAGGTATGACTATGAATTCGTAGTGTCCATATCTTGTCTGAAATGTTGTTTTGTTTATGTCCTCATATTTTATCCTAACTTGATGATAACCAGATCATAAATCCAACTTTGAAAACATCTTGGCCCCACCTACTTGATCGAACAGATCATTTATCCTAGGTAAGGGGTATTTTTTCTTAATAGTCATTTTGTTCAATTGTCTGTAATCGGTACATAGTCTTAGAGTACCATCTTTATTTTTCACAAAGAGGACTAGTGCTCCCCATGGTGAAACACTCGGTATAATATACTCTTTGTCCAATAACTCCTGTAGTTGTAATTTTAATTCTGTCAATTTTGGTAGACTCATTCAGTAAGGTGCTTTCGAGATGGGGGATGAACCAGGTAGTAGGTCTATGGAGAAGTCTATTTCCCTTATAGGAGGTAATTCTGGTATCTTATCAACAAATGCGTCTTTGAATTCATGTAGGAAAGAAAATTATTCCAAGTTGGGATTATCTTCTTTTTCTAACAGATTTGTTATTTGAATGGCGTAAACTTGACAACCCTTTCTCATGCATTTCTTGAATTGGATTGCAGTGACTTGTCTAATTGATATGGATTTTGGTATACCTTGGGTTGTTCTAGTAGTGTCATAATCGTCTTTATAATTAATTGTCTTTGTATAAAAATCTAGAACTTCTTTGTTCTTTTCCAAGCAATCCATTCCAATAATCATATCATAAGATCCTAGTGGTAGAATATTCAAATTTGTTTTTATGTTTTTACCATCTAAACTAAATTCAAAATCAGAAATAAAGTCAACCACTTTCCTTTTAGTTCCTTTTGCTAACTGTACCAGCCATGATTTTGCATGTTTCATCCTCTGAAGTTTATTTGACTCTACTACTCCATGAGAGATATAACTTAACGTAGCTCCATGATCAATTAAAACATAAATTTGGGTGTTATTGATTTTACCTTCAATTTACACCACGAAGGACTAGTGGTCATCTTGTTGACCATTGATGGTTGCATTTATCCGATGCAGGCTTCTGCCTACATCACCCACAATCGAAGCTTCCTACAAATTATGAACAACATTTCTTCTTGTTGTGTTTAAAAGTGGAGAGTTCCTCCTGAGATGGGGTTCTCCACATTCCCAACATTTTAATGCTTCCTGGGGGTTTTCCCCAAACTTCTTTGTTCCCAAGTTTATCGATTTACCGCCTCCTTGTGTGCTTGGATGGTTTGAGTGAAAATGTTTTCTAGGAAATATTTTTTCTACATTTCGATAAGGAGCTGGCTAGTATCCCTTCTTCCGTTGGTTCATTCAGTCTTGTTTCTTATCCTTCCAATCCTTGGGAAACTCTTCTCATTGTTTGTACTAGTCGTAGCACATTCATGCTTTTTTGAATATTTCATTCAAGGAATTGGGGTTGTCAAACTCAATTATGTCCTTGTAGGACTGTGGTAAACAACTTAGGAACCGCTAGATTTTTACCTTCTCCTCCTGGATATAAGGTACGAACCTTAGTAATTCCAAGAACTAGTTTATAAGATCCTCCATTTTCATCTGACCAAGTCGTAACTCATAAAATTGTTTGGCTTTCCTTTCATAGTAGCTGTCAGATAGGTACTCTTTTTTGAAATATTTCTTAAAGTCAGACCATTCCATCTGTTTCTCTTTTAGGCCTTTTGCCAATTTCAGATATTGCCACCAAATGTTGGCTTTTCCTTTCAGATTGTAAATGGCCATTCTGACCTTCATGTTGTTGGAATAGTTGTATATGTGGAAATATTTTTTGATGTCTGATAACCATGCCTCAACTTCCTCCCCTGTTATGGATTCTCCATCAAAGGTAGCTGGTTTAATTTTATTAAATTTTCATTCAAGGTGGTCTACTTGTTTTCTTTTTCTATCCATTTTTGTTTTTCCCTCAGCTGAAGGTGTACCTTCAGATGAACTGTCTCCTTTTTCTGCTTCAGGCCCAAAATTCTTGTAGGCCCTTTTTCTAACCTCTTCTTCATTGCTATCATCCTTTGGGATTTTCTTTGTCACTATACTGCGTAGCAAGACTTCATTTATCTCCTGCTGTTCCTGTTGTTCCTTCTTCAATTTTTCAATGTCGGCTTTGAAAACCTATAGCTCAACAATGATATTCCTCATCGTTTCCAAAACCTCAATAGGGGAGCTTCCATAACTATTATGTCTTTGATTTTCAGGAAGTCTTTGTTCAATATTCCCATCAAGTCTAATTTTTGCGTCATCCTGTGCTGCCATGATCAACACAAAACATAAAAGGGTTTTATGTTTGCAACAATAAATGTTTTATTAGTTTTACATAAACAAAATTATGTGCTAAGAAATTAGGTGGCCCTGTTCAAGGTCCAAGTATTGTAACCTTTTCTCTGATACCATATGTAATGTACCTCTAATTATCAAAAAATTGTTTTTCTTTGTGGTCATAGACTCTCAAATTAAAGGCATATTTAACTCAAATCTTGTTACAAGGAGCTTAATCACTTATTTTTCCACATTAATACTTATCAAAGCTATTTTATAAGTGAAATTATATGACTTTATCTCCACCTTGAAACCTTGACTCCTTGTAATCCTATAAGTGTTTCCTTCTATCCTAACTGCATGGGCTATACTCCTGTCCTTAGCAGACTATACATATATATACCGAAGTGTTTATGCAACAACCTACATATATATGTCTAAAGTCAAAATACCACTGTGCCATAAAATATTTACACAAAAATTTATATACATGTATATAAATATTTCCTATTACATTGCACCACCAAATATTTATGCAACATTCGGTATGTATAAACATACTATTACCAAACACATTGCTGCATAAAATGTTTAAGCAATAACCTATATTTATATAAGTCCATTTCCAAATGTATTGCGCCATGCAAGGCCTACTGTGAGATGAGTACTAAGAATGACCTTTCATACATTTTGGAGTGACCAATACGTTTCTTTGGTTATGGGGGGGCAGAGAACTTAATGCGCTTCTTGCCATCAACATGGTCCTAGAATGTGTGAATGCCAGGTGTGGAGACGGTGGTTAAGAGTCCAGTTCTCACTTCACCCCTTTAGGGACAACTATCATCCTATTCGAATTAACTCTCGAGAAGAGGCTAACCTTTCCTTAACGAAATATCGATGAGTACAGCGAACCCTGACCAAAATTAGAATGAGAAGAATGAACTGTTTGCCAAATCCATTTTCCATGGATTAAGGTGGGACTAACTTGGGATATGGTCGAGAATATGCAATAACCCTTCTGCCAGATCTTTTAAGACATTTTGGAAACAACCCCTTGGGATTATCACGAGTTTAAAGTGTCCCTCAAAAATCGCACCACCTTGCCCTAGCTACAGTACTGTCTTATGGACCACCATTAAGAATCTGTAGACTAGTATATGGGAGCTAGAAATACCATTTTCATTAGTCTTATTTCAATATTGGCTCTGTGTGCTCCCTACAAATAGGGTCAAGTTACCAAACATTCTCGGTAACTGCTCAATTCTTAAGTCATGGACTTGTTCTGGAATCAAATGTATTGGGTGGACCTCTTCCATTGGGACTCAGAATAATAAGGTAAGAGCATCTGGTTAGTTTATTTTAAGAACCCTCTGTATTATAAAAATCATTTTGGTTGTTGAGTCATTCGATGTGAAGGTTAGTTGACAGTCTAAAGCTTGAATAATGGAAAGGTTATGCATTTCTTGATGTCTCTATTTTACCTTTATTTTAGTTATAGTCACTGCATTATTTGTTGTCTTAATGTATACACCACCCCCAATAGGTTTTATTAAATGATATCTCATTTATCTAAGGGAGGGTAGAGTCTCACAAAAGAATACCTTCGCAAAATGTACAAGGCATTGTATAATTCCCTTTGTCTCTATCATGGTCTCAATCAGTTGTACAATGTTGAACTAAAGACCTCTGTGATTCTAGCATCCTAAGATAACTCTTCAATACCATCAAAGCCCCTTGACATTTATCAAATGTTATTTGTCATATTCTCTATCGCTACAACTTGAAACCAGTGGTCAGGGCTTTCTATATCAATCGTTGAATTAATAATATATCCCCTGTAAATTGTTACTAGTGGTTCTATAACTCAATTATCAAGTATATTTCGTCCTGTGTGGAAGGAAATAAGTTTATGACATCTATGCATGGCATGCTTCTCTGATTTTAAAAGGTAGTCTCAGCTCGACAGTTAGATATGCTTCTGGTATAAAATAAATTCTTAAGGTTTATAACACTCAAATTAATATACACCCTCCATGTTTGAAGGGACTTAGTATAGTTTCTCTCGCTATTCATTATTTATGACTACCATGTAAAGTTTTCCTTGTATTGATTTAAATCGTTTTTCTCTTGAATTGGTACGCAACACTAATGATGGGCCCTGTTTGATGTGAGGGTACCCATCAATGAGTTGTTTCCCCATCCATCCTCGACCTTGAGTGACTTTCCAACCAGAAAACAACAAGGAAAGGTCATGCGAGCCGAGGTCGGAAGTTAAGTAATGTCTTGGAATGATGTGTCAAAAAGACAATTATCATTATGTTTCATCTTCTTCAAGTTTCCTTAAATATGATTTTCTAATCTTCATATGGTGAATCTTCTAGGATTTTTCATCTACGCAATGATCTCGAATGTTCGTCCCCATACTCAACCCAAATGGTACTTGAGTTCCCTTATGTACCCTTCTGGAGTTTGAACAGTCACGGTTGCAAAAATTAAAAGAGGTCATTCAAAATCAATTTCCCTAGATTCCTATCGGGTTTGGAAAAAGGGGAAGAATTCCCAAAAGTAACTTGGGGTTTGGGCCCAGTTGTTATAGTATGACTTTTTCAATGATTTTTCCATAGGGTTATCTTGTTCATTAGAGTAATTAAATGATTGTTAATCAATTATTGCTTGGGTCTCATTCTTTCCTAAAATTTAATTACCCGGGTTATCATCTAGATGATAGGCCCTGTTTTAAATGCTAAATGTTGGATCGATTTATACTAGATCTATAATACTATATCATTTTATCTCCTTTCAAAATTCCTTATGTTTATTTCCAATGTGTTTTAATCTTCGGTTGCAATAATTAGATTGGATCCAACATGAGTAGATATAATGGTCTGAGTAAAGTTACGTTTCTGTGTTTTACTTCCAGAACAATATTTATATACCTGTACATTCTTCGTTGTTTAGGCTAAAAGGGTTGCTAGGAGTTTGAAATCGCATGTTGTATGTACAAAACTGTATGGCAGTAATTGCTTATTATATACCTTCCACTGCCATGAATAACGAGTGGACATCTTTGCATGTATACTCATAGTTGATAAATTTATCAACTACTTTATACAGTGTGTATTTCTTCAGTCGAGTCCTTTTATTTTGTGTGAATGGAAAACATAAGTATTAGAAAGTTCTTCTAGCATGGGATTTATACTCTTTAATAATTATCTTCGAATTCTAATTCTCCATTATCTTGTAACAGAACAACGACTTAATTATATCACTGCAGTAAGATATAAGGAATTCCAGACTCTTTGATTCAGTTATTTCTTATGGAAGAGGTAGTTGATTTCTTATTGGTATTGTTTGTGTTCTCAAATACTATGACATAAAATCTTTGTATAAGTGAGGTTTCTATTGCTGTCATTAAATGTTCTTTTAATAAATCTATACATAGTACTAACCGTAGTTGTATCTATGTTCACTATATATATATATATATATATATATATATATATATATATATATATATATATGAGTCTATATGTATATATGTACAAATTTGCTCAACCCAAATACTCATAGCTAGATCTGTCTAATATTTCGATTACAAAAAAATAACATTCACTTATACATAAATCTATTCTTTCAAGTTCACTTGTACATAGATAAATATTCTTATAATTTTAATTCAGGAGGAGCCATCCCCAGAATTTAGTCTATGATTATAAAAGTTCATACAACGAACATATGTCATCTATGAAAGCTATTTCAACTTACACAAACAGATACATTATATCAGATACACAAAATCATTCAGAACAAAAAGGAGAAGATTAACATATTTGAACCAGTTCGCGGGAAGACAAAGGGAACAACCACGTTCCTCCCAACCATAGAATAGAACAACCAAATTACTTGTCTGATTCACCCCCTAGCCTGACCATGAGTCCATGGGGGTGAACTTGAAATCTCTTCTTCAGTAATGTTTCATCTATCTATAGTCATCTCCTTGCCTCACACTCAATATTCAGTGTTCATAACAACAAGTATACAGTAATTCCTTTCCCCAACATACTAGGCAACGTCCTGCCTCCTCACATATGCTATATATAAAAAACAATCATTTTTTCCTAGGTCTTTTTCCCTCCCTTGGGAATTTTCGGAGCTTTCTAAATCCCTGATTTTTAGGGGCTTCCAATGGCCAAATCCCTGATTTTCCACTTGTTACAATCAACCCAGAGGTAGTTCCAACATGTTCCCCACTCATGGAGTCACGGTTAGCTGAATTTAACATGGTTGTTCCATTTGTCCTCCTGCAATAAATAAAACAATATTTTGTTTACATACAAGTGTCATAATCAAATAGTTAGTTGGGTCAAATCAGATCTCTACCCAACAATCATAATAATTAATTACAATTTATCAAATTCAAAATTCAAAATTTTCATAAATGGCAAAAAAATTCCAAATTCCAATTTACCAGAAACGAAAATAATTCTCTAACAATTTTTGAATTTCAAAAATACTTTATTTTTGGGGATGTCACAAAAGAAGTAGAACATTACTCGTACTTTGTCTATATCCTTTGGTTTGAAAACGTTTTCTTTTTTGGAATTTTCCATGGCCACTTAACTTTCTTTGGTTAGAGTTGAATCACTTACAAAAAGGGTCGACCGCTGATCGTGTTCAGTCGTCGTTTAGAAAGACATGAATTGAAACTATGTGATGGGTTCTGTAACTCATAATTCATTTTCTATGCAGGCAATGTGTTACTTACCCTCTGTCGGTATTCGTAAAAGTGCTCTATGTATTTACTTTATCACTCTATAATTCATATCTTGTGTATTTATTTTATCACTGTATAATTCATTACTTGTTCTTTGTGTATACAAAAACATTATTCTCAGTTACATTAATTAATTATGGGGCCATGTTTCATTTTTCGAGGGTACCCATCAGCTGATTTTAGGTCCACTCCTCCCCCTTTGGATCATGGAAAGTTTGTCTCACAAGCTCCAGTGGTGATCAGATTCTTCGTTGAGTTCAAGGTAAATCTTGTTTTGTGTTATCTTTATTATTTGATTTCCATTAAATACTTAGCATAGTTTACTAAACCTATTGTCTTCTCTCCTTTGCAGGTTAAAACAACGAGGAAAGTGGATCAAGGAAAACCTCCTACTCCAAAGGTATTCAAGTTTCTGAGCTGGGCATACATACTTATGCATTCTCCTTGGATTATGTCTACAAGTGGTAATGAAGTCTTTTGTCTATGGTCACTGTCATAATTTGAATCATGCTCTCATGGACACACAGGTTGTTTTGTATCTATTTCCAATTGAATATACATGCTATTTGAAACCATTTTGAACAAGGTTCATTGAATGTAACAACTACTTTTCCATACATTTGTAGACTACTGAATTCACTATTTATGTGGTTGTTGATAATATAATGAATATGTAAACATATATGAGGATTGTTATTCATCCCATCTTTTCTTTATGGTACTTGTACCGATTTGAAATAGCAATTCAATGTATATATCTAGTTCAATGGTTAATAAGAACATAATAGCAGTCCTATTTTTTCTTCTTGCATGAACACATATATATAAGTATACATAGTCATTTATATATATGTATAACCCTACTTAATGATTATTATCAACATACAACAGTTATTTCATTTCTTTATCTATGATTATATATATGTGTATACAATTATCTATATATGTATAACCCTATTTCATGATTAAATAGAACATACAATAGTTCTGTTATTTCTGACAAGTGAGCACATATATATGTGTTATCACTGAAATTTCGTCTGCACATGGCGACAAGAACTCCACATCATCAAAACAGCAATGAAGTCATTCATGGCACTGAATTAAGTTCACAGCATTCCAGAAGGGTCAAAAACTATACAAAGTAACCAAAAATTGAAGGGCACTTTACAGCAGCTTGGTGCGCGCGCATATGCGCGGGACAAAAACGTGTTTTTGGCGCATGTGCACCCCGACCCGCGCCTGTCAACATAAAAAGCCGCGCATCTGCTAATACGGCGCATTAATTTCTTAAGTCGGCCTCTCGACCGCCAATGGACCGGCCCCCAAGATGATTTGACCTTCAGATCAGGGTCGGCTCTGCAAATTTGGCGAATTAATGGCTTAAGTGAACCCTAAACAGGTCCGTGTTTACACCGGAAGTTGGTTACGTGACCGCCTGGAAAAT